>VIBQ01000162.1:0-44587 GCA_006937295.1 Carpinus fangiana
AAAAAAAAAAAAAATTCTTTTCACTTCCTGCCCAATGAAATATCTTCAACCTAGCTGAAAAAGAAAATTATAGCACGCAAGCTGGATCTTTCATGATTGAATTAAGATTTTCTTCAGTTCATCCAGTTAGTTATATTATAGGGGTATTTTTTTCTTTTCACTTTTTGAGATGACAAAAATACCCCAATAATACAATTAACTAGATATTATCTAGTTTAAATGAACGGTAGATGATCCTGTATTTGATTGATTAATGCATATTCTTCCTTTTCTAGACAATCATAGATGTAACCTAGCTAGCTATGACTTTCGCTCCTGCTACAATATTATGACATAAATGGCACGTTGCATTTGGGCGTTGGGGATCTGTCATTGTATTCATGGCGGCTTAACCAATATTAGAAGAGCATGCAGTATATATATATATAGCCCTCCAAATCCATTTACAAGTATGGCTACCAATTAAAAAATGGCACGTTGCATTTGGGCGTTGAGGATCTGTCATTGTATTCATGGCGGCTTATCTACGACAACCAATTAGAATCTAAGTCATATGTTGTTAAAATCAAAGTCATGACGCACGTATGCATATGGGCGTTGGGGGATCCGTCATTAATGCATTCATGGCGGCTTCTTCTAAACAACTAATTAACCAATAATGGAAGAGCATATATTCTATATATAGGGCCTCCAAATCCATGCACAAGTGGCACAAATCGGTACCTCTAATTACAAGTATGGCTACCAAACCAGGGATCCTCACTGAATGGCCATGGCAGCCTCTTGGGAACTTCAAGGTATATATATATATATATATATTATTCCTTTCATAGGACATGCATATATGCATGTAAGATTCAGTTGTTGACGTTATCGTACACTTTATTTCTTTAATTTAATTTATATACATTATTTTTTAATATTCATTTTTTGTCTGCTGTTGGGAATTAAGTACGTGATTTTGGCTCCATGGGCGGTTCATAGCACTTACTCGTTCATGGTAAAGGGGGAAAGTGAGAGAGACGTCTACAACTTCCTTATACTTCCATTCCTTTTATTGAGGATGTTGCACAATCAGATATGGATTTCTCTATCCCGTTACCGAACAGCCAAAGGTAATAATCGGATCGTGGACAAAGGTATCGAATTTGAGCAAGTTGATAGAGAAAGGAACTGGTATGTATACTTTAACTTCCTTAACTATCATCCTTGTTTTTATTTAAGCCATTGTTATTCGTTTGAGAAAATTTGCTTTTAAGCAATAATAATGACAATAACAATAACATAAGATCTTTCAAGCTTCCAGGCATATGCATTGACTCATGATTTGGTCTTATATGAATGATTCCGTAGTTTCTTTTGTTTACAGGGATGACCAGATCTTGTTCAATGGAATATTGTTTTACGTATTTTATATGATTCTTCCTGGGACTCATAACCTGCCCTTCTGGAGAAGCGATGGTGTGGTTATCGTAAGTCTTGTTCATGCGGGTCCAGTGGAGTTCCTCTACTACTGGCTTCACAGAGCATTGCACCACCACTACCTCTACTCTCGCTACCATTCTCACCACCATTCTTCCATTGTAACAGAACCAATTACTTGTAAGATACTTTATATATATATATATATATGCGTGTGTGTGTGAGAGACAGAGACACCGTATTGAAGTTTGTTGGAAAATATAAAATAAGAGAATAATTGCGGAAGCAAAAGAGACAAAAATTTACCGGTAGTTCAATGTTAAACTCTTATGTACGCCATTATAAATGGCCCATGGCAACATTGTGTTGATTGACAAATCAAAACCATATCATTGATCATATATATATATTAGTTATAGAGAAAGAATATTAATTAACACACTATATAATTTGTACAAATGTTATAGTTTGTAAAGTTTGTAATATGCTCTTGCATGCATGGCAGCTGTGATCCATCCGTTTGCTGAACACATAGCGTATTTCATTCTCTTCGCAATACCATTGCTGACAATAGTGTTCACCGGAACTGCCTCTATGGCATCCACCTCCGGATACATCACATATATTGATTTCATGAACAACTTGGGTCACTGCAATTACGAGCTCATTCCAAAGTGGCTCTTCTCCATCTTTCCCCCTCTCAAGTACCTCATCTATACCCCCTCGTAAGTCTCCTCCCCCACCTATACGTTTTGTTCTAATTTATAATTTTTCTTATCTCTATTATTGTTGTTTTATTTGTTTGAATTTCAAGAAATTATGATCCAAAATATTTGACTCAACACAACAGGTATCATTCACTGCATCACACCCAATTCCGTACCAATTATTCTCTTTTCATGCCTATATACGATTACGTGTATGGGACCATGGACAAGTCCTCGGATACTCTTTACGAGGCTTCACTAAAAAGACCCGAAGAGTCACCCGATGTGGTACATTTAACGCATCTTACGACGCCAGAGTCCATCTATCATCTACGGATAGGATTTGCCTCCTTGGCCTCTAGGCCCCATACGTCCAAATGGTACTTGTGGTTGATGTGGCCTGTGACATTACTATGGTCTTTGTTTCTAGCTTGGAGCTATGGCCGTACATTTGTTCTAGAGAACATCACTTTCCAAAAGCTCAAATGGCAGTCTTGGTTGGTACCAAGATATAATATACACGTAAGAAACGTTCATTTATATGCAGAGTACCATTGCGATTTGGCTTGTGTTTTGTTTTAGTTCGTGTTCGATTTGTTGGGATCGGAACACATTCATTTGTTATGTTTTAAGACACGCATTTTAATTTCAACGAGTTCAATTTCAACTAAAATTGTGCCCAAGCAAAACCAGATTATTGCTAGTACTGATCACATTCAATTTGATTCAGCTAGTTGGTTTGTTTTTTTTTTAGTCTAACTTCTTCCTTTGTTTTTTAAAATCTTTAGTACATGTTACAATGGCAAAAGGAATCCCTCAACGGCTTGATTGAAGAAGCTATACTAGATGCTGAAGTGAAAGGAGTTAAGGTGCTAAGTCTAGGTCTTCTAAATCAGGCAAGTAAATCTAGCTTTCTAATATTAATTATAATGATAAAAACAGAAACTACACTAATCTTGAAAAAATATTGGAAATATTGAAAAAATAAATTAACAAAAAGAAAAGTACATAGATATTCATTCTTTATCATATATAGTATTTTAATTATCTGACATTTATTTATGTAAATTTTTGCAGGGGGAGGAATTTAATAAAAATGGTGAGCTTTACATCCAAAAGTACCCTCAGCTTAGAATAAAGCTGGTGGATGGAAGTAGCTTAACAGTGGCTGTGGTGCTAAATAGCATTCCAAAAGGAACAACTCAAGTGTTTTTAAGGGGCAACCATACTAAGGTTGCTTATGCCATTGCCAATGCTCTATGTGAAAGGGGTATCCAAGTACGTTTTAAATGTAGAAATCTGGCTCAACCTAGCTAGGTCGCAATGGTTTTTTTTTTTTTTTTTTTAAATGTTGCTTAGCTTATATTTTTATCAGGTGGCAATACCATATAAGGATGAGCATGAGAAGCTTCAATCAAGGCTCACCACAAACTCGAAAAATAACTTAATCCTTTCATCAAGTTATCCGGATGAGAAGGTAAAATTTGCAACCCATTTCATGATTGCTTGTGACAACCTTCTTTCTTTACGAGAAATACAATTAAATAATTAAATTTAATTAATGGTTGACGTGGTAGTGGCACGTGCACTGCCACATAATGAGTTTGTGACATTATAGTACAAATTATAGCATCATATGACACTATAATTAATATGACATAATTATGAGAGATTTGCAGACATGGTTAGTGGGAGATGGATGGAAAGAAGATGAACAATTGAATGCATCGAAAGGAACATTATTCATTCCTTTTTCTCAATTCCCACCAAAGAAAATGCGGAAAGATTGCTTCTTCTACACCACACCAGCCATGATCACTCCCACATCTTTGATCAACATGCACTCTTGTGAGGTTAGAAACCAAATGACGAATTTTATTATTTAATTAAATTTTAACATTCTTCCTCGCAATTGGGAGCTGAGCATGTAGAAGATTTAGTTGAAATAAAAGATAAATTCTAGCGTATTATGTTAAATTATTAATAATCCCAATAACTTATGCTTTTGATTCTAAGATACTTAATTATTAATATTTTAATGCTTCCTATTTCATTATGCAATAGAATTGGCTGCCTAGAAAAGTGATGAGTGCTTGGCGTGTTGCTGGGATAGTGCATGCTTTAGAAGGGTGGAATGTGAACGAGTGTGGGAACACTTTGTTTGATATCAAGAATGTCTGGCAAGCAAGTCTTCGACATGGCTTCCGTTCCTTGATGGTGCCCGTTTGAACGTGCTTTACCTTACTATATATATATATATATATATATATATATATAACAATATATCTCTATTTGTTATATTATGTGTGTTTCTATTTATATATTATCTTAGACTCTGTATAAAATATATATAGCTGCATATATCTCATGTTATTTGATCGATGCATGCAGTTCAATTGAAAAATAAAAATCACATTTAAAGTTTTTGTATCAGAGAGAGTGTAGCAAGATCCATAAACGCAGAAATTGCATTGCTTAAAAAAACAATTATGAAAAAACATGATTAAAGAGAGATGTGAGGTACGGAGCTCACTGAGATTTTTCCTTTGAGTATAATGTTAAAAAATCACATTTTTATTTTAATACTACTTACAATGTTGAGGCAGCAGTGCGAATTAGGTATTTTATCCTACCATTATCATTCTCTACATGCTGAGATGACATGATCAATTGGTCAGTACAACGAGGTAATAATGAAATAAAAATATGAATTTTATATTTTTCCCCTCTATTAACTGTCTATATTATATGACATACAAATAATGGACATGGGGCTAAAATTGGTACGGTGTTTGTGAAGGCCACATCTAGAGATTTTCAAAGTAGTTGATTATTAACCAATATATTAACTATCTATAATGGATGCACTTGTAGATCCGTATCAAAATTAATAGTCAATTGACATGTGGTATAGTTGATGACTTGATTTATTATAAAATAACAATTTTACCATTAAAGAGGGGGGAGGCAATACCCCTTCAAACAAGGACAATTGACTGCCTCCCACTTGGTGAGGCTTAGCCATCAATTATACAACGTGCCAGTGCCAATCCACTATTGATTGTAACGTGATGGTTTCATGTCTTACCATAGCTCAGTTGTTAGAATCTAGAAGTTTAAGCTTTAATCTTGTTTAGAACATTCTTTTTCGTTAGACATATTTTTTTATGCATGAATATGTTATTTCACGTTAGGAAGTGCTAAAAAAAACTCCTTTTGTAGCCTTAGGACCAATTGAGGAGGCTTGAGAAAGCATTGGACCAAATGAGATTCTACTTGAACCTCTCTAGCCGAACGCTCGCCCCTACGGGCCAAACGCTCTTCCAGAGACGTTCCAGGGAATGTCGACATCTTGGCCGAGCATCCTATGACCCATGTTTTCATGTTCTAGGTTCATTTTAGTTGGACTTAAGACTTAGGTTTTTCACGGATTTGGAGAATTTGGACCCCTTGGAGGACTTTTTAGAGGATTTATACAGCTCGGGTGCGTTCTAACTCATATAATGCTCGTCATTTCTTTTCTCGCATTGTACGACTATTTTGTGTAACAAACATGCATATTTACAACTCTCACTCATGAAATACATTTTGCTGAACCATGAACTTTATAATTTGTGAAAATGTACTACTTTACAATAAAAGTTGTAAAAGCATACATGTAAAATACGGATAAGACTTGTATCATATAACAGGGTACACCGATACATTCGAGATAACAGCTATGAGCATACTATACATATTAATTTTAAGGTTAAATGTGTGTGTTATATAGGCATTGGATCCAATTGTTGTTTCGTGATTGGCCCAGCTTTAACGGGTGGTTATTACAGAACGTACATCATTAATAGCATGGGCCACCCGAGGTCGAACTCTAGTTGGGCTGCTAGTGTTATGGATGGTAGTGTACAATATCCGAGGCACCAGTATTGTATTGCATGTCCCTCCAACCCTACTGAAAATGAGTAATATCTCGAATAAACCATACTGTTGAACTATTATTGATTCTCATAATTATAACTTATATTTTATCTATATTGCATTCGTGGATAATTGTCATACCTAAAATGTTGCGTACTTTACCAAACAGAGTTCATCACTAGATGACATGGGTATTGTGTGCATTATTATTGACTAAGTCTTTGGACTTAACCCTTTTATTTTTCTCACTCCATTATGTATAATTGTGCGGTTTAATTAGCGTAGAGGAGAATGCCTTTAGACCGAATCATGGAGGTTCCCCAAAACCTGATTCAGGTCATTTTTGAAGATATGGACCCGGTATGGCTGAAATCTGTGTGGGATGATGGAGGAATCATACGGGCAGAGATGATCTAGTTTGTTATCATGTTAGCATTACTTAAAATTAGGCGTTGAATTTTCTTATCTTATTTCTTGACAATTATGGTTTGTAATATATTTTGATGATGATTTTTGACCAGCACATTTTGGAAGATCTATTTATGTTATGGTATTTATCTTTACTTTGGTGATTATAATTGTGGTATTTATTAATTACTTTCTATTCTTGTAGTTAAAGTCTTCTACTGTATTCTCTCCTTTAAGAGAGGTTAAAATCATTGAGTCTTGTTCTGTGAGGGATATGACTGTGAGGCAAACCATGAAGCTAATTACTAGTTAATTTCCACGGAATAATGTTACATATGGCTTAATCTTGAAGATACTTTTGATATCTCATAATCAATTTGGCACAACTACAAACTATAGTGACTAGATAAGTAAATTTTCCTAATAAAATAGCTGCGAGAAATGCTTGATAGGGTTGTAAGTATTGTGATACATATGATGAGCCAAAAAAATTTGGCTTCAGAGGACACCGACAAGCTAGGTTGAGGTTGCTGGCCATGACTAAAATTTTAGGCATTGTACGTAATTGTGACAATTGGCTGCACATATATTGCTAAGCAAATTAATTTTTTAAAAAAATCAATATGATTTTCTTTCTTTTGAAAATAAATAATATTTTTATATGGACTAGTGAAAGTAGGTAGTTAAAATGTTAAGTGAGTCGGATGTAGGTACTTTGAAATAGTTGGTAGCCAAAAAGAAAATAATAATGCTCTTTAGTTAAATTTTTAATTAACTAAATATTTGTAGAGCAGGATGTAGTGGTTAAAAAAAGTGGGTAATTCAATCGCATATTCAGCTTAAATTAAATTAAAAATAAAAATAAAAATTCCCAGTATCTTTAGGGAAGCAGTCGAAGAATATGGAGTAATATTTTTAAAGTCTATAATTTTTGTGTTGATCCTTCTTTCCAAACAGCTTTCAAAGAAATTACAGATATTCACAAAAATTCCAAACAAACAATCAAGAAGTACTATAGTTAGGTTATTAAAGAAAGATAATTTGTAGCCCAAGTGTAATACCTCCCTTAAACATATTGAAATTATTTTAGGTTTTTCTTTTTCTTTTCTTTTTTTTTCTTTCTTTCTTTTTTTTTTTTTTTTTTTTTCTTGAGGTTCAAATCCTATCACAAATGGTACCCAACTTACAAGAAAAGACCAACTTAACACTTCCGTCACACTCTGTCACACATGTCATCACATACAAATGGCATGCATGTGTCCTAAAAAAAATTAAAAAAATTGAAAAAATTAAACCCTAATATATATATATTGAACAATTATGGGGTGGTTTCGACCACCCCGTTTTGGCCATCGGGGGTGGTTCACCTCACCCAAATCGGCCACATGCAATACCCATTGAGAAAGTTTGGCCAGCAACTCTTTGACATGGATTTCAACCTTTGATTTTCCCAACTCAATCAAAATGCAAGTGCCATTAAAATATAATATTAATGTATTGTTTTATATTTCTAGTTAATTAATTAATTAATGTTTGGATGGTTTGTTAATTTTTTGTGACCGTCATTGTTAGGGTATATTAGGGGATTTGATTTCAAGATTTGTTGTAATTAATTGTAATTTCCTATAATCAAATTTGATTATTAAATATGATTAATTTGATTATAAGTAGATTTGATGGTAATCAAATTACATGGATTTGATTACTATACTTCTCTACCCAAATTCTCCTATAAATAGGAGTATCATGATTATTCAAAAAAATTAAAAAAAAAAAATAAAAAATAGGAGTATCATGTATTGTAAAAGATATTAAGTGAATAAGAACAAATGTAGCCTTAGGGTTTTATTTGTGGCCATATATCATAGGGGTTTGCTAGGGGTTCTCCCCTAGTGTTCTCCTAGCGTTCTCTCAGTCTTACGTAAAATATGATTTAAGAAAAAATAAAATTGTAGTACCATTTTTTTTTGCCAACATATTAATTTTTATGAGTTATTTAGGTTCTAATGTTTTAAAACTTATTTTTGGATTCAAAACTAAAACCTAAGGGTGGAAGGTTAATCCTTTAGGGATGGTATCATCCAAAATGGATTTGATCATCCTAAATTTAGTGCTAATGACTCAATTTTTGCGCTAATGCCTCAAATTTGGTGCTAATACCTAAAAAACCTGGTGGTGGAGGCCATTACAATTTTATTTTTTCTTAAATAATGTTCTACGTAAGACTGTAAAAACGCTAGGAAAACACTAGGGGGAGAACCCCTAGCATTTTCCTATATTATAGATTGAATCACGTAAAATCACTTGCCTTTATTTCTATTTATTCCACTATTATCTTATTTTTCCATTTCATTATTTATTTCTTCAATCGTGACTTCTTACTAAATAAATAAAATCAATTATATCGATTATGGACACCTACAATCTGTGTAACAGATTTAATAATATGTATATGAATTAAAATAGAATTCAACTACTGCAAATGAAAACTGGGATGAAAGAACTGAATTTGTATTAACAAAATAGGCATACAAGGTGCCTGGCCTCAATTGAGTATTCGAGAACTCATTTTCCTTTTATTAAAGTAAATTGATTACAATAATTTGTATTAACAAAATAGGCATGCAAGGTTCCTGGTCTTCATTGAGCATTCGAGAACTCATTCCCCTTTTATCAAAGTAAACCGATTACAACTTGAATGCCTAATACATCTCCTGGGTCTTGTTTATAAAGACCTTACAACTACCAATCAAAACCATAAACCTTTGGATCATATACCAACTACAATATGGTAGACTCATTACAACTCAAAGTTCAAAGGCCCACTAACCTACCAAGGCCAAAAGCCCATTAACCTAATATACCCATTACAATTTGAGATGATTAATATGTCCTTATGTTGACAAGGGCTCGCTAGGAAAAACCAAATTTCCATTTGTTAGCAATTGATGAATTAAATTTAGAGAATCACCAATCAATTTTAGTGAGATCAAATATCTTTTACCTCAATTTTTATGTGGGTTAGTGAGCTTGTTGCATATATTTTTTTGATATGTCCACGCAAGAGGGGAGCTTGTTGCATATAAGACATTTATAAAGTTAATATTTGAATTCAGGACTTTTGTTATGATAGTATGATAATTCACAATTATTTCAAAAGCTTAAGCTATTTAAGTGTAAATTTTTGTATTTAATTAATATTAACACCCACTCTCAACAACTGAGACCCATATGTGAACCCTAAAGATACTAATACAACACAAATGGATAGATGAAAAATAAAAAAAAAAAAAAAAAAAAGAAAAAAAAAATCAAAACATTAACAAATAATTTTCTTATAACTGTTTAAGGGATAGCTCAATCAGCTGTGAACTATGTCTTATGAAGCAAAAGTTACTGGTCACCACCGATTGAAAGTGAAAGCTCACACCAAAAATATCTATACAAATAACATACTTAAGAATCTCTTGAACAACAAGACAAAACCAATTAATGCCTCATTAATTGGGCCTTGTTTGTTAATTTATACTCCATTACAACACAATCTTTCACATTCCATCACATTATTCGCTTTATTTTTTTTTAAAAAAAAAAATCATATCAAATCATTTATTTTTTATATCACATCATTTACTATTCAAATAAATAAAATTATTACAAAATAATTTTTTCATTTTCTAATACTACTTTTTCATTTTCTCATATTAATTATTTATTTATTTTTAATCCATAAATAATACATTGTTATTTTTTATTGGGGAATATGATAAGGTTTACCAAACACCCTCTTAGTGTGCCTCATTAATTAGTTTTGTCTTGAACAACAAGACAAAACCAAGCTCACACCAAAAAGTGTTGACGTGTCATAATTTTGTGGTTGTGCTTCTCAATTAATGTCTCATTAAATTGGAAAAGTTTTTCTCAAAGCTTCTTATTATTTCTTCAAAATATTTTAATTTTTTATATGACATTAATTATTTTTTACTATTATTTAAATAAAAAAATTATTACAAAATATATGTTCCGTCCGTTAATGTGACATTTACCAAGAAATTAGTAAAAAAATTACCAAACGGTCCAAACCAACCCATGGGTTCACATTTACCAAGAAATTAGTAAGCCAAGGGCTTGTCTGCCAAAGGAAGTTAAAAAGATGGTGGGTTTTTATTGTAATCAATTTAATTAATGTGAAAAAAAAGGGAAAAAAACCCTTTTGTCTCCTTAAGTATCATGGATTTGCAATTTTATTCTCAAGATTTAAAAATTGACATAAGACCTCCAAAGTATCAACTCTTAACACAAAGCCCCCAATATTTACACTTTATTCTTTAAAGTAATTTATGTTTACACTTTATTCTCACAAAGTATCTCAATTTCGGGTGATAAAGTGTAAAATCAAGGGGGGTAAAGTGTAAAACATAAATTACTTCAGAAGGTAAAGTGTAAACTTGGGTCTTTGTTGCCAATATCAAATACTTTGTGAGAGAAAGTGTCATTTCTTAAACATTTTGAGTAAAATTACAAATGAGGGATAAAGTGCATATATATATTGCATGAAAAAGTGCAAAATTTTTATTTGATAGTTATTTTTTATTTAAATAATGATAAAAAGTGATTAATATAATGTAAAAATATGAGGGGTTGATTTTGAGAAGAATAATATTAGGAATAGTTTATAGAGTTTAATTGGTGGACAGGCACCAAAGAGTAGTCAGCTCAGCCAGAGTTTACCATTGAAGTACGACACAAAATATTGACACTTCATAGCATTGATTTCCACCGTATTTGGTTGGGAAGGAGAAAGGTAGGAAGCAATTAGTTAGGATAGGTAAGTCTTTGGATAAGACAATAAATAATTAGCGGTGAAAACGCAGGGGATAATAATCACCCGCATCTATTATTGGTACATATTTGTTATTTGCATATGCGGTTAGCAAAAATTACTATTTGTAAATCCGAATACAAGTAGTGGCTTTAAAGTATGCAAATGCGGTTAATTCGCATTTCCTTTATATATAATATATTTAATATATATTAAGTTACAAATATAAAGACGGAATCATCTTTTTTCTAGCTTAGTTTCAAATTTCAGGTACCCTCGTAGAATTTCTATTCCGACTTCATTTTGTATTCCTTTTAGGTTTAGGGTTTGGAGACTTATAAATACATATTTATAGCCTTTAGAAATGCAAATTTTGATTATATGCGAGTTTTTATGAATGAGAATACTAAGAGATTTAAGTTTATTCATCTTTTTCCTTCAAAACTTAGATACTCTTGCATTTTGAAGATCTATATATATATATTGAAAGGGTGGCTTTCCTGCCACCCTTCAATTTTTTTTTTTTAATTTAATTAATAAAAAATTAATATGATGACATGGCAAAACGGTGCGTTTAGTTGGGACTGACGGGCGTTCAACATTTAGGAAAAAATCTAATGATAAGGGTTAATTTGCCTTTTCAATTGACCAAGTGAGTAAAAATTCAAAAAAAAAAAGAAAAAAAGAAAAAAAAAGTGACGTACACATTAAAAACCTTACTCATACCGTCCCTTACAATAACACCCACACACATCAACTACCTAATTTTATCAATTATGACATATCAATTTATTTTATATACACCATCCGAAGGCACTTTCTACCGTGGGATAACATGTATTTCATTCAATACAATGGGGTTGTTTGTTAAACAACACCCCAACAACACCCACATTTTCAAATACTGTTCACTTTCATTTCTTAAAAAAAAATATAACATCAAAACATTATCAATTTTATATTACATAATTCACTTTTTATATCACATCATTTACTTTTTACTATTATTTAAATAAAATAACTACTACAAAACAAAACTTTTCCACATTTCAATACTATTTTTTTCCACTTTTCTATACTAATTATTATACTCATTTTCTTTCCTCACCATACATAAACAGCTCCGTGTGGATGTTGTTTGCTAAACAACATCATCAAATCCGATTGAACAACCGGTCTTTGACTCTTTTTTTGGTTTGTTTTAATGCCTCAATAAATTAATTAGAGATGGCTATAGTGATTTGGATTATCATCCTCTTGTAAAATAATTATATACTAGTTAATTAAAAATATGAGAAATGCCTTCAAATGTGAGAAATATTATCAAATGTCCATTTCTCAATTTTTTATTATTTTTATTTTTATTTTAAAAAAATAAGTAGATGTAAATGTGTCACACAAATAAAAATGCTAAAAAATTGACACATAAAAATACTGAGTAGCATTTGTCAACACGTATAGCATTATTTACTGATATTTTGGTACCTTAATCTTGGTTCATCAAAAGTTTGTACGTGGTTGTGACTATTAAAGAGGCTCCACCCCTGAACCACCTTAGTTAAGCCCAACCACCCTGGTAAAACATTAAAAAAATTGGACAGTTTTTCTAAGGGAAGGGTGATTAATTAAGGGGGTTTGTTAGGGGTTCTTCCTGTAGTGTTTTCCTGGCGTTCTCTTAGTCTTATGTAGAACATGATTTAATAAAAAATAAAATTGTAATACCGTTTTTTTGCTAATAGATTAATTTTTATGAGTTAATAATTAGGTTCTAATACTTAAAAACTTGTTTTTGGATTCAAAACTAAAACCTAAGGGTGGAAGGTTAACCCTTTAGGGATTGATCATCCTAAATTTGATTCTAATGCCTCAATTTTGGTGCTAATACCTCACAAATTTGGTGCTAATGCCTCAAATTTGGTGTTAAACCAGTAATAAAGGTCATTACAATTTTATTTTTTCTTAAATCATGTTTTACGTAATACTGGGAGAATGCTAGGAAAACCTACGGAGAGAACCCTTAGCATTTTTCTTAATTAAGAGGGCTACAGGAATCATGGGCTTAGATAGGGACAATCATGTAGATTAGTTAAGATTTTTTTTTTTTTTGGAAAAAATCAATATTCCTTTAATAAAGAGAAAGAATCCCAAGTAGTGAGTTCTACAAATTTAGACTCTGGAGTACCTAACTCTAAAGTTATAACATTATGTATGATGTCCCCTAATCCATACCTTGTTCATGATGTGTAATAATTATCTTGGCTAGACCATGTGCAGCGAAATTTGCCTCCCTTTTGGTAGGCTGACATTGCCACCTCCTTAAAGTACGTATTTAGTACTCCTTTTGTATCACAACGATGCCACGTGTCCTATTAGTAAAAAATAAATAAATAACTAAATTTTTTAAAAAAATTTTAAAAAATTATTATTATTCGTTTGATTTGGCCTTTGTAGGTGGTTCAGAAGGGCCAAATTAAAAAAATAAAAATAAAAATAAATAAATAAAAAAAGAGAAATGAAGGCCTTTGGGGTGTTCGGGGTGGCCAAACCATCCCCAAGGGCCACCGTTGGGCCTGAGGGTAGCTTCGACCTCGTAGAATTTCAATTCAAACTTTATTTTGTATTACTTTTATTTTTGGGGTTTGGGTGCTTATAAATACATGTTTATAACTTCCAGAAACACAGATTTTGATTATATATGAGTTTTTATGAATGAGAATATTTAGAGTTGAGTTTATTTTTCTTTTTCCTTCAAACCTTAGATAGAATCTAACGTTTTGAAAAGAATTCTCAGATCTTTGATAGATTCAAGATCTAAAATTATTTATTCATTCTTCTTGTTAGTGTTTTCTTTGCAATTGGTTGTGGTTGTGGTTATTAATAACCGCAACTGTAACAAGTTTATGTGGTTATTATTTTTTAATAACTACAACTGCAACTATAACTATGAAGTTGGTTAGAGATTAATTGCAATCCACAGTAATGCGGTTATTGACCTATAATTGCTTTTAATATATATATATATTTTTGCCATTGTCAGTGACACATAATTGATTAATTTCACTTGTGAACTGCAGTAGAAAGGTCAAAGGTGCTTGGAAAAGGTAAAAAAATCCTTCTCAAAATTGCAAGTCAAAAAACTGGTAGCACAGAAAATCCTTCTCTATATATAAGCTATTTTGGCAAAGAAATGGATCGGATCTGACCCAAAATTTCAAAATACTTTTTTCAAATTTTTTATTTTTTAGATTACATTAATATTTTTTATTATTATTCAAAAAAAAAAATACTATAAAACAAATTTTTTTCATTTATTTATACAAAATATTCATTTTTTTTTTTTCCTCCCATCAATCAAATCTGCTATAGTTTCGGTCCACTTTCACTCCTTTACCAAGATAAACAAAGATGGTTCTTCTAGAGAAGCTTTGGCAAGCTCAGGTAAATTATCACCAAGCCCTTGAACATCCAAGGTAGATATAATAATAGCAAACATAGTGTAACTAGGTGAAATATCAACACAAAAATAATAATGGAAGAAAAAACTTTACCTTTTAAGAATTCAATGGCAACCTATTAAAATCCAACTGTAGTTCAGCAATCAACTGTGAATCAATCATTTTTTTATTACTATTTCAATAAAAAAATTTACAAGCAATGACGGAGTCACCTTAGGTTTATTCATATTGCATAACGAGCCTCATCTATTTGTTTCTTCAAATTATATTTTTAAATGAAATATGTAAGTATATATGCTGTCTTGTATTTATTTGTATATATAAACAATTAGATGAACTCGAACCTTATAGTAATATGGCTCTGTTTGCGGGAGGAACGGGGTGGAACGGGGCTGGGATTGGAACTGTAGCTGGCAGTGTACCCGGCTGACAACAAGTTTTGTTTCAAAAATGTCATTGTTTTATTCCAAAAATGCCCTCACATATGTTAAGTGAAGTGACGGCATTTTTGGAACAAAATGTCGGCTGCTATTCCAAGGCTGACACCAAATTTTGTTCCAAAAATGACCTAGTTTTATTCCAAAAATGCCCTCATATATGAGTGAGTGAAGTGAGGGCATTTTTGGAACAAAATTTCGTGTCAGCCTTGGAATAGTAGCTGGCATTTTGTTCCAAAAATACCCTCATTTTGTTCCAAAAATGCCCTCACATGTGAGGGCATTTTTGGAATAAAACAAGGGCATTTTTGGAACAAAACTTAATGTCAGCCGGGTACACTGCCAACTACAGTTCCAATCCCAGCCCCGTTCCACTCCATTCCTCCCGCAAACAGAGCCATAGTTAATAATATTTTGGCATTCGTGCCATGTATAAGTTTATAACGTTCGACATTTGTAGGGCTGTGTATCGGTCATATCGGTCCGGTTAATAGGGTTATCGGTTATTGACCGATAAGCTATCGGTTAACCGATTCTTGACCGATTACCGACCGATAAGCTATCGGTTAATCGGTCATATCGGTAATCGGTTAAACCGGCCGGTTAAATCGGTTTTTGTTAACTTTTTATTGAGCTTTTTACTAGTTGTTAATTGGGCCAAAAATTAGTTATTTTGAGAGCTCAAATACTTTTTGTTGGGTTAAAGCCTAAAATAACTTATTAAAAATTAGTTGTTTTGGCCCTTTTGGGAGCCTAAATATATATATGGCTAAACTAGCTTATTGAATCTTTTTTTATATTGATCCACTACATCTTTTTTATATTATAAAATAAAAATCAAAAGAGTAAAAAGTATAAAATTAAAAAAAAATTAAAAATTAAAAATACTTATCGGTCATATTGGTTAACCGATAATAAAATTTTAACCGACCGATTACCGACCGATAAGATTACCGGTATAAATTTTTTAACCGATTACCGACCGATAACTAACAGTAACGATTATATCGATTCGGTTAATATCGGTAATCGGTCGATTAATCGGTAACGGTTAATTTGTCCACCCCTAGACATTTGTTATCATTTACTTACACTAAAAAATTGTATGTGTTTAACGTGTTTCAATCACATGTTGACACGTAATAACTTTAAGATACCTCGGTCCTTACAATTATAATTTTCTGACTCTGTTGCTGCTCAAGCCCTCACATTTACCAAGAAATTAGTATGCCAAGAGTAGGTGTGCAGCCAGAGTTTGAACAATGAAGTACTGTACACAAAATATTGACACTTCATATAGCATTGAATTCCACCATAAATAGTTGCGAAGGAGATAGGTAGAAAGCAATTTGTTGGGATATATAATAGCTATTAGCTATTCAAATTGTCGGTGAAATGGTATATATACGTGAGACAGGGTCCGCTCAATATTTTATGGGGGTTTTAAGCCAAACTTTTAAATAGGGTCTTTTTTTTAATCAAAACTCACCAAAAAAAATTGACAAAAACTCATACAAAACTCACAAGAAAAATCAAACACAAAAATAAATATTATAAATTTTTTTTTTTTTTTTTATAAATTCTTACCTCATTAATACATCTATTTCAAACAATTCCCATAAAAAAAATTGTCAAAAAACCCATAAAAGCCTACAAGAAAAAACCCATACATTTTTTTTTTTTTTTTACTTTCCCATACACCTTTTTAAGTATAAGGATATTTTCTTTTATGGGTTAATTGGTCTTATTTCACCGTAAGCTTATTATACTGGGGCTTATTGATTAAATTGAGGCATTTTTTAACTTGCTTACTTATCATGATTGAGTAATGTTATAAGGCTTCTTAGAGTCTTTCTAAAGTCATCCCAAATATGATGTGATTTTTAAAATTACCATTGAATTGGAGATGTAGTTTATTGATTTTTGATCTATTGGTGATTTCAAATGCCACATCACATTTGGGAAGCCTTATATCATTACTTATCATGATCAGAGGCCTTAAATTTTTATTAAAAAAAAAAATAAAATTGGGGCCTTATTAAAAAAATGGACCATAAATTAAAAAAAAAAATTATTAAAAAATTTTTTTGGGCAATTTTTTTTTTTTGCCTTATTAATCCGGGAGCTCTAGGCGAGCGTCTCACTCGCCTAGTGGACTGGCGGGCCTTGAAATGAGATTTATTTGTTGAAATAAATCCAAAAGGCATTAAAAATTACAACTTTTAGCATTCTCTTCCATTCAAATTTTATCTATTGATTTTGGAGTGATCCATTTGCCGACAAGTATACCGTGATATTTGCTTTCCTTATTGTGTGTATCACAACCCAATATTAAAAACTGTGCAAAACAATTTTCACGCCGTCAAACAAAATATCATCTCTTTGTCATAGTTGGTATTCTGTCTGAAAACACGAATAATCTCTAAAGCATCATCTTCTAAAATAACATTTGAAAGCCTAGATCTTTGCAAAAAAATATTGCACTCTAGGCCGCATAAACCTCGATCATTGTTGAATCGGGGATACACAGAAGTGACATACACATTAAAAACCTTACTCATACCGTCCCTTACAATAACACCCACACGCATCAACTATCTAATTTTATCAATTAAGGCATCTCAATTTATTTTATATACCTTATTCGGAGGGAATATGATTATTTTTAGTTCATTTGAATTGAATAATATTTAATTAATTATAATAAAATTATATTTTATCTTTTTACTTTTTGAGTAAATTAAAATACATTTTAACTATAACTAACTGTATACCATCACGTATTTAAACTAGAGATGAGACTAAATCATCTCGGCGTGCTTTCCACCGTAGGATAACTTGTATTTCATTCAATACAGAAACGTACCTCTTAAAAACGTTCTGGGAAATGTTCCCAACAGAACCAACACATTGAGTCGGACAATCGGTCATTGACTTTTTTTTTTTGGGAATCGGTCTGTCTTATATATCTCACAATTATGGAGGTAGTATACCCCCCTTGCATAGAGAGTAGATATTTCCGGCGGACTTGAATCCTCTCCATTTCAAATAAAATGGATAGGAATAAGTTAGTTACTTTTAAGGGATAATTTTGTAATTTTAGAGCTTTCTGTTTTTCATTTGGACAAAAATATCCCTAAAAAGCAACTAACTTGTTCCTCTCCATTTCATTTGAAATGGAGAGGATCCTTTTTCATTTCCGGCCGCCTTTAGCGTCCATCTCTTAATTTTTATTTTTTTACTTTCTTAAAAAAAATTGAAGAGAAAATAGGTTAAAAGGAGAAGAATTATTAAATTTAAAATTGAGAATTATTTATCAAAAATTAATTAAATTATATATTAAATTTATTAGCTTCTATGAATTACTGATTATAAATTAGTATTAATAAAACTATATAAAATTGAGATAACATTTTAGAGTATTAGTACTAAATTTAGAATGACCAAATTTTTTTAAGGTCATACCATCTCTAAAAGATTAACCTTTCACCCCTAGGTTTTAGTTTTAAATCTATAAATACTTTTTGAAGCATTATAACTCAAATATTAGTTCAGAAAAATTTAGGATGATTGAATCCCTTTAGGGTGATACCATCTTAAATGGTTAACTTTTAACCCTTAAGTTTTAGTTTTGAATTCAAAAATGAGTTTTGAAACATTAGAATCCAAATATTAACTCATAAAATTTTAGCTAATATCACTCAAATATCTCAAAATACAATCCAAAACATTTTCTCTTTTTCATGAAAATTTCATCAAACATATAGAATGCAAAAACATAAAAAATCAGTTTTTTTTTTTTTTTTTTTTTAATTTTTTTAAAAGAAAGAAAGAAAGAAGATCGACGCTGGTCTCCAAAAACAAAAAATAAAATTAAATATTGACATTGGTTTGCAATAAAAAAAAAAAAAAAAAGTCCTACGCTGGGCTGCCGCATATCTGGACTCCTTGCATATATGACTCCATACACTTTCATGCGTTATAATTTTGTCGTTATGATTCTCAATTAGTGCCTCAATAAACTGATATTTTGGTTAGGATCTTATTTAGTTCATTTAAATTTTGAATTGGAGAACAACTAACCAGTTATAATAAATGAGTATTTTTATTATTTAAAAAAAATAAAAAGATAAAAATATTTATTTACTATAATTAATTGAATATTATTCAATTTATTTGAATGAAAAAAAATTTTGTTTCATTCGATTTAATTTAAGTTTACCAAAAGTTGGTACGTAACTCTGACAAATTAAAGAGGATCCACCCAGACCCCTCAACCACCTAGTTGAGCCCAACGACCCTAGTAAAACATCAAAAAATGGGCAGTTTTTGGGAAGAGTGATTAATTAAGAGGGCTCCATGAATCATGGGCTTTAGAGAGGGGCAACATGGAGATTAATTAAGATTTTTTTTTTTTTTTTTTTTTGGGGGAAAAAATTCAATCTTCAAAATCTCGAGCAGCTCTACAAATCTAAAGCACTTCACTCTAAAGTTACAGCATTATCTATAATCCTCGATCTATACCCTATCCATGATATGTGTAGTAGTTATCTTGAGTAGACCATGTGCCACGAAATTAATTTGTCTCTCTTTTGTTATGTCGACATTACCACCTCCTTAATGTATTTAGTACTCCTTTTGTTTCCGCCACCACTTCTCCATACCTGCTCTATTTTGGTCCCATCGCAAAGAATCCCATTCTAGGAGAACACTTTTGAAAGCCAAGTTGCGACTAAACTCTGTTGCATTTAATGTCGCTAGTGCTTTGGGCTATGTTTACTAAGAGACCGGACTGAACTTTGTATAGTCTCAAAAAAAAATTTTTAAAATCAATCCCAACATTCTACTTTTTTATATCACATCAATCATTTTTTATTATTTTTCAAATAAAAAAATCACTACAAAACAAAAAATTTCACTTTTCTATACAAAACATTCTTACTTTTTTCCTCACATTAATTAAATTTGCTACAGTACCAATCCATTTCCTCCGGTTCAATCCATTCCCAAACACACCCTTGGTTATTACGGGCTCCTGTACACCACAATTAGTCTCGCATTTTGCTACACTCACCACGACCATACAATCACGTACAATGATAACAATCCCCATGTGCTTGTTTGTGGAATAATTGCCACGTCCCAATTTATTTAGTACATTCTTGGGGATGGAGATTACCACTTTTTAGGGACTATGGAACGTGTTTACCCCAGTTAAGATTTAATGTATATATATATATATATATATGAAAAAGTCAACATAGCCTTCCCAAACTATAATTTAATTAATAATGTTTTCTCCAAACTTTTAATTATAACAATGTTCCTTATAAACTACCAAAATATTATTAATGTTCCCCAAATAATGAAACTCCCCTTAATAAAATAAAAACAAAAAATACTATATATATAATCCTAGGGGTGGCCAAATTTAAAAATTTTCTATTTTTAAAAAAAAAATTGAAAATTTTCATTTTTGTTTATATAATTTTTCAAAAATAAAAATTTCCGTTTTTAAACAAATTAAAAATATTTTGTTTAAAAAAAGAGTTAAATACCTAATACCCCATTGGGGTTTCACAACTTTATTTATTTTTTTCCTTTAGGTTTGATTTTCATCACAAGAGGTCCATGTGGTTTTGATAAAGGACCAAATTGGTCATTCTGTTAGTTGACCGTTAGTTGATTTAACGGACTGACACGTGGACGAATGAAAATTTAACACTTGGCACAAGTGGCCACGTCATCACTATCATCAGTGATGATGTGACCACCTAATTAGATTTTTTATTTTAAAAAAAAATTAGAAAAAAAAGAGACAAAATTTGGGGTGGCCAAAACCACCCCCAATCCACCATTGGGGGTGGTTTCGGCCACCCCCTTGGAGTCAAGGGGGTGGCCGAGCCACCCCAAATTTTTTGTCTCTTTTTTTTTGAAAAGATATTTTTTTTTTATTTTTAAATAAAAAATTTAATTAGGTGGCCACGTCATCAGTCAAATTTTCATTCTTCTATGTGACAGTTCGTTAAGTTAACTAACGGTCAACTGACATAATGACCAATTTGGTCCTTTATAAAAATCACAGGGATCTCATGTGATAAAAATCAAACCCTAAGGGGAAAAAAATAAAGTTGTGAAACCCCAAGGGGGTATTAGGTATTTAACCATTAAAAAAATCGTTTCTTAATTTTTTTTATTTTTTTTTTAAAAAGAATCATTTTTATCATTTAAAAATATATAAAAAATATTTTGATTTTAAAAATTATTATTATTTCTTTTATTATTTTTTTCAAATTTATAAGGGTATTTTTATCTTTTTGCTAGCCTTAGGAAATACATTGTCACAATTAAAAGTTTAGAGGACATTGTCAATTGGATGGTAATTTGAGGAGATTCATGGACTTTACCATATATATATTCCTTAAAAGGTCTACTACTTTACGATTTCTAGGCATAGGTTATTTGTCCAAAATGGATATCTTGTTAGATAGAAACCATTAGATGCAATGCAAACATAGATCTCTATATCACAGCCAATAACTAATTGACGTACATGTGTATAGCTGATGGTATAAGAGAGTAATTCTATAAGTTCTTTTTGTGTCACTCCAAGAATGATGTAATTCTTGAAAGGGAAAAATACATTTTACCCCCTTGAAGTATCCACCCATTTTCACTTTTGCTTCCAAAGTTTAAAATGTGACACTTTACCTCCCCAAACTTTCAAATTGTGGCAATTTAACCAATTTAGCCTATTTATTCCCAAAATGCCCCCATTACATTTTTTTTTTTTAAAAAAAAAAAAATCCAAATAATAATAATAATAATAAAAAAAATATATGTTGGGGGTGGCCGAACCACCCCATAGGTGGTGGCCGGCCACCCCGTTTGGCCTGGGGTCGTTCGGCCTCCCCCAGGCCGGCCGGTCTAGGGGTGGCCGAACCACCCCCAGTGGCCTAGGGGTTGGTTCGGCCCCCCTTGGGCTAATCGCTCAATAACTAACTGGATATTATCTAGTTCAAATGAACTGAAGATGATCCTAATTCTTGTTAAACGGACCTAGTGACACCTACATTTATTGATTGGCAAAATCAATAAATGGGAAAATGTTTTCGGTTCTTGAAATATTTTCAACCTACCTAGCTAGCTAGCTTCCAGTGATACTTTCCGAACTAATTAAGGAAGCTTGTTGACTTTGTAATTGGTTGCTACCGGTCTTTAAGAGGTAGTTGAATCGGTTGAACATCATACTTTATGAAGTTGAAGTCATTAATTCTAATATTCTCCCTCCCCCCATTTCCCTCCCCCTTATGTGGACATATATATATATATTGGTCACCACCCAGATGTAGTAAAATAGTAAAATTAAATTTTAGATTTAATTATATATGCATTGGTATGTTATCACTTTGGCTAAAATTTTAAATGACATAACACTATATATATATATATATATAGATATATGTTAAATTAATGATTAAATGATTAAGTTTACCTCTTCCTATCAGCTTAAGCTTTTGGGATAACAGGTAAATTTAATCATTTAATCATTAGTTTAACATATATATATAATAATAAAATAAGTTCTTAAATATTATAAACTTCAACTAAATTTTAAATCGTTTAGATATTTGTTTAAATAGATAATTTTGTTTGTCCTCAATGGCTGACTCAATCGGCGAGTAATTCTATAAGTCTTTCTTGTGTCAATTTTGTGTCCCTCCAAAAATAAGGCGGCTTTTAAAATCATCATTTGATTAAAATCCAATAATAATCAATCACAAATCCAAAGGTGATTTTAAGAGCCATATTACTCTTAGAAGGACACAAGATAGATTCAAGAGGGACTTGTATCATTACTCCTCAATCGGCTGTGAACTACGCCTCATGAAATGGAAGTCACTAATTCGAATCCCCCCTCCCCCTTGCCTTGTGTGGACATGTCAAAACCTTTCCAGTACTTGTAGTTTGCACCATAGTCAATTAGTCACCTGGGTTTTCAGAGTAATTTTAAAAGTCCATCTTGTGTCCCTCTAAAAATGAGGTGGCTTTTAAAATCACAATTTGATTAAAATTCAATAATAATCAATCACAAGTCCAATGATGGTTTTAAGAGCCACATCACCTTTGGAGGGACACAAGAAAGACTTGTAGCATTACTCGGGTTTTCAAAAGTGTTATAAATGGTATCTATGTTAAGCAAAAAACTCCACTTGGTACTTTTGTCAAGATTTCATTAATTTTTTGACGAAGTGCCACGTCATACTTACACGTGGTGTGGTACTTGTGGTTTGAAGGCGCCACGTGGGTGCCACGTCAAATTAAAATAATATATATTAAAAAAAATCATTTGTTCAATTTTAGAAACAATCTCAAACAATATAGATGTGTGATATAGGCACAACTTAAATCCAACTTTTGCCCAGCTTCTAAGCCAAATTTCTCTTTCTCTCTCTAATTTAAGGCTCTCTCTCTCCTCCGCATCAATTTTTTTTTTTTTTTTTTTTTTTTTAAAAAAACTTAATAGAAAAGTTGGGCTAAAGTTGAACTTAAGTTATGCCTTTATCATTTTTCAACAATATAACCCAATAACCTAAGCCTTCTTGAATGAGTAATATTCGGGACAAGGTTGGAATAAATTTTATTATAGGATCATCTCACATCTTACTTTTTTCATAGGTTGGAATATTCGGCACATGCCTTTATCATCTCACATCTTACTTTTTTCCTCACATCAATCAAATATACTATAGTATCAATCCACTTCCTCCAGTTCAGTTAATTACCAAACACGGCCATAGGCTCTCCCCATTCAAATTACTCTACATGGATATCGATAAAACTAGGGGTGGCAATTCGGGTCGGCGTGTCGGGTTCGGGTCCGACCCGATTATGACCCGATACGATTATGTTTGACACGACACGACACAAAATTAATTAATCGTGTCGAACCCTCCGACCCGAACACGACACGCTCCATAAACGGGTGACACGACACGAACCCGTTTGTATAAACGTGTCGTGACACGATATGTGAACCAGAAACCGACACTACCCGACACGACCCGAATATAAATTTATTTTTAGTTTTTTTTTTTTAAAAAAAACTTTTTAATAGCAAAATTTTAGCAACCAAAGCAACAAAATGACAAATACAATGTTCTTTTATCAAATAACACATTCTAATAGATGAAAGCAGTTACAAATATAATACAAAAAATATAAAAGATCTTGATCCATCTATTTGTGGTTTAGGAATAAGAAGAGCTTGGTGGATATTTATTTACCAAAAGGATTATATTCTTATCTCACTCTTAAATATATTTGTGATGGACATGTGATAATTGTTTTCAATTCCGTCTATCAAATTGATATGTATTTAAAGTACATGTGATTCTCATTTATATTTTTAAAAAATATTTGGTACATGTTCTACTAAAAATACATATATAAATCATATCAATTTTAGACACTACCAACCACTTTAATATATTAAATCAGAAGAAAAAATTTTAATTTAATTTGAAATAAAACTTTATACTTCAACAAAATAATTAATATTTACACAAACATTTGAGGAATTTNAAAAAATTTAAAAAAACAATAATTTTTTTTTTTTTTTTTTTTAAAAAATAAACGTGTCAACCCGCCGGGTCATGGGTTGACCCGACACGATTAAAACGTGTCAACCCGCGACCCGGCGGGTTGACACGACCTGACACGATTATAAACATGTCATAAATGGGTCGACCCATTTATGACCCGAACCCGATTATGCCCAACCCTAACCTAATTTTCGCGTGTCGTGTTCGTGGGAGAAGGATCCTCTCCAGTTGAGTTCAACTGGAGAGGAGCCGGTTCCTTCTAAATGAAGGGCAATTTTGTCAAAAACTTGTCAAAAAATATTTTTTTGACAATTTTGCCCTTCAAAATGAAGGGACCGGCTCCTATCCAGTTGAACTCAACTGGAGAGGAGCCCTTTCCGTACTCGTGTCGGGTTCGCGTGTCACGAGTTAAATTGCCCGCCCTAGATAAAACGTACATAACTGTGTGAATTAATATTTTGGTCATGATTTCGCAGGCATAACAAAAAAAAAAGTCAATAGCAGCCTGCCACATTACAGATGGCCGTTGGGGGACCTGTCACAGCATTCATGGCGGCTTCTTCTAAACGACTAATTAACCAATACTAGAAGAGCATGCATTCTATATATAGGCCTCCAAATCCATGCACAAGTGGCACAAATCGGTGGTGACACTACCTCTAATTACAAGTATGGCTACCAAACCAGGGATCCTCACTGACTGGCCATGGCAGCCTCTTGGGAGCTTCAAGGTATATATATATATAAAATTCATTTCTTTTAATTTATATACATTATTTTTTAACTTTACTTTTTTGGTCTGCTGTTGGGAATTAAGTACGTGATTTTGGCTCCGTGGGCGGTTCATAGCACTTACTCGTTCATGGTCAAGGGAGAAAGTGAGAGAGACATCGCCTACTTCCTCATACTTCCATTCCTTTTGTTGAGGATGTTTCACAATCAGATATGGATCTCTGTTTCACGTTACCTAACAGCCAAGGGCAATAATCGGATCGTCGACAAAGGTATCGAATTCGATCAAGTTGATAGAGAAAGGAATTGGTAAGTAAATTTAATAAAAATATACTTTAACCTCATGAACTATCACCGTGTTTTTATTGAAGTGTGTTATTGGTTTGAGAAAAATAACTTTTTGCGAATAATAACGATATTAACAGATTTGGTCTTATATGATTCCTTTGGTTTTTGTTGTTGTTGTTGTTTACAGGGATGACCAGATCTTGTTCAATGGAACCTTGTTTTACATAGGGTATATGATTCTTCCTGGGACTCATAACCTGCCCTTCTGGAGAAGCGATGGTGTGGTTATGGCATGTCTTCTTCATGCGGGTCCAGTGGAATTCCTCTACTACTGGCTTCACAGAGCATTGCACCACCACTACCTCTACTCTCGCTACCATTCCCACCACCATTCTTCCATTGTAACCGAGCCAATTACCTGTAAGATTCTTTTTATTTTATTACACAATATATATATAGAGAGAGAGAGACAGACAGACAGACAGACAGACAGACAGAGAGAAAGAGAAAGCGAGAGAGTGAGAGAGGTAATGCTATTTAAAATTAGAAGTAGTAATAAAATTAGAATAATATTTAGTGATTGGAATCTTAATTTAATTTAAATTAAATAAATTGTTAGTTATTTAGTTTTAAGGTTAGTGAACAAGTAATAAATAATAGTTTGGGGCAAGTTTGTTCCCATAAATTTTTTTTTCCTCTTAGAAATTCTAAGTCTTACGTTGATTATTTATTTATTAAAAAAACTTTTATATAATCTAGTGTATCTTTTATGCTGACAAGGAACATTTATCCTTTTTTTTTTAAAAAATAATTATTTTAATTGCTATTGCTGAAAATGCTTTCAATCTATTTTGCCCGATCTGTCTTTAGTTAATTAAGTTCTTTGCTAGACTTACAAAGGATTTTTACAAAAATATCCTTACAAACACATGTGGCAAGGAAGAGGACAATTTTTTTTTTTTGGTCCTTTTCCTTGCCACGTGTTTGTAAGGATTTTTTGTATCTCGTTAATTTATAGGGAAATGCCACGTACTGTACCCTAATTCTAGGCCTCAAGTTTAGGGAAAATGATCCTCTCCAGTCTTGTTGGACGGGAGAGGCCTCTAGTTAATGGCCAGGATGGCCTTAAGAGAAATCTTAGGGCCATTCAACTGCCACGTGTCTCATTTAGAAAATATTAGTATTTTATTAGTTAACGTTTTAAAAATAAATAAAAATTTAAATAATAAAATAATGTAATAATATTTTTTTGTGGGTCTTTTGATATGGCCTTTGGGGGTGGCCGGACCACCCCCAAGGGCCAAAAAGGAAAAAAAAAAAATGGGTTTGGTGGGTTTGGCCCTTGGGAAGGGCCACCGTTTGGTGTCTGAACCCCCCGCCGCTGCCACCCCCACCATACCCCCCTCCTCTTCATCACAAACCCTTTTCTCCCTCATCACCAACCTCCTCTCCGTCCTCCTCTCCTCCCTCACCACCAACCTCCTCTCCCTCCTCTCTGTCCTCCCTCTTATCTCTCTCCTCCTCCTCCCATCGGTCAGAAAACCCTCTCATCCACTCCCTCCTTCCTTCCCTTCTCTCCACCCCTCATCAAGAATCCAAGGGTCAAATCCAAATCCAAATAATAGAACCAAATCAAAGCACCAAATAAAATCAAATCCAAATCAACAGAACCCAATCCCAGAAGAAATGTTCTCCAACAAGAGCAACAATAGGTCATAGCAAAACATGAATTCTTGGATGAAGCCAAACGTTGAAAAATCACACCACTCCATGACAACCATCTTCGGAAGCCGGAACGCCGAGATCCAGCTCTTGCTTGGCGTTGTCGGAGCCCCTTGGGAATACCTTGGCGTCGTCGGAGCTGCTTGGGAGTACCATCCGAGGAAAATGAATTTTATTATTATTTTGTTTTGTATTTATTTTTAAAAGTAAAATAATAAAATATTATTATTTTTTTAATGGGACAACTATCCCCTTGATGGCCCTAGGATCTCCTAAGGCCATCCTGGCCATTAAATGGAGGCCTTTCTAGTCCTGTTGGACCAGAGAGGATCCAGATCCCAACTCTAGGTCTGTCCATAAATAATTCCCTGAGGCCTTACCATAGGGTCTACCCATTAATAATTAAGATCGAAGGCATAACACTAATCTTAATTAACCCTAAAGGGTTAGCTTAGTGTCGTCTATTGAACCGTAAGTTCTTGATCAACCGTAGAAGTCTGCGGTTTAAAATTTATTGAGTATAAACTACTTCTTGAGGCCACACCCCTCTAGTGAAGTACCTATTGTGTGTAGAAATTTTTTTGAAGTTGAAGTGCACGTACGGGACCAATATTTACTTTATAAGTGTTGGTTCAAAGAGCCACGCCTCGTAGGAGTTTCACATCATAAAAAAAGAACTACTCTTAATTAATTTAAATTCCGTGCGTACAAGCACGTGAAGTGACATAAATCAAAGCTATATCAATGATCATAAATTATTGAGAAAGAATATTAATTAATTTGTACAAATGTTATATAGTTTGTAAATTAATTAAGTTAGTAATACGTTGATGCATGCATGGCAGCTGTGATCCATCCGTTTGCTGAACACATAGCGTATTTCATTCTCTTCGCAATACCATTGCTGGCAACATTGTTAACCGGAACTGCCTCTGTTGCATCCTTCTTCGGATACGTCACATATATTGATTTCATGAACAACATGGGTCACTGCAATTACGAGCTCATTCCAAAATGGCTCTTCTCCATCTTTCCCCCTCTCAAGTACCTCATCTATACCCCCTCGTAAGTCTCCTCTCCCACCTACCTATACTTTTTGTTCTAATTTGTAAATTTTGTTCTCTCCATTATTGCTGTTTTATTTGTTTGAATTTCAAGAAATTATGATCTAAAATATTTGACTCAACACAACAGGTATCATTCACTGCATCACACCCAATTTCGTACCAATTATTCTCTTTTTATGCCTATATATGATTACTTGTATGGGACCATGGATAAGTCTACGGATACTCTTTACGAGGCTTCACTACAAAGACTCAAAGAGTCACCCGATGTGGTACATTTAACGCATCTTACGACGCCAGAGTCCATCTATCATCTAAGGATCGGATTTGCCTCCTTGGCCTCTAAGCCCCATACGTCCAAATGGTACTTGTGGTTGATGTGGCCTGTGACATTATTATGGTCTTTGTTTCTAACTTGGAGCTATGGCCGTACATTTGTTCTAGAGAACATGACCTTCCAAAAGCTCAAATGGCAGTCTTGGTTGGTACCAAGATACAATATGCAAGTAAGAAACGTTCATTTCTATAACTATTGCGATTTGGCTTGTGTTCAGTTTTAGTTTGTATTTCATTTGTTGGGATTGGAACACGTTCATTTGTTATGTTCTTAGACACACGTTTTAATTTTAACGAGTTCAATTCAAGCAAAAATTGATACCAAGCCAACTCAGATTATTGCTAGTAACATTCAATTTGATTCAGCTAGTTGTTTTTTTTTTTAGTCTAACTTCTTCCTTTGTTTTTATTTTTTTAATCTTCAGTACATGTTACAATGGCGAAAGGAATCCCTCAACAACTTGATTGAAGAAGCTATACTAGATGCTGAAGTGAGAGGAGTTAAGGTGCTAAGTCTAGGTCTTCTAAATCAGGCAAGTAAATCTAGCTTTCTAATATTAATTATAATGATAAAAACAGAAATTACTACACTCATCTTAGCCAAAAGTCTTATTTTTATATTTTTATCCCCATCATGAGCATATTCATTCTTTATCATAGTATTTTATCGACATTTACTTATGTAAAATTTTGCAGGGGGAGGAACTTAATAAAAATGGTGAGCTTTACATCCAAAAGTACCCTCAGCTTAGAATAAAGCTGGTGGATGGAAGTAGCTTAGTAGTGGCTGTGGTGCTAAATAGCATTCCAAAAGGAACAACTCAAGTGTTTTTAAGGGGCAACCTTACTAAGGTTGCTTATGCCATTGCCAATGCTCTATGTGAAAGGCGTATCCAGGTACAGTTAAATTAATCCTTGCTCAACCCAGACTGCAACGTTTTTTTTTTTTTTTTTTTCTAATGTTGCTTAGCTTATAATTGTATCAGGTGGCAATACCATACAAGGATGAGCATGAGAAGCTTCAATCAAGGCTCACCACAAACTTGAAAAATAACTTGATCATTTCACCAAGTTATGCTGATGAGAAGGTAAAATTTGCCACCCATTTCATGATTACTCGTGACAATCTTTCTTTAAAAGAAATACAATTAGGATACAATAAATTTAATTATAAGTTCTTTACAAACTAATGTAACACATATGTTAGTCTCTAAACAGTTAAATTTGATTGAGACTTATGTGGTAGTGCCACGTCTGTTTGTAAGTCAACATGCGACACTCTAGTTATTAAATAATTTAAAATTTATTTATTGGTTGACGTAGTAATGACACATGCACTGCCACATAATGAGTTTGTAACGAGATTTTAATCAAAATTATAGCATCATATGACATTATAATATAACTTAATTATGAGAGATTTGCAGACTTGGTTAGTGGGAGATGGATGGAAAGAAGAGGAACAACTGAAGGCATCGAAAGGAACATTATTCATTCCATTTTCTCAATTCCCACCAAAGAAAATGCGGAAAGATTGCTTCTTCTACACCACACCTGCGATGATGGCTCCCACATCTTTGACCAACATGCACTCTTGTGAGGTTAGCAACCAAAAATGACAAATCTAATTATTTAATTAAATTTTAAAGTTCTTTTTTGCTTGGGAGCTCGAAATGTAATAGATTTAATCTAAATTGTTGTATGTGCATTTGTGAGTGTTGAGTCTCACATTGAGAAAATATAAAGGAAAAGAGTGTTTAATATATCTAAGTGGACTTCAGCCTATTAGCTTAGGCTTTTGGGTTAGAATTGTGTTCAACTATGTATATTAATATACTCTTGGTAAAAACTCCATAACCGCTTTATCTCCCAACAAATGGTATCAGAGCCATGGTTATCTTGCTGGGACAGGTGTCTGGATGAGTCAGGTTTGGAGTTGTACCTCAATCCGCAACTCGGTGTTCTTGTAAATGTAAAAAGACTCACAATCTAGGGAGAGTTTGGTCATGTGAGTGTTGAATCCCACATTGAGAAAATATAAAAGAAAATAGTGTTTTATAAACCTAAGTGGATCTTAACCCATTAACTTAGGGTATAGTTGTGTTCAACTATGTATATTAATGTACTATTGGTAAAAACTCTGTAACCGTTTTATCTCCCGACACAAATAAAAGATAAATTGCCTAGATATTGTGTTAAATTATTATTAATAAACCGCTAAAAAAATGTAAATTTAATTATTTAATTAATATATTAACGTTCCATATTTTGTTATGTGACAGAATTGGCTGCCAAGAAAAGTGATGAGTGCTTGGCGCATTGCTGGGATAGTGCATGCCTTAGAAGGGTGGAATGTGAACGAGTGTGGGAACACTTTGTTGAATATAGAAGATGTCTGGCAAGCAAGTCTTCGACATGGCTTTTGTTCTTTGAGGGTGCCCGGCTGATCGTGCTTTTGCCCCCTTTATATATATATATATTGTTATATATATATAACAATATATCTCTATATATTATAATTAATTAATATGTGTGCATTTCTATTTATGTATTCTCTCAGACTCAAAATAAAATATAGCCCTATCTCATGTTATTTGATGCATGCATATGCAGTTCTACTGAAAAGGAAAAAACATTTATGCTTTATGTATAGAGAGATTGTAGCAAGATCCATAAACGTAAAGATTGCTTGGTTAAAAAAAAAATATATAGAAAAATTACAGTTTATCCCCCTAAAGTTGATAGTGTTTTTCAGTTTGAACACCAAAGTTTCAGTTTTTGCAATTCACCCCTTCCCCCCAAAGTTTCAAATTTTTTCAATTTGATCAATTGTATCCAAAACTTTCTATATTACCCCTAATTTTTTATTATTTATTTTTTATAAAAAAAAATTAAAAAAATTCGGGTTGCCTGTAGCCACCCCTTTGGCCATCTGGCCATTTTTGCACCACCAAATTTGTTTTTTAATGTATAAAAAAAAAAAAAAATAGGGGCAGTATGAGAATTTTGGGAGAATATTGGTCAAATTGAAAAAAAAAAATGGAACTTTGTGAAGGTGGATTACAAAAATTAAAACTTTGGCGTTCGAATAGAAAAATACTATCAATTTTGGAAGGGTAAATAGTAATTTTTTCCCAAAAAAAAAAAAAAATCAACTTTGGAGGGGGTTAACTGTAATGTTTCTCAAAAAAAGAAAGAAAGAAAAAAAGAGACAAGAACACCTGAACCCAAACACGCAGGGGTGGTCCGGCCACCATCCCAAGTGTGGGGGTGGTCGTCAGATTGCCCTTAGGTATTTTTTTTAAAAATTTATTATTATTAATTAGGGTAAACATATTATAAATCTTTGAGTCAATGAGTCAAAACTGTAAAATCTCTAATTTTTTTTTTTGTTTTTTGTTTTTTTCTTCGAAATTTTACTCCATTGGTCAATCGAAAATGCAAAAAAAAAAAATAAAAAATGGTGCGTTTCAATGAGAATGATGCCCGTTAAACCTTTGCGAAAAAATCTAACTGTAGAGTGGACGCTAATACTCATCTTTTGCGACGATTATTAGTGTCCACTGAAAAGTCGACGCTAATAAGTCACCCCTGATGAGTAGATTTCTTTTAGTGTTGGTTTCGAAGAGAGAGAATATGAGCAATTATATAAACAACTACCAATTTGAGCCTTATACGAGTTGCTCACGAGTTTAGTCGAGTAGAGCCAAACTTGCTTCGTTTAATATTCGAGTCAAGATTCGTGTTTATAAAACGCTTCATTTAATATTCGAGTCGAGCATGAGTCAAAAACGAACTTTCTCTCGAGCGGCTTGCTCTCTTAACACCCCTATATGTGTGTGTGTGAGTGTGTGTAGCTACATGATAAGCACTTGCATTGTCATTTTCTCCAAAATTTGATTCATAAAAATATGTCACCATTTCATGAGATGGTAACACATTTTCTAAAATAATACATTGTATAGGATTGCGACACATCATTTGTAGAGCGAATTTTGGAAAAAAATTTGGAAAATGTAGTAAATCTCGTACTCCAAATATGAAAATTTAGCAAATTAAGAAAAAAACTTTATGGTGTTAATGTAAGACATAGGCCGAACCACCTAACATCTATGTTTTCTCATTTTCTTTTATATCTCATTCTTTTATTATCCGTTTCTATAACGCACAAAGTACGGAGAGATAAAGATGAGCAAGAAGGAGAGAGAGAGAAACAATTAAGAAAAGAATAAACCTACTATGCGGTCGGGCTGCAAAACCCAACTTTTGCAGCCCCCCAATCATCTAATGCCACCTAAGCTAAGTGCACAAGCTTAGCTTACAGCCCAATACACCCGATAAAAAAAAAAAAAGAAAGAAAGAAAAGAGAGAAAGAAGAAATGGCGTGGGTCTGGCAGAGAAGTGAAAGAAGAAATGGCCATGGGTAACTTTTCTCTCTTTTTTCTTTGGTTTTCTCATTTGAGTTCAAAATCATTTCTGATCAGTTTTTTTTTTTTGGTTTTTATTTTTATTTTTATTTTTTATGGGTCTTCCCAGCCACTGAAATGGTGCCGATGAAGGGGTCTGGCGTGGGTCTCGCCGTGGGTGCTGTGGGTCTCGCGGCTCCGGCTAGTTCTATCTTCGGCGCCGTGAGTGACATTCTTCTCCGGCTTTAGTTTGAAAACATTTCTAAGGGTTAACCTTTTTCTCTAGGTTTTAGTTTTTAATCCAAACATTAGTTTTGAGGCATTAGAATCGATTTTTGAAGCATTAGAAATGAGTTTTATGACATTAGAATCTATTTTTGAAGCATTATAATCGATTGTTGAGGCTGAATTTGGCAGAAAAGTCACCGGAGAAGGTGACCTAAAATCGCCGGAAAGGGTGACCCAAAGTTGCCGGAGAGGTGACCCACGGCCAGAGCTAGCCGTGGGTCTGGCGAGACCCACGCCATGGGTCTGGCAAGACCCACAGTGGGTCTCGCCTGACCCACGATGGGTCTCGTCTGACCCACAGTGTGGGTCTGGCGAGACCACGCCGTGGGTCTGCTGGATGGGTAGTTTTGGATTTTTTTTATTATTATTATTTTGATTTGCTGTGTTTGGTCTCATTTTAGTTTTCTGCAATTTTCTTGAATGAATGATGTGTCATAATGAGATTGGATGCTGCAAAATGCCACTTTTAAGGTCTGACCGCATAGTAGAGGCTCCCTTAAAAAAATAAGTGAGGAACGAAGAGCTCCTTTAACAATATGTTAGTTTAAACATTATGGAGATAAATGAGTATGATTTTGAAGTCTTAATAGTTAACATTTAAAGGTTGTAGTATTTTCAACAACCCGTTAGAGATGTTAGATATAATTGACAATTATTCATATGATTAATGAATTTGACACGAATTTAACACAAAATAAGCGAGTTAAGGTTAAAAACAGGGTATAATTTTCTTAATTAAATTAGTCGGATTATGATTAACTCATATACTTTTATATTTATATCTCAATCTGATTCAAAGTCAACATGTGAACATAAATTGCCTCCCCACTATTATGTACCAAATTAAATTAGCAGAGAAAAAAGGTACCTACTTATATTGCATTGTGAAGTTTGGTACCCCTACATTTATTGGTCTAGCTAGGATGGCTATTAGGTATTTACATTTAATGGTCCAGCTAATTGCCTAATTATGCTTTTCAACATAGTTAAGAGCATTCCCAATGGAAGAGTCAAATGACACTTTTATCTAAAATAGTTTCTTAAATTTATAAAATAGCGCCCTTACATTAGAGAAGCAAAAAAAAAAATGTAAAATGAATATTTTATTAGATTAGCAAAAAAGCTACATGTAGCGGCACTTTTGAAGGAACTATTTTATTTTTTTTATTGTTTCTCTCACCTGTTTTCTCTTTTTCCAAAATTTCTCCTGCTATTTCTCGTCCACATCTCCCTTTTTTCAAAATTTTCTTCTATTATTTCTCTCTCCGCATCTCTTTTTTCCAAAAATTGAAAAATAAGATATTTAAGAAAAATACAATCCTTATAAAAAAAAATTAAATAAATTAATATTTAGGGGTTGTTTGAAAACTGGATTGTGGATGTACTGTGCACTGGGGTTGTACTGTAGAGCATGAGATGTTTGACCAAGTTTTATTTTTTATTACATTGGTCATTGACTCAATTACGTTTTTACCCTTCTTTTGTTCCTGGCCATTTTCTCTGAGTCTCCTTGCTTTCCCTCCCAGTGAAAAAGTGAAAGAAAACTTCAAACAGACCGACCCACGGCAAAGATTACAATCAGGACGACCTCAACGGAGTGCTCATGACGGCGAAAAGCCTAGACTCAGACCTCGATCTTGCCTATCACCTCCAAATGCAAGAAGCCATGACCGCCTCCCTCGCTCTCCAACCTTCAACCTCACGCCGCCCATCCGCAGCTGCGACGGTTATCCTGCGAGAGCTCAATGACCGCGTGCTAAGAGAACTGGAGATTGGCGAATTACGGGAGGATCTGGACCGTCACATACACCATCAGAAACTCGCGAACGATATCATCAACATCCCCGATGAGGAATGGGAAAACGATATCATCAACATCTCCGATGAGGAAGGGGAAAACGACGGTTCCCCCTGAAACCGATGAGGAACGACGGGCCCCACTCGAAGAAAACCAACGGCGTAGACCAGATTCCGGTGGCTCCGGGGCCTCTCCGACGCCAGAATCCGATAAGGTTCTCCCACTCGTCGAGGGCCTTGTATAGGAGTCGGTAGGCGATCTTGCCGTTGCCCCATTTCCTGATCTGGGTCTTGAAGCCCCACCGACGGTCGCACATGGTGAACCACAGCTTGCCGTCATTCCGGCAGAGCGAGACAAAGCGTTTGGAAGTGCAGGCGAAGGCGGCGATCTCGGACGCATTTGGAAGTTGGCTCTGTTTTGGTTCCGTAAGAGCGAGCTTGAAGATGAAAGGCATGTAAGGGTATAACGGTAATTTCATACTGTGATGAGGCTAACTTCAGGAACAATTTCAAACGTATAACGACAAAAAGTGAACAGTAGATCCATGATGAACAATACAACCTCAACCCATTTCGGGTTATCAAACACAACCTTAAATGATATAGATAAAAATATAACTAATCATATATAAGAGGCATTTAAAATTTATTAGCTAAACTAGATAAAGTGAGTTTTGAATAATCATTTTGCATAAAAATTTGGTTTTTCCATTGAGAATGCTCTAAGGAGGCAAAACTCTATTGGCATGTTCACTTTTGTCTTTTGGTATTTGTTGCCATCTCTAATGAGTTAAAAATTAAAATAGAAAGATTCAAATTAAATTTTATTGATTTAAATGTGTCAATACAAAGTATATACGTTTTTACTTTATTTAAAATTTTAAATAACTTGATAGGGCTCTCTCATTTTTCTAACCATTTATCTAGACAAGTAAATTTTATATAAAGGTGTAAAGGCGGTTACGGTACTGCTAACCGTATCCGCCTTAGCGGTTATTAAATTTTACTAATCGCAATCGCTAACCGTTAGCGGTTAGTAAAAGAGGTAACCGCTTGCTATACTTGCTTTTTCAAAATTGGGCTTTTTGGGCCCTTTTTTTGGGCTTTTTTGAGCATTTTTTTTAGCACTGTAGCATTTTTTTTTTTAATTGAACTTATTAATATATGTTTTCTAAGTATAAAATATCTAATAATGCTTTGATTTAATTGTGATTATAATTAATACATTGGTTAATTCAATTGTGAGTATCATTATACATGAATAATATGAATATATGATTAAGTTGTAGACTTATGACTTATGAGTTATGTCATATTATATATGTATAATTTTTTATTATATAATCAAATGATTTAATAATCAATTGATCATGTGATATAATCATATAAATTATAGTGATAATATATTAATACTCAAATTGTGATTTAATTATCTAAAACAAAAATGTGATCTAATCTTTAATGATCAATTGAGGTTATATATATAAATATTATTATAATTATAATTATCAAAATATATTATATAAAAAGCGGTTAGCAGTTACAGTTATTAAACTCAATTACCACTAACCGCTTATCACTAGGCGGTTATAGCGGTTAGCGGTTTAGTGGTTTGCAGTTATAGTGGTTAGTAGGCGGTTTAAATAACTGTCCGCCTTGACACCCCTAATTTTGTATAAACTCTCTCATTTTAACTATCTAAATAGTACTTACCAATTGAAATAAAGAGACATGCTATACATCTTTCCTGGTGTCCTACCAATTGTGAAATGACTTTTAAAATCACCAATAAATTAAAAGTTAATAATGATAATTTCAAATTTAATAGTAATTTTAAAAGTCACATCACAATTAAAATAACATTAAAAAAGCACTTAACATTTTATTGTCTAAAATCTCTTTCGTCATGACATGAAAAAATAAGCCGATAACGGCATGCCACATTGAATTTGGGCGGTGGGGATCTTGTCATTGCATTCATGGGGGCTTCTTATTTTCAACAACTAATTAACCAATAATAGAAGAGCATGCATTCTATATATAGGCCTCCAAATCCATGCACAAGTAGCACAAAGCGGTGGTGACACTACCACTACCTCTAATTACAAGTATGACTACCAAACCAGGGATCCTCACTTACTGGCCATGGCATATATATATACTTAGACGTGAGTGAGAGTGGATCCAAGGCAAACACATTTGCCGCTCATAGTAGCAAAGCCATTACGGTGAAGATGAAGCTCCACTTTGAGTGGAACCAAGTGATGCACTAGGACTTGAGGTAGACTACATCGTTTTTCCTTCAGCTCAAGAACCCTAGATCCACTGTCACTCACGTCTGCGTCTGCCCTTGAACCAGCATGCTTTCTCTATTTAGCGCAAGAACCCTAGTTGTGCGCTCTAAGTGAGGTGAGATGCGTGTTGGTGATGGTAAGGTGAGTTAACTTAGGTAAGCGCATGTGAGCATGGGTGAGGATAAATAAGTATGGGTGAGGATAAATAAGTATGGGTGTGGGCATTTTAGGGAAAGAATGGGCTTAAATAATCAAGTGCGGGTCATGTGATTACAGTTCTGTCAGATAAGATGACATCGACTTATAGAGAGGCGGAATTGAAAAAAATTTAAACTTTAGAGGGTGCATTGCAAAAATTGAAACATTGGGGATCGAATTAAAAATCGGCTCAAACTTTGGGGTGTGCATTGCAAAAATTGAAACATTGGGGTCAAATTGAAAGTCGGCTTAAATTTTGGGGGAGTAAAGTGTACTTTTCCCTTCTTTTTTTTTAATCTAACTTCTTCCATTGTTTTTGTTTTTGAATCTTCAGTACCCTAAAAAAGAGAAGCTATACTAAGATGCTGAGCTTAGAGGAGTTAATGTGCTAAGCCTAGGGGTGAAATTTAAAACCTCCTAACCGCATCCACTAACCGCTAACCGCACTAACCGCTAACCGCCTTGAAATTTAAAACCTCCTAACCGCATCCACTAACCGCTAACCGCACTAACCGTTAACCGCCTAGGCGGTTAGCGGTTAGTAGATTTTGAAAAACCGCCTAACCGCTAACTGTTAACCGCTAACCGCCTTTTTTTAAAATATAATATATATTTATATTATATATATTTCATATAATAAATAACAGTAATTTATTGTATCATAGTGGTTATTGTGCGTCTCTTTTACTCAGGAGTCCCGATTTCGATTTCCCTCACCTTTGACTTTTGTTTGGGTTTTATATTTTTATTATTTATATAATATAGAAGTGCAAAACGACGTAGTTTTGCACTTCTATATATTCATTTCTTTCTAACCCAAAACGATAATTTTGTTATAATTTTATTCGTATGTTATATGTTATAGAAGGTGATCAACAAGATTTTGGTATAATGGTCTAACATATAATGCTCATTTTAAACCAACAATTTTTAATGCTAAAATGGCCATGAAAGAGGAAAACAAATGTTTAAAGTGAGCAAAACAAGGGTTTAAAGTGAGCCCAAAACCGGCCAAATAAAAAAAAAACCCAATAAAAAGCGGTTAACCACATCCGGTTAGCCACTAACCAGGTGGTTAATCGCCTAGCCGCTAACCGCTAGCGGTTAGCGAAGGCGGTTAGTAGATTAGGCGGTTAGCGGTTTTAGCCATTAACTGCTAACTGCAACCGCTATTTTACCCCTAACTAAGTCTAGGTCTTCAAAATCAGGCAAGTAAATCCAACTTTTTAATATTAAACTAATAACGAACATAAACTACACATATCTTAGTCAAAAGTTTGGATTTGTGTAGAACTAGGGAGGGACGGAACTAGAAGTTCAATTTTAAGGCAATTGGATCAAAGAAGAAGAAAAAAAATTTAGGGTAAAAAATAAGAAAAACAAAACCTAAATTATTATTTTCTAACAAATTTTAAAATTATTTGTAATAAAATATATATATATATATATTTTTTTTAAAAAAAGGAGAAAGGATCGAGGGCCCATCCCCCTTTAAAATCCGTCCCTGCGTACAATTAACCATATCCTCTGCAGATTACAACATAAAAAGCATACATGCACATATATTGTTTCTCCGCGGTTGTTAATGTCCCGACAAGTAATTTGATTATTTGAATTTCCTAGTTGTTTCATTCCTTGTTGTGTCTTTTTGTTTTTGTCGTTTGGAAAGAAAATCCTGCTTTCTAATATATTATTTGAAACTTATTTTGTCGATCCAATGGTTGGTTTATAGTATACACAATGGAGAATTGTTGGTGTAAGAGAAATTCAATCCATATCATACAGTCTTATTTTTATATAAATTTTTGCAGGGGGAGTAACTAAATAAAAATGGTGAGCTTTACATCCAAAAGTACCCTCAGCTTAGAATAAAGCTGGTGGATGGATCGAAGTAGCTTAGCAGTGGCTGTGGTGCTAAATAGCATTCCAAAAGGAACAACTCAAGTGTTTTTAAGGGGAAACCTTACTAAGGTTGCTTATTCCATTGCCAATGCTCTATGTGAATGGGGTATCCAGGTTCGTTTTAACCGTTGATTAATCCTTGCTCAACCTAGATTGCAATGTTTTTATTATTTTTTTTCTAATGTTGCTTAGCTTATAATTGTATCAGGTGGCAATACCTTACAAGGATGAGCATGAGAAGCTTCAATCAAGGCTCACCACAAACTTGAAAAATAACTTGATCATTTCATCAAGTTATGCTGATGAGAAGGTAAAATTTGCACCCATTTCATGATTGCTCGTAACAATCTTTCTTTAAGAGAAATACAATTAGGTATACAATAAATTTAATTATAAGTTCTTTACAAACTAATGTGACACATATGTTAGTCACTAAATAATTAAATTTGATTGAGACTTATGTGGTTTATAAGTCAACATGCCACACACTAGTTATTAAATAATTAAAAATTTATTTATTGGTTGATGTAGTAATGACACGTGCACTGCCACATAATGAGTTCATAATGAGATTATAATCAAAATTATAGCATCATATGACATTATAATATAACTTAATTATGAGAGATTTGTAGACTTGGTTAGTGGAGATGGATGGAAAGAATAGGAACAACCGAAGGCATCAAAAGGAACATTATTCATTCCATTTTCTCAATTCCCACCAAAGAAAATGCGGAAAGATTGCTTCTTCTACACCACACCTGCGATGATCGCTCACATCTTTGACCAACATGCACTCTTTTGAGGTTAGCAGCCAAAAATGACAAATATAATTATTTAATTAAAATTTAACATTCTTTTTTGCTTGGGAGCTCGAAATGTAGAAGATTTAATCAAAACAAAATATAAATTATAGAGATATTGTGTTAAATTATTAATAAACCAATACCTTAAGCTTTTGATGCTAAAAAACTGTAAATTTAATTATTTAATTAATATCTTAATGTTCCATATTTTGTTTTGTGACAGAATTGGCTGCCAATTAAGAAGAGTGATGAGTGCTTGGCGCGTTGCTGGGATAGAGCATATATGCCTTAGAAGGGTGGAATGTGAACGAGTGTGGGAACACTTTGTTGAATATCGAAGCTGTCTGGCAAGCAAGTCTTCTACATGGCTTCCGTTCTTTGATGGTGCCCGTCTGATCGTGCTTTCGCTTTCTTTATATATATATATGTACAACAATATATCTTTATATATTATAATTAATTAATATGTGTACATTTCTATTTATGTATTGTCTCAGACGCAATATAAAATATAACCGTATCTCATGTTATTTGATGCATGCACGCAGTTCTACTGAAAAGGGAAAAAAAAAATACACTTATGCTTTATGTATAGAGAGACTGTAACAAGATCCATAAACGTAGAGATTGCTTGGTTAAAAAAATAAAAAAAGAAAAATAAAAAAAGAAGAAGACAAGAACACCTAAACCCAGACACCTAGGGGTTGTCCGGCCACAATCCCAGGTGTGGGGGTGGTCCTTAACCCATATAAATTTTAGTCTATTTCTCAACTAGTACTGCGTAAGGGATAGAAAGGACGGGTGATTAATTATGAGAGCTCAATGAAATCGTGGGCTAAGATACTGGATACCAATGGGGAGAATTATTAACATAAATTAAGTAATTATAAAAATAAAAAAGAAAAGTAAAGAAGAAAACTCATATAACAGTATTAGTTATGAGCTTCATCTTTCGTCTCGAAATCCGCCAAAGAAAATGACATAAAATAATATCTTAATTATGTCATTGTCGTTGGTGCTTTTGGGAAGAGAGAATCATGCTATCTTTCTTAATTATTCAAACAAATGAACAAACAGATGAACTCAAAAATTTTTTAAAATTGATATGACAAAGATTTTTAAATTAAAACAAAAATTATAATTTTCTCTCTCTTCCTCAGTTTGAAAATTTTGTTAAGTTCATTTATTTGACTCTCTAGCACTTCTTATTCCTCGATGCTCAGTGAAGAAATTAAAAACAGACTACAAGGTTGGTGGGTGGCTCATGGCAAAGGTTTCATAATGAAAGTTCTGTTCTAATTAAGGGTGTGAAAAGAGGTGGTAATATATTTACATCTGGATTTTATTTTTAGCCACTGTGTTTTACATCTAGACTAAAATGGAAGATAATGGGAGGGTTTTTTGCTTCCTAATTTTCTCAAACATTTGTCATTCAATTGAGAGGTTTAGGATTCTTCGAATTAATACCGCACTATAAAGATTTCAGGTTCTTTAAATTACCCTATTATCTTAAAAGTCTCTTAATTACATCTCTTTTTTTGTAATACCCTGAAAAAACACATGTTTTAAAAGGTTAAAGATTTATTACTTAACCGGTTAATAACTCCTTAAAACAAAGTCTTAAACCAAGGGACCCAAACCTTCTTCAAATAACCCAAGCTCCTTGAGACTTTTAGAAGTAGAAAACCCCAAAACACCCTCACTAGCCGAACACTCGCCCCTGGACCACACGAGCGCTTACCTAACCACTGGACAAAATTCAATTTTACACTTGAACATTTTTACCCGTTGTGTGAACAGTACATGAGAGCTCGCTCAATAGTACCCGAGCGCTCGCTATTAACTCTTAAAAGCATTTTTAACCTATTCCCCAATTTTCAAACCCAAGGCACGTCTCCACCCTCTATATAAACCCTACTGATCAACCCTTAGCCACCTTCAACCTTAGAAAACCTAACCCTAATCTGAGGAGAGGCTTGGAGAAAGGAAGGAGAGAGTTTAGAGTCCTTGCTATCTTCTAAAGGTGATTTCTTGACGCTTCCTTTATGCCTTTTTAAATTGTTGTCACTGTTTTTCTAGTATTACAAGTTTTAAAGATGCTATGATAAGCTCATGTACTCATTTTCTTACAAAACTAAGAAACATGCTTTCGCTTTCTTTATATATATATATGTAGAACAATATATCTCTATATATTATAATTAATTAATATGTGTGCATTTCTATTTATATGTTCTCTCAGATGGAATATAAAATATAGCCGTATCTCATGTTATTTGATGCATGCACACAGTTCTACTGAAAAAGGAAAAAAAAAAATACACTTATGCTTTATGTATAGAGAGACTGTAGCAAGATCCATAAACGTAGAGATTGCTTGGTTAATATATATATATATATATATATATAGAAAAAAAGAAAAAGACAAGAACACCTAAACCCAGACACCTAGGGGTTGTCCAGCCGGAATGGGATTCTCTCCATTTGCTTTGAAATGGATAGGATCCAGTTCGTGTTTTTTTAAGGGCAAAATAGTCCTTTCATTAGAAAAGTTATAATGAAAAGACTACTTTGCCCCTAAAAAAACACTAACTGGAGACCTCTCCATTTCAAAGCAAATGGAGAGGATCCTTCTCGTGTCCGGCCACAATCCCAGGTGTGGGGGTGGTCCTTAACCCATATAAATTTTAGTCTATTTCTCAACTAGTACTGCTTAAGGGCTAGAAAGGACGGGTGATTAATTATGAGAGCTCAGTGAAATCGTGGGCTAAGATACTGGATACCAATGGGGAGAATTATTAACATAAATTAAGTAATTATAAAAATTAAAAAGAAAAGTAAAGAAGAAAACTCATATAACAGTATTAGTTATGAGCTTCATCTTTCGTCTCGAAATCCGCCAAAGAAAATGACATAAAATAATATCTTAATTATGTCATTTTCGTTGGTGCTTTTGGGAAGAGAGAATCATGCTGTCTTTCTTAATTATTCAAACAAATCAACAGATCCAAACAAATGAATTCAATTTTTTTTAAAAAAATTGATTTAGCAAGGATTTTTAAATTAAAAAAAATTGCAATTTTTTCTCTCTTATCTCCCACTCAGTTTGAAAATTTTTCTAGGTTAATTTATTTGACTTTTTAGCACTTCTTATTCCTTGATGCTCATTGAAGAAATTAAAAATAGACTACAAGGTTGGTGGGTGGCTCATGGCAAAGGTTTCATAATGAAAGTTCTGTTCTAATTAAGGGTGTTAAAAGAGGTGGCAATATATTTACATTTGGATTTTATTTTTAGCAACTGTGTTTTACATCTAGACTAAAATGGAAGATAATAGGCCCACTACAAAAAAAAGCCTCATTAGCGACCAAACGAATAGCGGCGACCCAAAAGTGGCCGCCAATAAGTGGTTATTAGCGGCGACTTTTGAAAGTGGCCGCTAATAACCCCTTATTAGCGGCCAGTACTCTGTCGCCGCTATTAGTGGCCCTAAATGATGAGCAAATAGCGGCCACTTTTGAAAGTGGCCGCTGTTTTATAATCATTAGCGGCCACTTTCAAAAGTCGCCGCTAATAACATGATCAATTTTAAAAAATAAATATTGAAAAACAATTAGCGGCGACAAATATGGCCTCTATTTGGTCCAAATAGCGGCCACTCTAATAGTGGCCGCTAATAAGGGGTCAATAGCGGCCACGTTATGTTGCCGCTATTAAGAAGAGAAAAATAAAAGAATAAAAAATCGAAAAGGTGATTAGCGGCGACAAATTGTGGCCGCTATTTGGACCAAATAGCGGCCACTATTAGAGTGGCTGCTAATAAGGGGTCAATAGCGGCCACCTTATATTGCTGCTATTAAGAAGAGAAAAAAAAAAAAATCGAAAAGGTCATGACCGGCAACAAATTGTGGCCGCTATTTGGTCCAAATAGCGGCCACTCTAATAGTCGCCGCTAATAAGGGGTCAATAGCGGCCAC
>VIBQ01000163.1:0-54194 GCA_006937295.1 Carpinus fangiana
ACTTGAACAAAGCAATGGCCGGAGGTAATTTTATTCCGCTACTAGTTTATATTGATTAGCTTTAGTTTATAAAGAATTCTAACATGTTGCTGTATGGTCGGATTGTCTAATTTAGCTGTAATGTGGTTGTTTGCTCCACTATCAGCAAACCCTGACTCTTCATCTTGAGTGGACTGATTGTATGCAGCCATGGTAGCTAGCTGAGATGGTGGATGCCTTGATATGAATAATTAATACGATGATAACAATCCAGTGCCTGATAATTTGCTTTTCCACAAATTTGACATGGGGCACAATTAGATTTGAAAATATTGTTGCCAATATTCTTACCAATAATAGGTGTTGCATTCTTCCTATGGGATATTTGTGTTTTTGGGGTTGGGAGGCATAGGGCTGCCGTGGGAAATATTGTTGTGGTGGACTCTGCCATGGGGAGTATTGTTGTGGTGGACCATTGAACTTACTCTTCTTTTGGAATGCAGACTTGCCTTGCTGATGAAATAAGGAAAATTGTCCCACAAATGGCGGTATGGCTCGATTCTGGGCCTCCAGTAAAGTCTCATAATTAAGTAATTCAGATTGAAACTCATCAAATGTAAGTGAAGTAGTTCGTGTGGCAAAAGAGTAGGAAGTGATAAATGGGTTGTAGGTGGTGTTCAGACCACCAAGAATATATGAGATCAGATAATCTTCATCAAGTGGTTTGCCAACAACAGCTAGTTGATCTGCCAAACCCTTTGCTATTTGTATGTAATCCGCACAAGACTTAGAGCCTTGGTGCAGATTTCGAAGCTGTCGCTTCAATTGAGAAATGTTGGATTGATTTTGAGAAGCAAATCAAGTTGCTAAAGAACTCCATGCTTGGCAGTGTCTAACCCATAAACAGTAGGAAGGACTGTTTCTGAAAGGGTGGAATTTAATCGGCTCAACAAATACTGGTCCTTTTTGTTCAACACAATGAATTATGGATTTGGTGTTTCCTTGCCTTCAGCATCAACAACAAACTTTGGAGGACAAGGTTCTGAGCCATCAACTATGCTTAGAAGATCGTTAGTCTTAAGTGCAGCCGTGCAGGAATAAATTGAGTAGTCCAACCCAAATAGTTAGGACCCTTTAATTTGGCAGAGACCAGATGTGCATTATTTTGAAAAGTAAGGTGTGAAGAGAGGAGGAAGCCATGGATGACATGATGAGGTTTGGTGTTACCCGTATAGGCTTTGATAGCAAGATAGAATAGAAAAGAAATAACACAAAAGATAATTTTATTCTTGAATGATTTACAAGAAATTGCGCAGGTCAATATATAGGCCCACGTGAATTTACAAAACTATTCTTGAATTGTCAATTATATATATTCAGCAAAATCTCTTTAAATGAGATATTTCCTATTGAGATGATATTAGAGTTGTACTCAATATTCTGTCTGCACGATATTGATGATTGTTTCCTATTATGGCACTACTTTCATTGCACCGAATTACTAGTAAGCTGGTGATGATATCTTTAGGAAAATATTTCTTTAATGCCTACAGCTTGCACAACTTTCACGACACTTTTCCTTCCCTTGATCAACGTCAACTATTTCATTTGTTTCCTTTGTCAGAATGTGATTTTCAATCAAGAGCAAAGTCAATCATAAATAAAACTATCTATGTTAGAATCAACCATCAACTAAAACTCCAATTGCTTTTGCTCCCATCGACTCCCAAAATTTTTCCCAATTTTGTCACAAAATAATAAATGGAAAGTGTTGGGATCTTGCACATAAAATATGTAAAGCGGAAAGAACAATCGCATTGAAATTTTTCTTCAAGATAAACCAGGCCAGATTTAAAATTAAATATACAAGTTTATGAAACTTACAACAAAATTCAACATCTCTTAAGCATGTAAGGCTATATAACACTGCTTAAAATTCTTCTTGCAGGTTGAATGATGAAGAACATGTTCTTGATTCAACCTTTAAATCTTCTATTTGATGACTGAATACAACTGTGAGTGTGAGCTCACAAGAACTATTCTCAATTTTAGAGAATGTCTATAAGCATAAATTTGAAAAAAATAAAATTTTCTCTTGAATATTTCTCACAACTTTCGTAATTGTGTTTTTCATTTATATCTTATGCTTCTTTATGGCCTCTATTTATAGATTTGAATTTACTTGGAGAGCTAGGAAAAGAACATTCTAGAATCCAAGTAGAACTATGATTACTAGTCACAAGGGGAATTAATTCTCTTGTGGCCTCTCTTCCCATGTGCCTCCTAGGCTAGCTCATGCCTAGCTCTTTTCCTAGAAGCCCAATACTTGGGTTTGGGTTTTATCCCATTGGCCCAATGCTCTCTTAACCCTTCTTAAACCATTAGGAATTAAATCCATGAGTGCAAAGCTTTTTTAATTGCTTAAGCCTCTAGGAATTAAATTTCTTAGCCCCAAGATCTTTTAATTCCTAAATTCAATCAACTCCAAATAATAAGCCACATACACTACAAATATATGGAGCATTTGCATCATTTTAGAAAAGTCTACAAACATGGGAAAATGTAGTTAAAGTATTAAGTGATCTGTTAAACAATACACTTGTAAAGAGTACCAAATTTGTGGTCTTTAAAAAAAATCAGCCAACATTTTATCCAAAATGCTGTAGAAACGAAGACCTTTTACCACAAAAGCAAGAATGGAACTACCCCTGGGCTTGGCAGGTCAAGGGGTGGTACCCCAATTTTTTTTTTTTAAATAAATTTTGTTCCTCCAAACTAAATATTCTAGCTCCGCCCCTGCATAAAAGTCAAGATTTTATAGCAAGACATTCTCTTGCAGATATTACCCAACTTTTTATCCCAAAAGGACGTAGAAACTAAGACATTTCTCAAAGGTCACAATTTTACGTTGGGAATGAGACAGCATTTACATGCCTCTTGGGTGGGACAAGCCAGGAATTTTGTACTCAAAAGTAGAGATTTCATGGCTCTTTGGAATAGGACAGCATTTGCATGCCTTTTGGGTGGGACAAGCCTGGAATTTTGCTTCCTTTACATTCGCAATGTGTGGTTACTCATGATGATAAAAACCATTTTTTTTTCATTAAAACCTAATATACCCAAATATGAAAAACTTGATATATATATTATATATATTGTATTGTAATGTTGCACCAAAATAATGAAATTCAAATTACATAAATAAGAGAGTACATTTATAGTCTTCTATGTTCTGTCCAATATGAAGCATTGGCATTTCAGCATCTCCTTTTACTCAAAAACTACATTAAAAACAAAAGTCAACACGTCATGATACATTTATAAGTGAATTTTCTGATATATAATAATATTATATATAATGATATATAAGTGAATTGTCCATGAAGATAACATATTATGTTGTTACAGTTTCCGATATGGTGAACTTTGAGGTAAGACGAAGTCGTGTGGTTGGCCGTTTCTAAGATCTGCAAAAGAGAACGCACGTTAAGAGGACGTGCCAAGGCGTGGCCGGTTGTGCCTCCTCCTATGCTTAAGTAAGAATGTGTATGAGCATAGTATAGGACTTAGTAGGGCAAAAAGTGTGTGTACCTATCCTCTTGTGAGCGAGGCCTTTTATAGGTGTTTGCATGGAGGTGTTAATGACAACTGGGTGGAGAATCCGAGATCAGGCGTAATGTCCAAATGAATTGATATCTTTGTCGAAGGATGATTATGATCGGCGTGTAACTGTCGATTTCATTTAATTTGGCTCCGGATGTGGAGCGTAACTGCATATTGGTGTTTATGTGCGAGTTGTAACCGTTCGGAGAGCATTAACCTCATATGATCTAATTGCACATATCATGCAACCATCATTGTGACAATAGTCATGGTTTGAATAAGCCAGATCTTGAGGATGCTCTGCTAGGGAGAACTCTTGCCAGGTCGCCCAAATTGGATGAGACGGCCCTTAATGTCCATATGGCCCATTGGCCATGGGCTTGTGGATATTGGGCTTGGGCCCTATGCCTTGGGCCCAAAGATATATGTGTAACACTTACACCCCAAATTCCTTCTGCTAAGACTTCGGGAGAAGAGAATTTAAAGTTGTCTTGGAAACGAATCGCCCATATACCTTGTCATGCTCGGATTTGCCAACTGTTGGATCTGATGCTTCACCTATTTATGGAAACAAGTACCTGCATAATCCGAGATACTCTGCCACCGTGCAGCGATCTTCTTTAAATGTTTTGTCGTGTTGGGCATAAATGCGCCGTTGCAGGCCCACATGTTCAACCAAATATGGTTGGTCTGCGACCCTCAAATGCACAAAGATAGGTGTCAGTTTGGGTGTGGTCTTCGATGGCATCTGTTGGGTGGATCGATGGTTCGAGTCTTTTCATTTCAGATGTGATTGAGGGCTCATGATATCTTCGCATTAAATGTGTTGGTGGTTTCCCGAGATCCTTTCTTCTATAAAGGTCGAGTTCTATGGCTTCTCTGATCATCTTCCTCATTCTCTTTCAGCTTGAACCTTCTCGTACATTACCATATTCCTCCCCCGTCTCTGCAACCATGTCTTCTTCCATTCCAATTCCTTGTTCTTCCATAGGTGATGCTTCTGACCACTTGCCAGAAGTTCCTTAGTTCGTCATTCCGGCGGGTCGTCCGCTAGGACCTGTCCAGCGATTGGTGCCGCTCCCTCTGTACTATGTTTGGATTAACCTCGCCGGCAGAGGTCTTGTTTCACTGTGGCTAACAAGAAGGTTGGTCGTACCAAAAATAGTACTCGCAATAGCACGAATCATTTTGCAATAAAGTGGTTGTGCGAGTGCGAGGTCGAACCCACAGAGAATCGTGTTTTGTTTAAAACTAATTTAAATTGCCTAAGCTAACCCTATCTTAACCTAGTACCAAATAACAAGCGGGTGGCGTACAATAAATGTAAACTAGGTTAAATGAAATAAAAACAAATAAATAAAAAGCCTAAGGTCTAGAATCCACCTCACCACAATTAAATAACACAATTAATTTATACATCCGTCTATCGATTAAAAGCGATGCATGTTCTAGTGTCATACTAGTTCATGCATCCTTACGCCCTACGCATGTCCTATCGTGCCTATTGAAATACTCAAAGTGGATGTCCATTTGACAAAAGACAAAACATGAACAGTTTAGGTCCAAAGGATCCAATGTGAATCCTATTGTTGTTACATATGTATATCCTATTGTTGTTACACAATCTTGTCAAACTACTCGAGGCAAACACTGTTACAAGAGGTCACAATGGATAATGGTCCGCAGACGAATATCCGATGTATCTCTGGTTGCAACAAGTGTTGATTGTTCTCTACAAATCGCCAAACGTCAACACTCGTTGCAACTAGAGATACATCGGATATTCGTCTGCGGACCATTACCCGTTGTGACCTCTTGTAACAGTGTTTGCCTCGAGTAGTTTGACAAGATTGTGTAACAACAATAGGATATGCATATGTACTTTATCGATAGATGGAAATATGAACAATGTGTTAGCGCTCAGAGTATGCCTTGTAGCGTAAATGTTTAATACATATGAGCTAAGCATGTTTATATGTGAATTAATTTATTGTGAGGTGGATTAGAGACTTTAGCTATTTTGTTATTTCTTTATTTTATTGCTTTTTAAATTAGTTTTATTTTATGCACGCCACGTGTTTGACATTGGAACTAGGTTAAGACATAATTCTTGTTTTTATTTGTGCTTTCATTTTTGTTTTGCTAAGGGACTAGCAAAATGTAGGTTTTGGGGTATTTGATGAGTGCCTAAAAGTGCTTATTTGAACCCCTTAATTTACATTCGTTAGGCTCTTAGTATTGTTAATTTCTAATGTTTTAGTTAGTTTTGGTGTTTTAGTATTTTGCAGGTTGTTAAGTTGCATTTGGGGCTAATGCCATCAACTCTGGGGCTTAAGACAGTTCGAGGAGCTTTGATAGCAAATTTGAGTCGAGCGATAATTCGCACCCGATGAGTCCCACCAAAACGGCCATATCTAGAGTTGTAGAACTCCGATTGGGGTGATCTTGGTGTCTTTGGAAAGCTAACTCAAAGATCTACAACTTTGTATTTCATATGTGATGGCTAATTCTGAAGGCAGTGCGTTCGAACGCACGTTTTACGTTCGAACGCGCTTGTGCCCATCAAATGCCGAAATTCATGCACGAGTGCGTTCGAATGCACATAGTGCGATCGAACTCACCTTATCTGACCTGGTAGCGCTGAAACCCTAAATTTAGCCTATAAATATCCCCATTTCTCTTGTAAACGAACCTTACGTTTGGAAAACGCTTGGAGGCACCCCTTGTGGCCTAAATCTTCCCTGTTCATCACTGTAAAACCCTCTAAACGTCATTTTATCATTTATTTTATTTAATGCTTTTAGTTGTTTTAATTTAGTCTCTTATTTTCCCTCACTATAGATTTATTTACATTTATTCATGTTTAGTTCGTATTATTCTGTCATTTCAATTTATGTTTATTCGTTTCAATGCATTTTAGTGACAAAAGTGTATTGATTGTTGTTTACAAATCGCCAAACGTCAACACTCGTTGCAACTGGAGATACATCGGATATTCGTCTTCGGACCATTATCCGTTGTGACGTCTTGTAACAGTGTTTGCCTCGAGTAGTTTGACAAGATTTTGTAGCAACAATAGGATATGCATATGGTTTTATCGATAGACGGAAATATGAACAATGCAATTAGCAAATAGAATACGCCAAGTAGCATAATCATTATTAAATATGAGCTAAGCATGTTTTTTGTTAATTAATTTGTAGTGAGGTGGATTAGGGACTGTAGTCGCTTTTATTTGTTTATTTTATTGCATTTTAATTTAGTTTATTTTTATGCACGCCATGTGTTTGATTTTGGGACTAGGTTAAGATAGGATTAGTTTAGGCACTTTAAAATTAGTTTTTAACGAAACACGATTCTCTGTGGGTTCGACACTCGCACTTGCACATCCACTCTATTACGATCGATGATCGTATCAAAAATAATACTCGTAAGTGTACGAATCGTGTGCAGTAAAGTACGCGTGAAAATGCGAGGTCGAACGACAGAGAACGGCGTTTTGTAAATAAAAACTAATACAACTCCTAAATTAAACGTATCTTAACCTAGCCCCAAAGAGGATTGATTTCGAACAATAAAAAAAAATGCAGAAATAAAATTAAACTGAAATTTCAGGGATAAAAATAACTAAGGTTAAAGATGAACCTCACCCAATAAGAATAAGCTAAATACATTAAACACTCATTTTCTGTTTTTTAAACATTAAACCCTTCAACACACTCTATTGTGGTAATTGACACAAGTCAAACCGAATAATGTGTTTACCGTTAAGGAGCGACAATGAGTATTGATTATGGATAAAATCATCCACTGTATCCTTGGATCACAGTGGATATTGAATCACAACCAAACACTCATTGTGCACCCGGCTTGGAACACATCACCGGATGACTATCAATGCATCAACAACACACAACCATTCAATTATTTGTCACAGAAATTAAATGACGAATGCGGAATTAAATAACGGAAAATAAGCATAAAATGTAAAAGCAAGAAATTTAAACTAAGGGTGAGGCTTCATCTTCAACCTAAGTTGAAGATTCTAGCCACCCATTGAACAACAAAACAAAATTGAATTAAAATAATGCATTAAAAATAACTGTAAAATAAAAGCTTACAACTGAAAAGGGGCGGAGCAATGCAAACAGTAGCAAAATGCTCTCTAAAAACGCCCCAAGAGAATGTGTTTTCGACCAAAAGCCTTGGGTCCTATTTATAGGCAAAATTTCCTACGAGTGCGTTCGAACGCAGGAGGTGCGTTCGAACGTACTGCTGAGTTGTGCGTTCGATCGCACAATGTGCGTTCGACCGCAGAAAACCGTAACGGCGCATGCTGAAGCGATGGACTCCTAGGGCACCCGCGCGATATGTGGGCTGACGGGGACTGCGTTCGACCGTGTCCCTGCGTTCGACCGTCAGTGCGTTCGAACGCACCAAGTGCGGTCGAACGCACTTGGCAGGGATCCAATTCTTCACTTAGTGTATTTTTGCTCTCTTGTGGCCAACTTTTGTTGTTAAGACCTGCACAACTCAAAACACTAAAAAAACCAAAAATAATTAGAAATTAACAATACTAAGAGCCTAACGAATATAAATTAAGGGGTTCAAATAAGCACTTTTAGGCACTCATCAATCGACTCGTGCAATTGGCGAGTACAATTAAATTTGTACATCATTCCTCAAGAGTGGGGTGTCTCTCGAGAGAGTTGTAAGTATTTGCCGCCATTGATTTGTAGAGTTGCTTTCAACCTGTACTTCCACTGATGTACATTTTTCATATATAGGGAAAAAGTGCCCCAAACTGAGTCCGAAGCAACGAGCCTGGGTCCATGAGATCCTGCAATTTTCCCAACACCCCGAGAACGTGGAGCAGATGCTTTTTGGGAGCATCGTGACTGACTTCGCTCTTTAGGAGTGGTACTAGATACCCACTGCTAAAGTGATGTGGGATCGGCAAGGGAATCTGAAGAAGTTTCCTCTGTCTTCCAAAAAGGCGGGCTCGAGTTCACCTGCTCGGCCCTTTGAGTAAGAAATCTTGGGCCCATAAGAACATTGGAACTTTGAGCAAGGTGGGAGCAACGTGGCGGCGGACCCGCAGCCCATTCGACCAGTGCTGTGCTTGGGCCTCTACCCAAATCCAAGGCTCAAGGATCCTCGTCGGTTCCCGTGGTCAGAGAGGGCCTGTCGGGCCCAAAATGGAAATCTTGTGAGGGCGCTTCTACCTTGGAGCCTTCGACAAAAAGGGGGAGAGCTGGCAAAGCGAGGGAGTTGTTGCAGACTATTTCTTTCGTTCATTATGATTCCATTCCTGCTTCTTACGGGTCTCTTGGTGACTCGGGGAAATGTTTGATCTTAGGACGAGGTGATTCCTTTGGATGTGGTTCCTTTAGATGCCCAGCAGAGGGTGAGAGAGGAACCGAATGCAGGTGGCAACCAGACCGCGAATCCTCTAGCTCTGAGAGACAAAGGGCCGCAGGTTTCGAGCAGGCCATTCGAGCATATTCTCGTGTACCAAGGCCAACCTCGTAGGGCTAGTTTAGGAAGAACTCCCTGATGATGCGGTCTTTGGGGGATGGCCTGAGCTGGAATCCCCTTCATGCGGTTACCCGACTGCTTCCGGCGGACTACACCCGGGGAGAGGTTAGGCTTACCCTCGAGATGTTCATGGGCAAGTTGATTCATTGTCAGCATATGGTAAGTTGGGTGTTTGTCTTTCGCTTTTTTGATTATTCCGAATGTTTCTGACATCTCATTTTTCAGTTGTAGTGTTCCACTCTTACAACAAATTGGTATAAGGAATACTAGGAAGGGATGCGGGAGTATCCTGATGAAAATTTGAAGCTGCGGGAGTTGGTTGGGAAGCTAAGCAACCGAGAGGGTGCTTCCAGTTCTCAAGGATCTCCAGATGTAGAGCAGTTGTGTCGCTTGCTGGCGGTGAAAGAAGATGAGCTCCTTGAGAGTTAGAAGGAGTGCACTGATCTCAAGTTGGCAAACGTTCAACTTTTAAACCGAGTGGAGGTCGCAGAGCAAAAGAGCTGGGAGTTGGCCAAACATGTGGAAGAGTAGGATGCCGGGTATCTCAAGTTGACTGTGGAGTCGGCCAAAGTCGGGGAAGAGTTGTGTCCAGTTCGCACTTCCAAGGAAGGGTTCCAAAAGCTCTGTGAGATGCTTGAGGCTCAACTATCGGCGTCTAAGGATGCTAGGGAGAAGCTCATGGCAGATCTTGCGAGCTTGAAGACTCAGTGTGATCAGTACCATCAAGGGTACCATTACTGGAAAGCCAAGGTTGTGCGCTATCTTGCCTAGTTATCCTTCGTTCCTTGGCTCCGAGATTTGTTGTGGTCTCGTGGATTCCATTGGGGCTTCAAGAATTACCAGCACTTGTATGTCAACCAGTCATGCTTTAATGTTGATCTTGCTACAGTGGAATCAAATTTCTCGAGCCCTCCTGATGCTGCTATTGATGAGATGGTGGATTCCGGTCGAGAGCTGATTCCAGATGCTCCGAAAGTCAACCACCACGGGTTTCAACCGACACCTGCCTTACCCCCAGGGTCTGATGGACCCGAGATTGATCCCTCCGAGGATGAAGATGAAGATGTTGCTGCTGGTCCTTCTTCGTAGGAAGAAGTTTTATATTTTTTTATTATTTTTTGTTTGTATATAAAATAATGATCTCTTATATGGGTTTTCTAAACACTTTGATTTTGCTTAGGAATTTCACTTTTCTATTCCTGTGTTACTCTGGAATCTAGATGTTTACTCTAGAATCTTGATGTTGACTGTATAGTACTACCCCCCATGGCTAAGGATCTGAAGCGCTGCTTCTGAATCTTTGGTCAGATTGGCTGTTTGTCTTCTGTCATTTTAGAATTCTAGGATCATTATTATGATAAGGTGCGCTTCTCGAAGGTAGGACACATGGAACCCCTCGATATGACACCGGTTGGTTTCTCCAGGCGAATCTTCATGGTTTGTCTTCTCGTAATTAATGTGAATTCCAGTTTCCCATGCTTTCCATCTCTATAAATACTGCTTCCTGCCTTCGACTTCTCACAACTTCTTATTCTTCACTTCTTATCTTCATCCTCATGGATTCATCTTTTGAGAGCTTTGGTGTGACTAAGTCATTTGCGGCTTCCGCAGTCTGCCCTGCTGGGGAGGCTTGTGGTGCTGCAGGTTTGCCATTAGATGAGTTCAATTCTCGTGTTCCCTGTGGCACTAGTGCTGAGGTTGCAAGATTACGGTTGCTAGTGGAGGCTTGCGAGCACACTCTCGCAGAGCGCACGAACCAGTTGTCCAAGATGATGGATGACCTTGAGATGAAGGACCATCTACTGGCATTGAAAGACTAGCAGATAGAGTTGTGAGATCATTGAATTGATGACTTGGAGGTGCACCTGGTCAATATTCATGAGAATCAATAGAAGAAAGCTGCTGGTGTATACTCTAACATTCAACTTCGAGAGCGAGAAGGAGTGTCAGTGGCTTCGAAGGAAGTGTCGACTTCGGAAGTCTCAGGCTCTAGCAAAAGATGGCTCATCAGGTGGAGCTTTGATCGTACCAAATTTGGCTACTCGCAATAGTACGAACCGTTAGGTCGTATAGCGTTGTGCAAGTACCGAGATCGAACCACAGAGAACGGAGTTTTGCAACAAAAAAACTAATATGACTCTTAAATTAAATATACTTTAACCTAGTCCCAAAGTGAGAAATATTGTCAAACATGAAACGTGCAGAAATTAAATTATTCTAAAAAAAAATGTAAATAAATGTATGGATAAAAGTAACTAAGGTTAAAGACTAACCTCACCCAATATAAAAATTAGCTTTATACATTAAACACCAATTTTCCGTTTTAACAATTTAAACCCTTCAACACACTCTATTGTGGTTATTGACATAAGTGAAACCAAATAATGTGTTTACCGTTAAGGAGCTACAATGAGTATTGATTATTTGATAAAATCATCCACTGTATCCTTGGATCACAGTGGATATTAAATCAAAATCAATCACTCGTTGTGCACCTGGCTTGGAATACATCACAGGATGACTATCAATGTATCAAAACAAACAACCATTCAATTATTTTGTCACGGAAATTAAATGACGAGTACGGAAATTAAATGACGGAAAATAAAGCATTAAATGTAAAAGCAAGAAATATAAACTAAGGGTGAGGCTTCATCTTCAACCTTAGTTGAAGAGTTTAGCCACCCATTGAACAACAAAGCATAATAAAATTAAAAGAATGCATTAAAATTAGCTTCAAAGTAAAAGATTACAAATAAAAGAGGCAGAGCATGGCCAACAGTAGCAAAATGCTCTCTAAAAATCGCCCAAAAAACTAAGTGTTCGACCAAATGGACCTAGGGTCCTATTTATAGACTAACAGGTCACTCGAGTGCGTTCGAACACAGGCAGTGCGTTCGAACGTAATGATGAATTATGCGTTCGATCGCACTTGGTGTGTTCGACCGCAAAAAACTGTAACGGCGCAGCTGGAAGCGATGGACTCCTAGGGCAACCGCGTGAGTTGCAGGATGACTGGGACTACGTTCGACCGTGCCCCCTGCGTTCGACCGTCAGTGCGTTCGAACGCACCAAGTGCGATCGAACGCACTTGGCAGGGATCCATTTCTTCCCTTAGTGCATTTTGCTCCTTTGTGGCCATATTTTGTTGTAAGGACCTGCACAACTCAAAACACTAAAAACACTAAAAATAATTAGATATTAACAATGCTAAAGGCTTAACAAATATAAGTTAAAGGGGTCAAATATACACAATTTGGCACTGATCAAGCTTCTCGAGAGGGGCATTTGAGTTGAGTCTCAAATGTGGTTCTCTGTACAACTTCACTAGCTGTGATGCCCATAAATTCTATAGTTTTAAAAATAGAAGTTTAGAGCATTTTATGTTTCATAAGTGCTATTAGTAAGACATGTATAAATATATATATTAAGTAATTATTATTATTATCTTATTATTTTATTATTTCAGTTACTGCCATAAGTTTCAGCCTATAGTTTTGAAAAAAAATAAAAATAAATCAATGGCATGCAAGGCCAATTGAACTCACGTGTCCTCACCAATTTCACTAAAGAGGAATTCGTGACCAGTACATGATGGAACGTTTTACCCGCCACCTCACTATTATAGAAAGAACACTTGTATTTATGTACCGTCAGTTAAGGACACATGGGTGGTAGTACGTGTCCTATTACTATTCCTTCTCATGGGCTATTTAAAGACCAGCTTTTCTCCTCTCCCTCACATACTCTCACACACTCCCTTCTTCATATTACTCAGTAGCAAGAAATCCTCGAGGTATATTCTAGCCTTTTGAGTTCTTTTCTTTTCTTTCTTCTCATGGGTAGTTGAATGGGTTTTAAGGTTATTGAATTTGTAAGTTTTATGCCTGGGTTTACTGCTTTGCCTTACTGTTCGGTGCCAAATATTGTATATTTGACCCCCTTAACTTATATTTGCTAAGCCTTTAGCATTGTTAATATCTAACTTTTGTGGTTGTTTTTAGTGTTTTATGGTGTGCAGGTCATTACATCAAAACATGGCTACCCAAAGGCATATTGGACTTGAAGAGATGCCATGTTTGTTACTGCCAGTGCGTTCGAACGCAGGGACCACGTTTGAACGCAGGGACCATGTTTGAATGCAGGTTCAGTCAGCCCGCATCTCACGCATGTTGCCCTAGCCGGCCCTATGACTCCATCGCTTCCAGCTGGCGCCGTGGCAGTTATCTACGTTCGACCACAGAGCCTACACTCGAACGCGTGCATCAGTGCATTCGAACGCAGCCCTGTGACCTGTCAGCACATTAGATTTCTATAAATAGTCCCATTCTTGTATTTTTTCGAAAGTTTTTCCTTTTGGGCGTGTTTTAAGAGCAGTTTGCCATTGTAGGCCCTACTCTGCCCTTTTCTTTGTAACTCTTTACTTTATTTTAATGTTAATGCTTTATTTTAGCTTATTTATGCTTCCTTATCACATGGGAGGCTAAATCCTCAACTAAGGTTGAGGATGTAGCCTCACCATGGATTTTATGCTTATTGTTTACGTTTAAGTTATTTATTTCCGTTATTTCATTTTAGCTTAATCGTTTCTCACTTGGTTTGGTGACAAAACCAAGTGAGATTGTGCCGTAATCGTTTATTTTTAGTTTTTCGTCCGATGGATACATTCCATCTGTCGGTTTACGCCCATTTATCCATAGCAGTTTGTGTCTTAACACATTCACTTTGGATCCTTTGGGCCTTAAACCGTTTATGGTTTGTCTTCCGTCAGAGGGACGGATACTTTAAATCCTTCGATAGGCATAAGAGATTAAGTGTTAATTTTAATCGATAGACGGAGCAATTAATCTTAGCGTTTTTAATTTGCACTCTTGAAATGGTGAGGTGAAACCCTCAGCCTTAGTGTTTTATTTTGTTTACTTTTCTGCATTAAATTAGTTTATATTTTCGTTGTCACCAATCACCCACATCGGAGCTAGGTTAAAGTAACACTAATCTAGTCTAAAAGTTAATTTCATTTAAACAATACACGGTTCCTTGTGGTTTGATCTCGGTACTTGCGCAATGCTATACGAACTACGGTTCGTGCAATTGCGAGTACCTAAATTTGGTACGACCACTTACCTTTCTGGTTTTCTTTTCTGTTTTCTTTTCTTGGTAATTTGGTTATTCTAGCCTTTTAATAAATCTGATATTATGCTCAAGTCAATTGATCTTTGATTTTGGCTACTACTTACAACTTTTAGTTGTTCATCGTTTACTTGCTTTTAACAACCACAATATATTTATGTACATATTTTTATTCCTTCAAAGGAAAAATATTCAGAAGTTGATCTCTACTCACAAATATCCGTAAGTTTTAAGGGTTATATATATATGTATATATTCAATGAATTTTATGTATATATGCTGGGTCACGTTTTTTTTGGGATATATATATATTTACGGTGAGATGGGTTTAGGAGTATACCTTATATATATATTTATTTATTTATTTATAAGGTGCATCTTATTAAATTTGTTTGACTTAAAATTTAGATTAAAATTTTAGAATAATTCTCTAAATTCATCTTTGCATTTTTTATTTAGGTAGTTAGAAGAACACTTCAACAACAACTCATAGAAAATCCAAGTAAGGGGACACAATACCAAAAAAAAAACCCAACAACTTTTATTATAAATCTTTAGAAAACGAAAATGTTGGGAATTTTATGAAGAATTCGCTTACATGATTTTCAGTTGCACTTCCTATTTTTAATGCATAATTTTATCATATGGCATGATTACAAAAATGTTATAATTACCTCATTTTTATGAGTTATGCATGAATGCAATTATGAATGAAAGTGCTCATAAAGGTTTTATGATATGTTATACGAATATAGACGAGCTGACAAAATTATATGAAATGTTACATGTGCATTAATGTATAATAAATGTTTAACCCCCAGACACTGAAGCAACGATCGACCGGATCGCAAGGGTAGCATGGCAAGCACACCGAATGACGGTTTTGAGAAGGTGTGTGCTACCAGCCAGGTGGCCTCCACCTAGGGGGAGTTTTCAACCTGGTAGCTCTCTCCTGTGACGACAGGGTGAGCCAAGGAGTCCTACGGGACAAGCCAAACGTGCACCGTTCACTATAAACTTGCGGCGATGGGTCAAGGGTAAAGACATTAAGAAAAGAAAATAAAAAGGAAGTGCTAGCTTATTTTATAATTAATGGTCATTCTTGCATTAATTATTATTTACTTAAAATTCTTACCGTATTGATTTATGACATCAAAAATTTGCATGGCATATTTTATCGCATATTTGGTATTGTGACTACTTACTGAGTTGTCGAACTCACCCCTCTTCCCTTAAATTTTTTTTCAGATGGCGTTATATGTTATTATGGTGAGGTCGGGCCTACCAGTAGGCCTACTAGTGATCCTGGATCCCATCATCTGGCCGTATGATTGGAACACATGGACGATATGTTTTGCAGACCCTTAGAGGCGTCAGTACCTGGGTTTTTCTCTGTAGATAGCAGAAGCAAACCTTGACATTGCAATCTTTTTATTTTTTTGTAGACTGTACGGGTTGATTTTTGTACAGGAGGATTTTTGACTTATGGGATAGTTGTAATCTCCCTTAAAAGTCACTTTTGTTTTTTTGTTATACCTCCTTATTTGGGCTTAAATTTTTTTATGGGAAATCTCAGGTGACTTATATTACACGATAGATGAAATATAATTATTAAAGGTTTATCATAGCTGTCTCCTTTACTTTCGCCCTGATGTAGCTATGTATGTTGATAATATTTTCCTTAATTACTCGTGGTTCTTTAGTTCGCGTTCCCCTTTTTATTTCTTTGGGGGCCTAACAATCGTGGTATCAGAGCAAGGTCAACTAGGAGTTGACTTGTTCATAACCTAGGAAACATCATGGAAACCCAGGTTTAGATTAAGTTGCATCTTTATGCTTAGAAGTTATATTTTTTGCAAGTAGTTAAAATAGGAAGCTCTAATTTATAATGCAATGCAAAGTTATGGCGGAAGGAGGAGAAGGTTCATCACAAGGCGTGGCAACTGAAGCTGTCCCAGATATGGCTCAGATGTTTCAAGCTATGGCTAGGCAATTCGTCACAGCTATAACTGATCTTAGGAGAGAAACACACCATGAAGAGGAGCGCGGGTGCCTGTTCAAACGTTTCGAGCGACTCCACATTCCCCTGTTCAATGGGAAACGAGATCCTATAGAATGTGAGAATTTTCTGATTGACGTGGAAGAAATTTTGTGACTTGCAGGCTGCACGGAGGAACAAAAGGTGAAATACACTACTTATCGACTGTCAGGTGAAGCCAGACATTGGTGGACCGCCAAGAAGGTATTGTTGATTCAAGAATTAGGCAGTGAGGAAGCAATCTCTTGGCCATGTTTTCAAAAAGAGTTTCTCCAGCAATATTTTCCCAAGATACTTAGAGATGCGAGGGCTCGGGAATTCATGGATCTCACTCAAGGTAATATGACAGTCGCCTAGTATGTTGGCCGCTTCAATGAATTGGCCAGTTTTGCTCCTTACATGGTGGCGGATGAAGAGAATCAAGTAAGGAAGTTTGAGCAAGGCCTTAACCCACAGATCCACGACCATGTTGTGTGCTTCGAAATTTGAAATTTTGTGGATTTGGTCAACAAGGCTTCCATAGTTGAGGAGAGTGTGAAGAAAAATGCTATGGCAATAGTGGAGTCACGAAAGAGAGTCGCACCTCCGTTGAATCGAAACCAAGTCAAATGGAAATGTAGACCAAACAGAGATAATCAAGGAGCCAAACCCATCGGAAACAGACAGGGCTCAGCTAACGGCACACCCTACCCCAAATGTCAACTCCCTCATAATGGATCGTGTCATGCAGGAACTAACATATGTTACCGTTGCGGTTAGGCCGGCCATGTTGCTCGGGAGTGCCCAAAGGCCAAAGGGGGCACCGCATCACTACAGACAGGGAATAACCACAGACCACCCACTCAAGCCAGGGTTTATGCCCTCACCCCAAGTGAAGCAGAAACAGAGAATGGAGTAGTCACAGGTACTCTACCTCTATTTTCTAGCAAGGCTGTTATTTTATTTGACTCTGGTGCTACTCATTCATTCATATCAACTAAGTATGCTAGGAGATTTCATGCTAATTTAGAACCCATGGAAGTAGGAGTAGTAGTATCTACCCCGGCGGGCAAATCAATGATATGTAGGAAAATAGTCATGGGTTGCCCAATCCACATTGAGGGGCGAACCCTAACGGCTAATTTGATAGTATTCGACATGGAGGGGTTTGACATCATCCTCGGAATGGATTGGTTATCAAACAATCATGCCATCATTGATTGCCACAATAAAGAAATAATATTCAGATTGCCAGCCGACTTTGAATTCAAATTTGTGGGGACCAAGGTGGATGCTACTTCCCAATTAATCTCAGCAACATAGGCCAAGAAATTACTTCTAGAAGGATGTCAAGTCTACCTGGCATGCTTAAAGGAGTTGCCTCAGGAAGAGAGGAAGATGGAGGAAATACCCGTGGTGCAAGAATTTCTCGATGTTTTTCCAAAAAATTTTCCAGGACTTCCCCCCGACAGGGAAATAGAATTTTGTATTGATCTAATTCTGGGAGCAGCTCCAATATCCAAAGCACCTTACAGGATGGCACCAGCAGAACTCAAAGAGTTGAAGACGCAGATCCAAGAATTGTTAGACAAAGGATTCATTCGCCTTAGCGTATCGCCTTGGGGGGCGCCTGTACTTTTTGTAAAAAAGAAGGATGGTACTTTTCGGATGTGAATTGATTATCGGGAGCTCAACAAAATCACCATCAAGAATAATTATCCATTGCCTTGCATAAATGACTTGTTCGACCAGCTACAAGGCGCTCAAATTTTCTCAAAGATTGACCTTTGTTCGGGTTATCACCAGTTAAGGATGTGGAGAGAAGATATTTTCAAAACGGCTTTCTGCACCTGATATGTTCACTACGAATATGTGGTAATGCCATTTGGGTTAGCTAATGCGCCAACACCATTCATGGACTTGATGAATCGGGTGTTTCATGATTTCTTGGATCAATTTGTAGCGGTGTTCATCGACGATATTTTAATCTACTCCAAAAGTTTGGAGGAACATGAGGACCATCTGAGATAGGTTTCGCAAAGGCTTAGAGAAAAACGGTTGTACGCAAAGTTCTCGAAGTGCGAGTTTTGGCTGGATAAGGTTATTTTTCTCGAGCATGTAGTATCAAATGATGGTATTTCAGTAGATCCCAAGAAAGTTGAATTTGTAGTAAATTGGGAGAGACCCACCATTGTACATGAAATCAGAAGTTTCTTGGGTCTGGCTGGCTATTATAGGCGTTTCTTAGAAGGATTTTCAAAATTGTCTAGGCCGCTAACTGCTTTGACTAGGAAGAATGCTCGTTTCTTATGGACGGATGATTGTGAGCAAAGTTTTCAAGAACTAAAATGGCGGTTGGTAACTGCTCCAGTCCTAACGCTTCCATCAGAATCTTGCGGATTTGTTATTTACAGCGACGCTTCCGGAAAGGGGCTCGATTGTGTCCTCATGCAAAATGTCAAAGTAGTAGCATATGCCTCTCGACAGCTTAAAAGTTATGAGCTGAATTATCCCACCCATGATTTGGAACTAGCTGTCGTAGTTTTTGCTTTAAAAATCTGGAGACATTATCTTTACGGAGAGAAGTGTGAGATTTTTACAGATCACAAGAGTCTTAAATATTTGGTCACACAAAAGGAACTGAATTTAAGACAAAGGCGATGGCTGGAGTTAATAAAAGACTACGACTATGTAATTAGTTACCACTCGGGGAAAGCTAACGTGGTTGTAGATGCCCTAAGAAGGAAATCAAAAAGTGAGATAGCAGGTTTAAAAGCTTTACCCCATAATCTAAAGATAGACATTGAGAAACTTGATATGGAGATTGTGATAGGAGAAGTGCAAGCGTTAATGGCGAAACTTGAAGTTAAATCTACACTACTGGAGGATGTTCACATGGCCCAAGAAAAAGATGAGGAGATTAAGCGAATCAAGGAGAGAGCCAGCAAAGGTCAAGCCTTGGGATTCGGTGTCACACCAGATGGTTTGTTCAAATATCAGAATAGAGTGTGTGTACCTAATAATGAGGAGATAAGGAAATTAATATTGGAAGAAGCACATTTCTCACCATATACAGTACACCCGGGAGGCACTAAAATGTATCAAGATTTTAAGAGGCATTTTTGGTGGAATGGAATGAAGCGGGACAATGCTGAATTTGTGGAGCGGTGCTCGATGTGTCAACAAGTCAAAGCAGAACATCAAAGACCTGCAGGACCATTACAACCTCTGGAGATACTGGTATGGAAATGGGAAGCAATAGCCATGAACTTTTTAGTGGGGTTACCCCGAACTCAGGATGGGTACGATGCAATATGGGTGATTGTGGACAGGTTAACTAAGGCCACTCACTTTATTCCAATAAAGGTGAAATACTCATTGGAGAAGCTAACAGAACTGTATTTATAGGAGATTGTTCGATTACATGGAGTACCTGAATCAATTGTGTCGGACAGAGATCCTCGTTTCACGTCAAGACTTTGGAGGAGTCTGTAGCAAGCAATGGGGACTAAATTACAATTTAGCACTGCATATCATCCTCAGACAGACGGACAATCGGAGAGAACCATTCAAACATTGGAGGACATGTTAAGAGCTTGCGTATTGGATTGCAGTGCCAGCTGGGCACGCTATCTTCCTTTAATAGAATTCGCCTATAATAACAGTTATCAAACAAGTATTGGGATGGCCCCATATGAAGCATTGTATGGACGGAAATGCCATTCCCCACTTTATTGGGATGAGCTCGGTGAACGAAGAATTTTAGGCTCAGATATTGTGCAGGATACCATCGATAAAGTTGCATTAATCTGACAAAGGTTGTCAGCAGCTCAAGATTGACAAAAGAGTTATGCAAATATGCGTCGAAGAAACTTGTAATTTACAGAAGGTGACAAGGTGTTTCTTAGAGTGGCACCAATGAAGGGAGTCACTAGATTTGGCAAGAAAGCGAAATTGAATCCTCACTACATTGGACCATTCGAAATTCTGGAAAGAGTAGGTCCCGTGGCCTATCGTCTAGCTTTGCCTCCTGGACTTGCAAATATACATGATGTCTTTCACGTTTCAATGCCGAGGAAATACATTTTGGATCCCTCTCACGTAATTCATTACGAACCTTTGTAGTTACAAGGAGATTTGGCATATAAAGAAGTTCCGGTGAAGGTACTAGATCGCAAGGTTCAAGAGTTATGTACAAAAAGTATCCCATTAGTGAAGGTTTTATGGATGTCAAGAATCAAAGAAAGCAAAGAAAAACTCCAAAACAGAGGAGAGGAAGAAGAAGAGAAAATGGAGAAGAAGAGGAAATCCTCATTTGCAATATTAATCTCGTGAGTCTTTTACAAGGGAAAGATTGAAGCTTATATATGAGCGTACAATCATATACTAACTGTGCAAACTAACTAACTTACAAAAGGAATGAAGTTAAGAAAGTTAGTTGATTAGTTTACAAGAGATGAGTTACTGTTCAAGCCCATCTGAGCATCTAAAGGTGCTCTCTGTAATTGAGACTGATGCCTACGCTCGATCGCACTTGGTATGATGATCGATCGCACTCCTTTTCTAGATAAGCTCAAACATTCTGAGGAAGTGATCGATAACTACGATCAATCTGTGATCGATCGCACTTCTTTGCTAAATAAGCTCGTGCATTTTGAGGGAGCGATCGATCACTGCGATCGATCTACGTTTGATCGCAGTGTGCTGAAAAGGTGTGTTGATATCCCCCCTCAAGATGGATGTGGAGGATGATAAATATCCTTTACATGCATCTTGGACAACAACCTAAAAAAATCTTCGAAGCCAAGACTTTTAGTGAAGATATCTGCAATCTGGTTTTGAGAAGTAACATGAAGTGTTCGAACAAGTCCAAGTTGAATCTTCTCACGAACTATGTGACAATCTATTTCAATATGTTTAGTTCTTTCATGATAGACTAGATTTGTAGCAATATGAATGGCTGATTGACTATCACAAAACAGAAGAGCAGCCTGTGAATGAGGAATTCCAAAATCTTTAAGAAGAGTGATCAACCACATCAATTCACAACAAGTAGATGCTAAAGCTCTATATTCTGCCTCAGCAGATGACCTTGACATTGTCTGCTACTTCTTGGATTTCCAAGACACCAATGAATCACCATACAACCTGCCCAATCTGAATCTGAAAAAGCATTAAGGTGAAAATCTGACTTGGTAGAGAAAAGAAGACCTTGAGTTGGAGAATTCTTCAAGTATCTCAAGACTCTATGAGCAGCTTCCAGATGAGGTTGCCTTGGTTTATCCATAAACTGACTTAAAATTTGAATAGAAAAAGCTAAATCAAGTCCGGTAATTGTCAAGTAAATCAGCCTACCAACCAACCTTCTACAACTTGTAGCATCTGAAACGAGAACACCTTCATCCTTTGAAAGTTTCAAATTCAGTTCCATAGGGAATTTTGCAGGTTTAGAGGCTAATAAACCTGAATCCTCTAAAATCTCAAGGGCATACTTCCTCTGACAAACCGAAATTCCATCAGCAGACCTAGCAATCTCAAGACCAAGAAAATACTTCAAAGGCCCTAAATCCTTCAATTTGAATCTGTCATTCAAAAGAGTAATAAAAGAAGACATTGTTTGTGGATCATTGCTAGCAAGCAATAGCTACATCATCAACATAAACCAATAATGCAATGAAAGAAGAACCCTTTGAATGAGTAAATAAGGAGTAATCAGCCTTAGATTGAAGAAAACCAAGTTCAATCAATGCAGCAGAGAATTTTGAAAACCACTGTCTAGAGGCCTGCTTCAACCCATATAGAGATTTGGTTAATCTACAAACCTTTGTCTCACCCTTAGTGCCAAAACCAGGAGGCAAGGACATGTAGACTTCTTCATCCAAATCACCATGCAAGAATGCATTATTGACATCTAACTGGTGTAAAAACCAGTTCTTAGCTGCTGCAAGAGCTAAAAAACATCTAACAGTAGTCATTTTAGCAACAGGTGAAAAGGTTTCACGATAACCTCACATTGAGTGTTGATGTACAAATTTAATTGTACTCGCCAATTGCACGAGTCGATCGTAATAGAGTGGATGTGCAAGTGCGAGTGTCGAACCCACAGAGAATCAGTTTTGCTAAAAATCAACTTTAAATGCCTAAACTAATAATATCTTAACCTAGTTCCAATATCAAACACGTGGTGCACGGAAAATAAAACTAAATTAAAAAGCAATAAAATAAAGAAATAAAAACAACTAAAGTCCCTAATTCACTTCACAATAAATTAATTCACATATAAACATGCTTAGCTCATATGTATTAAACATTTATGCTACAAGGCATACTCTGAGCGTTAACACATTGTTCATATTTCCGTCTATTGATAAAGTACATATGTATATCCTATTGTTGTTACACAATCTTGTCAAACTACTCGAGGCAATCACTGTTATAAGAGGTCACAACGGATAATGGTCCACAGACGAATATCCGATGTATCTCCGGTTGCAACGAGTGTTGACGTTTGGCGATTTGTAGACAACAATCAATACACTTTTGTTACTGAAATGCATTGAAACGAATAAACATAAATTGAAATGACAGAATAATACGAACTAAACATGAATAAATGTAAATAAATCTATAGTAAAGGGAATAAGAGACTAAATAAAAGTAAAATAAAACATAAATTAAGTAAACGACAATTTAGGAGGGATTTACAATGGAAAACAGAGGGTTTTGGGCCCTAGAGGCGCCTCCCAAAAGTGCCTTCTACAAAAATACACGAGGGTCCTATTTATAGGCTAGCAGGTCACTCGAGTGCGTTCGAACGCAGGCAGTGCGTTCGAACGTAATGACGAATTGTGCGTTCGATCGCACTTGGTGCATTCAACCGCAGAAAATCGTAACGGCGCAGCTGGAAGCAATGGATTCCTAGGGCAACCGCGTGAGTTGCGGGATGACTGGGACTACGTTCGACCGTGCCCCCTGCGTTCGACCGTCAGTGCGTTCGAACGCACAAAGTGCGATCGAACGCACTTGGCAGGGATCCATTTCTTCCCTTAATGCATTTTGCTCCTTTGTGACCATGTTTTGTTGTAAGGACCTGCACAACTCAAAACACTAAAAACACTAAAAATAATTAGATATTAACAGTACTAAGGGCTTAACAAATATAAGTTAAAGGGGTCAAATATACACAATTTGGCACTGATCAAGTGTACCCTTTTGCAACCAGCCTTGCCTTGTACCTTTCAATGGTTCCATCAGACTTGTATTTTACCTTATACACCCATTTGCAGCCAATGGGATGTTTGTCAGAAGGTAAATCAGTCACTACCCAAGTATTGTTTTCCTCCAAAGCTTTAATCTCAGCTTTCATAGCCTCACACCAAAGTGAATCCTTAACAGCTTGATGGTAAAACTTAGGCTCAAGTTGGGATGAAATGGAAAGACAAAAATGCTTACGCTTAGAGGACAGATTATCATAAGAAATGAAAGAAGACAATGGATAGGGTTTACATGAATTGTCAACATTTCAAGCCAATTGAGGTGAGCAAGAAGAGACTTGTTTACAGTGATAATCTTTCAAGTAACTAGGTTTCTGTTTAACCCTATCTGACCTTCTAAGAATAGGAGGAGGTGCTGAAACTTCTGCAAAAGGATGAGAGTTGACAGATGAATCTGCAGAAGGAGAAGGAGTATCTGCATGTTCTAAATGAGAAGAGGGAGTTTCTGCAGAATTATATTGAGAAGGTAAAGTGTTTTCTGAATTAGGAAAAACTGTAGTATTTTTGTTTTGTGATTGAACAATGTTATGCTGTTGAGAGTTTGGTGACAAAGAATCTGAAAAATCCGTGCCAGGATGCATTGGAAAATGAATGGATGAAGGAACACTTTCATGCATATGCATTGAATGTGAAAATTGATTTGAATTAGAAGCATAAGGAAATATTGTCTCATGGAATATGGCATTTCTAGAAATAAAAGTGGAATGAGTATGGAGATTATAGAATTTATGTCCTTTAATGCCATATGGATAACCAATGAAAATGCAGGGTGTAGCTCTTGGATCAAACTTTGTTCTAAGTCTAGAAAAAGTTGAAACATAAGCTAAACATCCAAACACTTTGAGGTGTGAATAAGATGGAGTAGTAGAAAAAAGAAGTTCATGTGGGGATTTGTTGGATAAAAGAGGTGTTGGAATCCTATTATTGATATGGGCTGCAGTTAAAACACAATTTGCCCAAAAAGGTAAAGGAAGATTGGATTGAAATCTTAAAGATCTAGCTACATTCAAAAGATGTTGATGTTTTCTTTCAACCACAGAATTTTGTTGTGGAGTTTCTACATAACTGAGTTGATGAATGATTCCTTGGGCTGAAAAAAAATCTCTCATGTAAAATTTAGTACCATTATCAGATCTAATGCATTTGATTTTGGTATGGAATTGTGTTTGAACCATGTTAGAAAAGGATTGGATTATTGAGGAAGTTTGTGATTTATGTTGCATCAAATGGACCCAAGTGAATCGTGTGTAATCATCCACAATAGTAAGAAAAAATCTGGATCCATTGATAGAATTAATGACCATAGGACCCCATACATCACAATGAAGTAATTCGAAAACAGAAGTTGAAAAAGAACTACTGACAGGAAATGGTAATTTGCGTTGTTTAGACAGTGGACAGATAGGACAAATGGATTCTTGTATACAAGAAATAGAAGGAACAATTGTTTGTATCAACTTTATTCTAGAATGAGAAGGATGCCCCAATCTGTAATGCCACAGATTACATGAGGGGTCCTTTATTGAATTAAAAGACAAGTGCTTGAAAAAAGAAGGAATGGAATGAGCTGAAATGGATGCATTGGTTGAAACTTTGTTTGCTTGCATCAAATAGAATAAACTTGCCACTTCTTCACCCACCCCAATCATTCTCCAATTGTGTAAACTCTGTATAAAACAATATCCAACAAGAAATATGAGGGAACAGTTTAAGAATTTGATGAGTTTAGTGGCTGAAATCATATTGAAAGTGAAAGAAGGAACACAAAAAACTCAAGTTAAAGTAAGAGTTTCTGAAATTGTAACAGTTCCAATGTGTGTGACATTAGCTATTGAACCATTTGGAAGTTTAACATGGGTAGAAACAATAGCAGTAATGGTGGTAAACATAGAAGAACAACTAATCATGTGGTCAGTAGCTTCGGTGTCTATAATCCAAGTATGGTTTTTCAGGTTTGTATGAGAGGCTATATTGACATAAGTAGAAAAAATTGAGTGTTTAGGGTTGAGTATACCTGAATTACCAACTATAGAAGAAGAAGATGGGTGTGGAATTTGATGCTGATTCAGGAGATTCATCAACCGTTGGCACTGAGCTGAAATCATGGACAACTGAGGACTATTCAACTGTGAAGCATGAGATTGATGACCACTAAGGTTAGTTCCTTGATGATGAGGACCACTAAGGTTAGTTCCTTGATGATGAGGACCACTAAGGTTAGTTCCTTGAGAATGAGGATCACTAAGGTAATTTCCTTGCAGCTACACTTGGTTTGCTGAATGTGGCATTGGTCTATTTTGAGTAAACTTAAAACCAGGTGGGAATCCATGCACTCTATAGCATTTTGGGGCGGTCTTTCTTGTAGGGTTGTTCGAAAAATCTAGGTCTTGGTGAGGGTTTACTCATGTATACAGCAGGTTCATGATGAGTTGAGGGAGAAGATTTAGGAAAGAAAGATTTAGTCATCATAGAAGAGGATGTATCATGACTAATGGGATTCACACATATTTCTCTTTGTTTGTCCTCTTGAATAATAAGAGAGAAAACCTTATTTATAGAAGGAAGAGGATCCATTAGTAAAATCTGCGCTCTAACAGTAGAGAATGAATCATTTAATCCCATGAGAAATTGCAAAACACGTTCTTGACTATAAAGTTCAAGAATAGACTTCATTCTACCACAATGACAACAACTACAAATGGAAATAGGTCTGTAATTGTTCAGTTCTTCCCAAAGAGTTTTGATTTTGGTAAAGTAACAACTTACAGAGGAATTTTCCTGAGCAACAACAGAGATGGCCTTTTGTAGCTGAAACACCCTCGAGCCATTCTTCTGTGTATAGTGATCCATGAGGTCCTACCATACATCATGAGCAGAAACGATGTAGATGACAGTGTTGTAGATTTCCTTGGATACAGAATTAAGAATCTGAGAAACTACAAGATCGTTGCATCGAGTCCATGCATGATAGTAACTCTCAAGAACAGATGGCTTTGGCAAAGAACCATCAATGAAACATAGTTTATTTTTTGCACTCAAGGCAACTAACATCGAGTGGCTCCAAGTACTATAATTTTCTCTAGTCAATGGCTGAGGAACCAATATAATTCCAGGATTGTCACCATTGTGGAGAAAAAGAGGACTAGATGGATCGATAGGACGAGAACTTGCAAATGGATCTTTGAAAGTGTTTTGAGGATGAGTGTTTTGAGGAGGGTCTAACAAAGGATTTGGTAAACCATTTGATTGATCGTCTGCCAAAGTGTTGGACAGATTATTTGAAGAGAAAAGATGTTGATGATTTTTAGCCATTGTTGAAGCTTGAAAATCACCTTGAACAACGGAAATAGATGGATTGTTGTTTGCCATTGTAAGGAAAATAATAGCAAAAGCAAGAAAAGAAAGAAGATCAGATGAATCATAGTTTGTGATTATGGCTCTGATACAATGTCAAGAATCAAAGAAAGCAAAGAAAATCTCCAAAACAGAGGAGAGGAAGAAGAAGCGAAAATGGAGAAGAAGAGGAAATCCTCATTTGCAATATTAATCTCGTGAGTCTTTTACAAGGGAAAGATTGAAGCTTATATATGAGCTTACAATCATAAACTAACTGTGCAAACTAACTAACTTACAAATGAAATGAAGTTAAGAAAGTTAGTTAATTAGTTTACAAGAGATGAGTTACTGTTCACGCGCATTTGAGCATCTGAAGGTGCTCTCTATAACCGCGATCGATGCCTACGCTCGATCACACTTGGTAGGATGATCGATCGCACTTCTCTTCTAGATAAGCTCAAACATTCTGAGGAAGCGATCGATAACTACAATTGATCTGCGATCGATCGCACTTCTTTGCTAAATAAGCTCGTGCATTCTGAGGGAGCGATCGATCTGCGTTCGATTGCAGTGTGCTGAAAAGGTGTGTTGATAGTGGAGAAACCATGAAATCGAAGAAGCGTCATGGGAATTAGAAGATAAAATACACAAGAAATACCCGTCTTTGTTTGACGAGAACGAGTAGAATATAAGGTATGCGCTAGCAAATAGATTTATGTATGTTTCCTATTGCATTTTTTCACATAAGCTAAGCAAATTTCGGGGACTGAATTTTTATAAGGGGGGGAGAATGTGATGCCCTATAAATTCTATATTTTAAAAATAGAATTTTAGAGCATTTTATGTTTCATAAGTGCTATTAGTAAGACATGTATAAATATATATATTAAGTAATTATTATTATTATTATTATCTTATTATTTTATTATTTCAGTTACTGCCATAAGTTTCAGCCCATAGTTTTGAAAAAAAAAAAAAAAAAATTCCATGGCATGCAAGGCCAATTGAACTCACGTGTCCTCACCAATTTCACTAAAGAGGAATTCGTGTTTGATAAGCGCTGAATGTTGCACATTCAGGCCCTTTAACTTGCATTTGTTAACACCTTAGCCTTGCTATTTATTTGATTTTGTTTTATTTGGTGTTTCAGGTAAATTACAGAAGCTGAGTTGGAAATTGGGATAGAAAGGGGCAAGGAAAGCTACACTGTGCGGGCGAACGATCGCATCACCCTGGCGATCATGCGCTGGGCGCACGAGCGCCCACAACCTGCGATCGTGCGCTGGGCGCACGAGCGCCCACTCCTGCGAACATGCGCTGGGCGAACGATCGCCCAGAGCTGCGATCGTGCGCACTCGGGCTGCACTTAAACCGGCAGGCGCGCTGAGCAAATTAATTGCGACTCCAAGTCTCCTAATTGAAGTGGGAAACTAACCTACGGCCGTTATTAGGGTTTTAGGGTTTCTAGGGTTTCTTGGGGTCTATAAATAGGCCATTATACATTGTAAAAGGGACCGGTTTTCCTTGAGTGCGAATTTTATAGAAGTTTATGGAGTTCATCAGCATGAGCGGCTAAACCCCCATTGTGGGGTACCGATGTAACCCTCTCCAACACACAATGGTGATTGTATTTGATTCATTTAGTTTATATTACATATGTTGATTACATAACTGTGAGGATTGCAATCCTTGATTTCTGTTCTTAATTATAATGCAATTGTTATTCAATTCTAAAATCAATACTTGCAAAATTCTTATCTTGTCTTAGAATTTATTTTGCATGCATTGAACTCAATCGATTTTATTTTCTGTGATCATAAAACCGATGGTTATGTAATGGTTTTACTATGCATATGATTAATAGGATTAGATAGACCATGCTTAGGGAAGACGGGTCGTACTACGCCCTAGTTTAGAGTAGACGAACCGTGCTAACCGAAGATGGGTTATGCTATTCCATTGATTATATAAACGTATTAAGGGATTTTATAGTTTATACCTAGAGAAGACGGGTCGTGCCGCATCTTAGTGGTTAGGTGGACGATCCGTGCCAATCAAAGATAAATTATTATTATCCTTTAATATGAATTTTCTTGTCGTATAACATATGTGATTGTAAGCTGTTTGAATCGAATTACGGTTACCGTTGTGTATGGATTGTGGTGAAGTCGGTACCCTACTCTCTCTCTCTCTGATATTATTACCTTTAATTCTGCATTTAATTTTATGCACTTCAATTCACAAACAACAATCTCGTTTTCTTAATTAGGCTAAATTTCGTTCTTTGAATTTAATAGCAAAACCCTTACAGTCCCTGAGGTTCGACACCCTCAATATAGCCCTATCCTACGGGATTCGTTCTATTGCGAGTGGTATTTTATTATTGATATATTTTTGGTCACGAAATAACCACATCAGTGTCCTTACCAGTACATGAGGGAACCTTTTACCTGCCACCTCACTATTACAAAAAGAACACTTGTGTTGATGTACCGTCAGTTAAGGACACATGGGTGGTAGTATGTGTCCTATTACTCTTCCGTTTCATGGGCTATTTAAAGACCAGCTATTCTCCTCTCCCTCACATACTCGCACACACTCCCTTTTTCTTATTACTCAGTAGCAGGAAATCCTTGAGGTATATTATGGCTTTTTGAGTTCTTTTCTTTTCTTTCTTCTCATGGGTAGTTGAATGGGTTTTAAGGTTATTGAATTTGTAAGTTTTATGCCTGGGTTTACTGCTTTGCCTTACCTTTCTGGTTTTCTTTTCTGTTTTATTTTCTTGGTAATTTGGTTATTCTAACCTTTTAATAAATATGATATTATGCTTAAGTCAATTGATCTTTGATTTTGGCTACTACTTACAACTTTTAGTTGTTCATCGTTTACTTGCTTTTAACAACCACAATATATTTATATACACATTTTTATTCCTTCAAAGGAAAAATATTCGGAAGTTGCTCTCTACTCACAGATATCCGTAAGTTTTAAGGTTATATATATATGTATATATTAAATGAATTTGTTGGGATATATATATTTACAGTGAGATGGGTTTAGGAGTATACCTGATATATATATATATATTTATAAGGTGCATCTTATTAAATTTGTTTGACTTAAAATTTAGATTAAAATTTTAGAATAATTCTCTAAATTCATCTTTGCATTTTTTATTTAGGTAGTTAGAAGAACACTTCAACAACAACTCGTAGAAAATCCAGGTAAGGGGACACAATACAAAAAAAAAAAAAATTCCAACAGATTTTATTATAAATCTTTGGAAAACGAAAATGTTGGGAATTTTATAAAGAATTCACTTACATGATTTTCAGTTGCACTTCCTATTTTTAATTCATAATTTTATCATATGGCATGATTACAAAAATGTTACAATTATCTCGTTTTTTACGAGTTATGCATGAATGCAATTATGAATGAAAGCGCTCATAAAGGTTTTATGATATGTTATACGAATATAGATGAGCTTACAAAATTATATGAAATGTTACATGTGCATTCATGTATAATAAATGTTTAATCCCGAGACATTGAAGCAACGATCGACCAGATCGCAAGGGTAGCATGGCAAGCACACCGAAGGACGATTACGAGAAGGTGTGTGCTACTGGCCAAGTGGCCTCCACCTATGGGGAGTTTCCAATCTGATAGCTCTCTCCTGTGATGACAGGGTGAGCCAAGGAGTCCTACGGGACAAGCCAAACGTGCACCATTCACGGTAAACTTGTGGCAATGGGTCAAGGGTAAAGACATTAAGAAAATAAAATAAAAAGGAAGTGCTAGCTTATTTTATAATTAATGGTCATTCTTGTTTTAATTATTATTTACTTAATATTCTTACGGTATTGATTTATGACATGAAAAATTTGCATGGCATATTTTATCGCATATTTGGTATTGTGACTACTTACTGAGTTGTCGAACTCACCCCTCTTCCCTTAAATTTTTTTTCAGATGGCGTTATATGTTATTATTGTGAGGTTGGGCCTACCAGTAGGCCTACTAGTGATCCAGGATCCCATCATCTGGCCGTATGATTGGGACACATCGACGATATGTTTTGCAGACCGTTAGAGGCGTCGATATCTGGGTTTTCCTTTGTAGATAGCAGAAGCAAGCCTTGACAGTGCAATCTTTTTGTTTTTTTATAAACTGTATGGGTTGATTTTTGTACTGGAGGATTCTGACTTATGGGATAGTTGTAATCTCCCTTAAAAGTCACTTTTGTTTTTTTGTTGTACCTCATTATTTGGGCTTAAATTTTTGTATGGGGAATCTCAAGTGACTTATATTGCATGATAGATGAAATATAAATGTTAAAGGTTTATCATAGTTGTCTCCTTTACTTTCGCCTTGATGTAGCTATGTATGTTCATAATATTTTCCTTAATTACTCGTGGTTCTTTAGTTCGCGTTCCCCTTTTTATTTCTTTGGGGGCGTGACACTAGCTGCTTCTCGGCGTTTCTTGTTCATCATATTCCCGAGCAAATGCGCACATGTGAATGTCTGTACAACTTCACTAGTTGAGCGTTGAGCTCCATATCGAGTCTGAACATGATAGTCTCGAGAAGGAGATACATGTCGAAGTAGTTGCTGAAGTCTTATACTTTGAATTACGTTGTCATATATGTTTTTTGTAATGAAGTAGATAGGCGACTTTTTGTAGACGGTTGTAATAGTTTATCTCAATATTGAAATGAAGAAACCAATGATTTACCTTTGATTATTTTCTGGATCTTGTGAGTTGCTTGGCGCGCTTTCCTTGGTGCTTTAAGAATGTTGCTTCTCGGAGTGGCCTTGGAGCTTTGGAGTTGTGATTTTTTTTTTGAAGGGTTTTCTCCCTCTCCGTGAGTTGATCTACCAAGAGTTGGGTAGATGATTTTTGGTCGTACCAAAAATAGTACTCGCCCAATTGCACGAATCGTTTGCAGTTTAGTGGTTGTGCAAGTGTGAGTGTCGAATCCCACAAAGAACCGTGGTTGTTAACAAATTAATTTTACGTCTAGGTTAGTATTACCTTAACCTAGCTCCAAGTGGGTGATTTTGTGTCAACAGAATTGTAAACTAAGTTAATGCAATAAAATAAACAAATAAGCAACTAAGGTTAAGGATTTCACCTCACCACTTCAAGAATGCTAATTAAAAAAACACTAAGTTAAAATAATCCGTCTATCGATTAAAACAACACTTAATCTTTTGTGCCTATCGAAGGATTCAAAGAATCCGTCCATTTGACAAAAGACAAAACATGAATGGGTTAGGTCCAAAGGATCGAAAGTAAAAATGATTTAACACTAACTACAATGGATAAATGAATGTAACCCGAACGATGAAATGTATCCATCGGACAAAAACTAGGAATAAACGACTACAGCACAATCTTACTTGGTTGTGTTACTCAACCAAGTTCGAAACGACAAAGCTCTAATAAAATGACGGAAATAAATAACTTAAGCATAAATAACAAACATAGAATCAATGGTGAGGCTACATCCTCCACCTTAGTTGAGGATTTAGCCTCCCATGTGCAAAGGAAGCAAGAACAAATTAAAGAAAATCATTAAAATAAATAAGTAATGAAGTGCTACAAATAAATGGGCAAAGTAGGGCCTAAATAGTGGCAAATGCTCTTAAAAATGCAGCCAAAACAAGAACTCTCCTCAAAATACACTAAGGGTCCTATTTATAGAAGACTAGTGTGCTGCTAGGTCATAGGACTGGGTTCGAACGCAGGCCATGCGTTCGATCGCGCTGATGTATGCGTTTGATCGTGACTTCTACGATCGAACACGCGTAACTACCACGGCGCAAGGCTGGAAGCGATGGAAGCTAGGGCCGGCTAGGGCAATTGCGCGAGACACGGGTCTACGTGGAGTGCGTTCAAACATGCTCCTTGCGTTCAACAGCAATTGCGCTCGATCGCACCAAGTGCGGTCGAACGCACTGGCAAGAGCTCCATAACATCTCTTTAAGTTATTTTGCCCTTGGTAGCCATGTGTTGATGCAATGACCTGCACACCACAAAACACTAAAAACAACTAAAAAATGTTAGATATTAACAGTGCTAAAGGCTTAACAAATATAAGTTAAGGGGGTCAAATATACAATATTTGGCACCGATCAAATTTTTTTTTTTGAAGGGTTTTCTCCCTCTCCATGAGTTGATCTATCGAGTGTCAGGTAGATGATTTTTTTTGAAGAGTTTTCTCCTTCTCCGTGAGTTGATCTACCGAGAGTCGGGTAGATGATTTTTTTTTTAATGGTTTTCTCCCTTTCCGTGAGCTAATCTACCGAGAGTTGGGTAGATGATTGTTTTTTTAAGGGTTTTCTCCCTCTCCATGAGCTAATCTGCCAAGAGTTGTTTCTGGATCCGACGGTGAGGCTTGCTTACGCCGAGAGTTGTTTCGGGATTTCAATGTGATGTTTCCCAATGGTAAGTTTTGTTCATGTCAGTTGGTGTTCCTATTTTGCATTGTGTCATGAGACAAAGAGAGTCGTTATTGGGCCCAATGGTCGTTTTGACCAAAGGTCCTCCGACGCTTAAGTAAACATTTTGTTCAAAAATAATCCATGATGTGGAGAGTACAATCAATAATTAAATGAGAGTAATTGAATTAACATATAAAGGTTCAGGGAAATATCTCTTGAGGTGCTCAACGTTGCATGGTCTTGGCAGTATCCTTCCATCGGTGCCCTACAGGTGGTAAGCTCCTTGCCTCTGACTTCGGATGACCTTATAAGGTCCTTCCCATGTAGGTCCCAATTTTCCCTCCGCTGGATCTCGGGTTGCTATGCTGACTTTTCTGAGTACCCAATCTCCGACCTTGAGTTGTCATGGCTTGACCCTTTTGTTGAAGTATCTAGCTATCCTCTGCTGATAGGCTGCCATTGTTGTCTGGGTGTCTTTTGTTTTCTCTGACAACAAATCGAGGCTTATGCGAATCCCCTTGTCATTCATTTTTGGGTTAAAGTACTTTACTCGGAAGCTTATGGAACCCACTTCGACGGGAATAACTGCTTTGGATCCGAAAGCTAGGGAGAAAGGGGTTTCTCCCATGGGTGTTCAGATTGTTGTTCTATAGGACCATAAGACTTCAGGCAAATACTCCACCCAAGCTCCCTTTTTGTCATCAAGCAACTTCTTCAGAGTCTTCATCAAGGTCTTGTTCATTGCCTCAACTTGACCATTGGCTTGAGGATGTCCGAGGATGAGAAGTAATTCCGGATATGGAGTTCAGCACACCATTTTCAAAATGGCTCGCAGTCAAATTGCTTTCCGTTATCCATGACAAAGGCGTGGGGTATGCCATGTCGACAGATTACGGATTTCCACAGAAACTTCCTTATGTTTCCTATCGTGATGGTAGCTATTGCCTCTACTTCTGCTCACTTGGTGAAATATTCTATAGCAACCACCATAAATCTACAACTTCCTTTTCCCACTGGTTTTGGCCCCACCTGGTTGATCCCCCATTGCGCAAAAAAGAATGGTGATGAGATGGAGCTAAGTGCCTCGGGTGGACTGGTTATTCCTTCGCCAAACCTTTGACATTTGTCGCAGTGTTTGACGACTTTGCTCAAATCCTTACTCATCTCAGGCCAGTAGTACCCTGCTCAGATCGCCTTATGTGCCAGCATTCTACCCCTCGAGTGACTGCCGCATACTCCTTCATGGATCTCTTTGAGTACATAGGCAGCTTCGTCCTTCTACAAACATTTGAGCAAGGGTAGTGTGTAGCCTCTCCTGTATAAGATCCCGTTAATGAATGTATATTGTGTCGACTGTATCTTGATTTTTTGGGCTAGCTTGTTGTCGGCGGGCAGATCTCCCGTCCTAAGGAACTATAGGATATCATTTCCCTATTCTGGATCGCCTTGTTCCCCTTCTATGCAAGCTACCTGATTTGCTCAATCAATGGAGGGTATAGCCAGCTCTTGCACCGGTCAATGTGATGTTATAGCCTCTTCCTCAGTTGTAGAAGCGATTCGAGCGAGTGCATCTGCTACTAAGTTCTCTTTCTGTGGAATTTTAGTGAAAATCACTTTGTCAAATGACTCCATGATTTCTTTCACCATCTCTAAATACCTCTTCATCTTTTCTTTGCGGGCCTCATACTCTCCTTTAATATGCCCGACCATGACCTGAGAGTTGCTTTTAATTTCCAAGTTTCGCACCCCCATTTCTCGGGCTAAGGTCATCCCGGGGATTATGGCCTTGTACTCAGCCTCGTTGTTTGTGGTGGTGAATTGGAACTATATCGCTGCTTCGCATTCCTCTCAATTCGGCCCTTTGAGAATGACTCCTGCTCCACTATACTTTCTTGTTGAGGATCCATCTACATATGCCATCCATGCTTTCTCCGGGGACTCCTATTTTTCTTTGGGTACATTACTGAATTCGGCTATAAAGTCAGCAACAGTTTGGCCTTTGATTGAATTTCTCGGGTGAAACTCGATGTCGAACTCCCTGAGTTCAATGGCCCAGTTGAGTAATCTGCTCAAGAGGTCGGGCTTTTGGAGGATATTTCTCAATGGGCATTCGGTGAGGACCTTGATGGTGTGAGCTTGAAAGTATGGCCTTAATCTTCGGGCAGAGGTGATCAGAGCAAAGGCTAGCCTTTCGATTCTCGGGTAACGCTCTTCGGCTCCATGCAATGGTCTGTTGGTGAAGTAGACTGGCCTTTGTGTCCCTTGGTCTTCTCGGATTAGGGCTGAACTAACAGCTGTGGGTGACAACGCCAAGTACAGATACAAAGGTTCTCCTTCCACTAGTTGGCTTAAGAGCGGAGGGCTAGCTAGGTATGCTTTCAACTCCTGGAAAGCCTTTTCACACTCGGGACTCCATGAGAAAGCCTTCTTTAGGTTCTTAAAGAATATGAGGCATTTGTCTGTTGACCGAGAGATGAACCGGTTGAGCACCGCTATTCTTCCCGTCAACTGCTAGGGTTGCTTGGTATTCTGGGGAGCCTGCATCTCTAGAATGGCCCTAACCTTCTCGAGATTAGCTTCAATTCCTCACAGGGAGACGAGGAAGCCGAGAAACTTTCCCAAAGCTACTCCAAAAGCACATTTTGACAGATTGAGTTTCATCTCATACCGCCTTAGTGTGTAGAGGCCTCGAAAAGATCTACTATGTGGTCCTTACCCTGGATCATCTTGACGAGCATATCATCAGCGTATACCTCCATGTTCCATCCTATCTTCCTACGGAACATCTTACTTACCAATCTCTAATATGTTTGCCTTGCATTTTTCAGCCCAAAGGGCATGACTTTGTAGCATTACAAATCTTTGTCTGTCATGAAGGTCGTTTTCTCCTGGTCGGACTAATGCATTGATATTTGATTGTAGCCCGAGAATGTGTCCATGAAGCTCAAGAGCTTATGCCTGGAGGTCGAGTCCACAAGCAGGTCTATTTGCAGTAGCGGATAGTTGTCCTTCCGGCAGGCTTTTGTTGAGATCTGTGAAGTCGACGCACATTCTCCATTTCTCATTGGACTTCTTGACTAGCACAATCTTTTAGATCCATGTCGTGCACTAGATTTCTTTTATAAAGCCTGCCTCACAATGCTTTTTTACCTCCTCGGCGGCTACCTTGCTTTTCTTCGCCGAATACACCCTTCGTCTTTGCTACACGGGTTTGAAATTGGGATCTGCATTCAGCTTGTGTACCATCACCAAAGGTGATATGCCGGGCATATCTTCATGGCTCTAGGTGAATACGTCGTTATTTGCTTGGAGGAAGGACACCAACTTCTTCTTTCGTGTCAAATCCAACTGTGATTAGACTTTGATAGTCTTCTCTGGCTTGCCAATAGGGAACTCTTCCAAATCCTCCACTGGTTCACCACCCTTTAGTTGCTATTTCTCCTCTTTGCTACAGGTGCTATGTGCTGGTACATTCGGGCTCTCCTTCATTAATATATTGTAGCACTATTGGGCTACCCGTTGTTCTCCCCTTACTTACCCCACTCTGTGATCCATGAGGAACTTCATCTTGAGGTGGGGTGTTGAGGTAACAGCCCCAAATTTGTTCAATGCAGCCCTCCCTATGATTGCATTATAAGCTGAAAGCTGGTCGACTAAAACAAAACGTACCATGATAGTCGACTGTCTCGGGAGGGTGCCAACTAACTCAATTGACCTAAGCGGTTGTACTTGCTTCCCTGTGAATCCCATGAGGGGGCAGTTGGTTGGAACAATCTTCTCTTGTTCCAAGTTGAGCTTCTTAAATGCATACCATAAAGTATCTCTGCTGAGCTTCCATTATCCACCAGTAAGAGACGGATGTTATGGTTCGCTATGGTTAGCGTGACTACCAGGGCGTCTGTGTGGGACTGTAATAAGCCTGCAAAGTCTTCATCTGAGAATCTGATAATCATCAGATCTTACCTTGTTTGTTTCATGGGCTTACCTATCACGTAGACCTCATGTACCCCTCCTGCTCGCCAGGCGTAAGCTTTCCTTGCCCGGTTCGATTTGCCCCCACTGGCAAATCTACCGACTATAGTGTGAATCTTAGGAATGGCGGGTTGGTGGCGTTCTTCCCGAGCGGGAGGCGTGCGTCTTCTTCTATAGCCCTCTGGCCTTCCTCGATCTTCCCATCTTCCTTGATCTTCTCGAGGATTCTCATACCTACCCCCTCTGCCCGAGCTTCTGCATCCGTATCACTCCAATTGTCTCTGGTCGCCATAATTAACCTCTTGTACATAACTTCTCTAAGGGCCCGCTTCTCTACTTTGCTCCCTCAAGAATCGGACTAACTTTCCATTCCTGATGAACTTCTCTATAAGCTGCCTTAGGGCTATGCAGCCCTCTATGTAATGGTCGTTGGCTTCGTTGAACTCGTAATACTTACCCGAGTTCTGGTTTGATGGGGCCCTGGGAATATTTGGAGGTCTTCATAATTCGGGGTCGCCTTTTATTTCCATCAAAACCTCATGAATGTTGGCATTTAGTGGGGTGAACTTGTAGTCACTGAACTTTTTACGAGAAGGAGCTAGGTCGGTTTCCCAAGAACTCTCTTTTTTCTTCTTCTCTTCCTACTTCTTTGGCGCTTTCGCACCTGCTTCGTAGCCTTCAATGTTTCCTCTTCATTGATAAACTCCTCCACCTTGTCCAATAACTCTTGGAGGTTCTCCGGCTGCCTACGCGCAACCTTTCTCGTCACATGCTCGTCAGGAGATATGCCATTATAGATGGCGGAGAAAACTACCCCCTCGTCGGGGTCTTCCAACTTCAGTTGTTCGGTATTGAACCAAATCATGAAGTCCTTTAGGCTTTCGCCTTCCTTCTGGTGGAGTGTCAGTAGATAGCCGAATGAGTTCTTGCATTCTCAGGAACCAAGGAAGTGAGTGAGGAAGGCTCGGGCCAAGTCCTCAAAAGTATCCATTGATCCAGGAGTTAGACTCTGGAACTGATCGGTGCCAAATATTGTATATTTGACCCTCTTAACTTATATTTGCTAAGCCTTTAGCACTGTTAATATCTAACATTTTTAGTTTTTTTTAGTGTTTTATGGTGTGCAAGTCATTGCATTAACACATGGCTACCAAAGGCAAAATGGACTTGAAGAGATGTCATGGACTTCCTGTCAGTGCGTTCGAACGCATTTGGTGCGTTCGAGCGAAAGTGCGGTCGAACGCAAGGATCACTTTCGAACGCAGGTCCAGTCAGTCCGCGTCTCACGCTGTTGCCCTAGCCGGCCCTATGATTCCATCGCTTCCAGCTGGCGCCGTGGCAGTTATCTGCGTTCGATCGCAGAGTGTATGATCGAACGCATGCATCACTGCGATCGAACGCAGGGCCTGCGTTCGAACATAGCCCTATGACCTGGCAGCACACCAGTTTTCGATAAATAGACCCCTTAGTGCATTTTTGTCCGAAGTTCTTGTTTTGAGCGCATTTTTAGGAGCATTTGCCATTGTTTAGGCCCTGCTCTACCCATGTATCTGTAAAACCTCTTTATTAATTTATTTTTAATGCTTTCTTTTAAGTTTCCTTTACTTTCTTTACATATGGGTAGCTAAATCTTCAACTAAGGTTGAAGATGAAGCCTCACCCTTAGCACTTCTTTGAGCTTTTACGTTTAAAGCATTACATTCTATTATTTGCTTATCATATTCGCTTCATTTTCAAGTTAAGTGACATAATTTGTTAGTGGTTGCGATTTGTGATGCATACAACTCCAACATTTGTTGTGTTCCAAGCCGGGTGCACAACGGATTATCGAAACTCAATTAAATATTCACTGTGATCCATGGATACAGTGGATGATTCTATGGAGGATCAATATCCGTTGTTGCTCCTTAACGGTAAACACATCAAATCGATTTGACTAGTGTCACAAAGGCAATAGAGTATGATTAAGGGTTAAAATTGACAAACGGATGTGTGGGTTTTACGTTTAAGTAAGTATTTTAATATTGGGTGAGGTTAATCTTTAACTTTAGTTGCTTTTCCTTGTTTCATTTGAGCTTTTTAGACTAGTCTTACTTTTGCAAGTTTATTGTTCGATCAATTGACCAAACTCGGAACTAGGTTAAAATAGGTTAGTTTAATTATAAAATCAGTTTTAGAACAAAGCTCGTTTCCCTGTGGGTTCGATCCCACATTTCACAACGCTACACGATCAATGACTCGTGCTATTACGAATGCAATCAAATTTGCATAACAAATTTTGGCGCCGTTGTGGGGGAAATAGTTGTTTTTGTTAAATTTTATTTTATTTTTAAATTAATTTTATTTTTCTACTAGTATTTAATTTCTGCAAATTTCAATTATGTTCTTTATTTTTGTGTTTTTGGTAATTTTGAGTTCTTTTAGTTTGATTTTTGTTTGGTTAGTTGGGCTGTTTTTAGTCTCGGGTAGTCCTTGGAAAATCAGTCTGTGACAGTGCTTTCGATCGTTCCCTTGTGCGATCGACCGTACTTGAGGCTATTCCATTCGGCCGCGTACCTGCGCTCATGTTACACGCTTCTGCGTACGAGCGCGCGCTTCTAAACAGATAGCAGTGCAGCTATACGTTCAATCGCACCCCTATACGATCGAACACAATTGCAGAGCCTGCTTACATTGTTGCGTATGCGATCGATCGTGCTTCCCGCGCTCGAGCGCACCTCTGCTTCCTGCACCAACATACCCGAGGCAGTATGTTCATTTTCTGCTTTTTGTGGTTTTGATTAATTGTTAGCTTAGTTTTAATTGATTTTTCTGCCTGTTTTTAACATGTTCTCTACTGTTGTTAGTTGTGTTTAGTTTATTTTTGTTTTTAATTGAGTAATTAGTTTCATTTGTTTAATTAGTAGTTTTTTTAATTAAATAGTTAGTTGTTTACTTGTCATAACTTGTTAATTTGTTTTAGCTAGGTTGTTGATATTTTTTTCTATTTCTGTCTCTATAGTTGCTGCATCTGTTAATATTTATTTAAAGTTGTTTAGTTTTAATTCATTTAGTGCGTATAGGTTGTTGTTTTTGTAGTGTAATTTTAATTTAGTGTTTTACATTCATCTAGGTTATTGTAGTTGTTCTATATTTGCTGTTTTGTTTCCCTGTTTTTATTGTTTATCCATGCATGTATGCTTGTTTAGCTTGCTGTTTTTCCTTAGTGTTTAGTTAAATTTTTGTTAGTTTATGCTTGGTCAGCGATCCTTGAACTTAGAATTAACACCATTAGATCCCGACTTAGAAAGAAACATTAGGAGAGCACGTAGAGCTCACGGCGAGATGGGGGATAACCAAAGGAATCCAAGGGTGGAGGAGCATGAGGATTATCAAGATGCAAGAGAAGGGAATATGGAGCACAGACGAGCATACAACGTGGATTTCACTACTTCACTACGGGAACTTTTCGCACCAGTTGCGACTAGTTCCCATTCGTGCATAGTGTTGCCACCGACTAATGCAATCCATTATGATCTAAAGCCACATGTAATCCAAATGTTACCATCTTTTTTCGGCTTAGATCATGAAAACCCATACTCCCATGTGAAGAAATTTAAAAACATCTGTGCCACCACAAAATTTCAAAAATTTTCTGAGGAAGCTGTCCACCTTAGATTTTTTCCTTTCTCTCTTCATGATAGAGCTACGAAGTGGTTGGATTCCAACGCTCCAGGGTCTATTACATCTTGGGAAGAATTGTTGAACAATTCTACAACAAATTTTTCCCAATGTCCAGAGTAAATGAGGCAAGAAAGGAGATCAGTTCCTTGACTCAGGACAAGGACAAAAAATTCTCTGAGTGTTGGGCGAGGTTCAAGGATTTGCTCATCAAATGCCCCCCTCATGGTTATGAAAAATGGCGACTCGTGCAATTCTTCTACAAAGGGCTGTCTCAGCCCAACCGTAGCATGATAGAGTCGATGAATGGAAGGGCATTCTTGAACTCAACGGGAGATTTAGCCTACAAGGCTTTGGATAAATTGGCTGACAACTCACAACAGTGGGATTTCACGAGTTGTCGAGATAAATCTGCCCGAAACACTAAAAGGGGCATCCCTGAGTTAAAAGGTGAAACAGAGTTGGCACAAAAGATGGATGCCATTGTCAAGAGATTGGATGCTCTGAGTGTAGGGAAGCCTGTCAATGCGGCAAACACATTTCCAGTTGAGAGTTGTTCTGTCTGTGCTAGTCCCATGCACCAAGCACAGAATTGTCCATCAATGACAGTTTTTGCTGAGATGGAACAAGTGAACACTTTCAACAACTTCCAAAAGCCGTCCGATGGGCCATATTCTGAGACATATAATCCGGGGTGGAGGAACCACCCTAACTTCTCTTGGAAACAGAATCAACCCACCACAAATCAAGGAGGAGCTCCTCATGCTCAAAATCACTATCCTCCAAGATTTTTTTCTTCTTATCAAAATCATGGACGCTTGGCTACGCCAGCGTCATCATCTTATCAAGCCCCCACTCAAGCCCCAGCATCATTAACACAGTCACTGGAAGAGACCATGAGGGACTTTATTAAAATGACTGGTCAATCAATCAGTGACGTGAGGTATTCCACCATGGTGAACACCCAAGCAATCTCGAAGTTGGAGATGCAGATGGGACAGTTGGCAAATCACCTTGGTGAGAGAGACAAGGGAAAGCTCCCTAGCCAAGCAGTGAACAACCCTAAGGCATGTAGTATCGGAAATTTTTCAAACCAAGAGCATGTACAGGCGATTGTCACTTTGAGATCGGGGAAAAGAGTGGACAATCAAGTGGTGGACCCAAAAGCAGACCATGCTAAGGAAGAAGAGCCAAAAGATGAATATGGGGACAACCAGAAGGAAGGAGATGCTGAGCCATCTACCAACACCCCTGTTGTTAAGGAACCTCATAGGGCGCTTGTGCCAAAAGCACCTTACCCTGAAAGATTACAAGCGCCTAGGAATGGAGGGAAGTTAGAGGACATTCTGGAGGTGTTCAAACAAGTCCAAATGAATATTCCATTTTTGGACGCCATCTAGCAAATCCCTTCATATGCCAAGTTCTTGAAGGACTTGGTCACAGTGAATTGGAAAACAAATGTCCCGAAAAAGGCATTCATGACCGAGCAAGTAAGTGCTATCCTACAATGCAAGTTACCCCTCAAGTACAAGGACCCTGGATGTCCTACAATTACTTGCATGATAGGAGTTAGCTAGATTGAGAGGGCATTATTTGACTAGGGAGCGAGTGTGAATTTGTTGCCCTACTCAGTCTATTTGTAGTTAGGGCTAGGAGAGCTGAAGCCCACATCCATGACACTGCAACTTGCTGACCGGTCTGTGAAGATTCCACAGGGAATAGTTGAGGATGTGCTGATTAAAGTGGACTTTATTGTGTTGGACACGGAGTTCAGGTGATAGGGAGTGAGATCCCTGTGATTTTAGTGCGACCATTTTTAGCTATGGCTAACGCCCTAATCAATTGTTGGTCGGGGGTGATGAAGATTTCTTTTGGAAATATGACGGTGGAGTTGAACATTTTTCACATCAGAAAACAACCACTTGATTATGACCAGATGAATCAAGTATGCTTGATTGAGGAGATCATGGATGAAGTTGTTGAAGAATCAAGCATAGAGGACCCCCTGGAAGCATGCCTTGCTCAGTTTGGTGAAGATCTAGATTTGGATAAACTTATGGAGCAAGCTAATGCACTTTTGGAGACCGCTCCTTTGCTGAGCAAAGAGAAGGAGGAGACAGCTGTGCTTGAGTCCTCGAAGAAGGAACTTAAGCCTTTACCTGATAATTTGAAATATAAGTTCCTAGGTCCAGCCGATTCTTTGCCAGTGATCATAGCTTCAGATTTGATAGATGCTCAAGAGGAGGAATTGTTAGAAGTTTTGAGAGAGCATAAGGAAGCTATTGGCTGGACTATTGGGGACATTAAGGGAATCAGCCCCTCGTTGGTTATGCATAAGATACATCTTGAGGAGAATTCCAAACCATAGAGGGAACCACAAAGAAGGCTCAACCTAGCAATGTAGGAGGTTGTGAGAGCAGAAGTGATAAAATTGTTAGATGCTGGGATCATCTATCCAATTTCTAATAGCAAGTTGGTGAGCCCGATACATGTTGTGCCCAAGCGGGCTGGGTTGACGGTAGTGAAGAACAAGGATAATGAGTTGGTGCCAACTCTTATTCAGTCGGGTTGGAGAGTTTGTATAGACTACCGAAAATTGAACGCTGCCACCAGGAAAGATCATTTTCCTCTTCCATTCATTGACCAGATGGTGGAGTGTTTAGCTGGGCACGAGTATTACTGTTTCTTGGATGGTTATTCTGGATATAACCAGGTCCCAGTGGACCCTGAAGATCAGGAGAAGACTACCTTTACTTGTCCGTTTGGGACATTTGCCTACTGTCGCATGCCGTTTGGGCTGTGCAATGCACCTGCTACTTTTCAGCGGTGCATGATCAGCATATTCTCTGACATGGTAGAGCGTTTTATGGAGATCTTCATTGATGACTTCTCCGTCTTCGGTTCATCTTTTTAGGAGTGTCTGCACCGTCTCACTTTGGTTTTAGTGAGGTGCAAAGAGAAGAACCTTGTGCTTAACTGGGAGAAATGCCATTTTATGGTTAAGCAGGGGATTGTACTAGGGCATGTCATATCTCACAAAGGCATTGAAGTAGACAAATCGAAGTTAGATTTGATCTCTAACCTTCCACCCCCATGTACTGTGAAGGAAATTCGTTCCTTCTTGGTCCATGCAGGGTTCTACAGGTGATTCATCAAGGATTTTAGCAAGATCGCCAGGCCCTTGTGCAGGTTGTTGGGCAAAGAGACTCCGTTTGAATTTGATGAAGAATGTTTGGAAGCATTCGGGGCTTTGAAGGAGATTCTGACGTCCACACCAGTTATTAGACCACCCAGTTGGGGTGAACCATTTGAGATCATGTGTGACGCATCAGACTATACTGTTGGAGCTGTTTTGGGGCAGCGCATTGATAAACTTCCCCATGTGATTTACTATGCGAGCAGGACTCTGAACGACGCACAACTCAATTACTCCACCATAGAAAAGGAGTTGTTGGCGGTCGTTTTTGCGCTGGACAAGTTTAGATCCTGTTTGTTAGGATCTAAAATCATTATCTATTCAAATCATGCGGCATTGAAGTATCTTTTTTCCAAGAAAGATGCTAAATCCCGCTTGATCCGATGGATTTTGCTGCTTCAAGAGTTCGACATAGAAATTCGGGATAAGAAGGGTTCCGAAAATGTGGTGGCGGATCATTTGTCTAGATTGACCATGGATTTCACAGAGGACACCACTCCCATTTCTGAGACCTTTCCTGATGAGCAATTGATGCACATTGCTCACAATCCCGCACCTTGGTTCGCTGACATAGTGAATTATCTTGTTAGTGGCCAAATGCCTTTGCATTGGAGGCAACAAGATAAGCCCAAATTTTTGTCCAAGGTGAAAACTTTTCTTTGGGATGATCCTTATTTGTTCAAGTATTGTCCCGATCCGATCATTAGGAGATGCATACCTGAATTTGACCAAATCAATGTCATCTCCTTTTGTCATGATCATGCTTGTGGGGGCCATTTCAGTGCAAACAAGATCGCTGCAAAGATTTTGCAGTGTTGATTTTATTGGCCCACCATATTTGGAGACGCTCGTGCTTATTGCACATCTTGTGAGCGCTATCAGAATCTCAGAAGTATTTCAAAGAGGAACATGATGCCCCTCAATCCCATTTTGGTAGTTGAGATTTTTGATGTGTGGGGCATCGATTTCATGGGACCTTTCCCAAAGTTCTTCGGGTTTCTGTACATTTTAGTTGCTGTGGACTATGTGTCCAAGTGGGTGGAGGCAGTTGCGTGCAAGACCAATGACCACAGAGTTGTGGTCAAATTTTTTAAGGACACTATTTTTGCTCGGTTTGGTACACCTAAAGCAATTATCAGTGATGGAGGCACGCATTGCTGCAATCAGATTTTTGAGCAGCTGATGAAGAAGTATTTCATCACACATAAGGTTGCCACCCCTTATCACCCACAGACGAGTGGGCAGGTTGAAGTGTCAAATCGCGAGATCAAACACATTTTGGAGAAGACTGTGAACCCCAACAGAAAAGATTGGTCTCTGCGATTGAATGATGCTTTGTGGGCATATAGGACAGCATTCAAGACTCCGATTGGGATGTCACCATATCGGTTGGTGTACAGGAAAGCTCGTCATCTTCTTGTCGAGTTGGAGCATCGAGCATACTGGGCCATCAAGTAGCTGAACTTTAATTTTTTGAAAGCTGGCTCTCAAAGAAAGCTCCAACTCACTGAATTAGAGGAGCTAAGGAATTATGCTTATGGCAGTTTGAGGAAGTACAAAGAACACATGAAGAAGGTTCATGACCAGAGCATTCTAAGGAGATCTTTTGAGCCAGGTCAAAAAGTCCTTTAAAATTCTCAGTTGCATTTATTCCCTGGCAAGTTAAAATCTCGGTGGGCGGGCCCATTCTTCATTAGGACAGTGTTTTCTCATGGGGCCGTCGGGATTGAGGATCCCAAGAATGGTAACACCTTTAAGGTAAATGGACAAAGAGTGAAACCATTCTTGGAGTTGAGGGGTTCAGAGGTTGAGGACACTCTGTTGGAGGATCGGATTTATTCGGATTGATTGTTGTCTCATATGACGAGTCTAGCTGAAGACGTTAAACTTAGCGCTTGTGGGAGGCACCCCTCATTATGTTTCTTGTTCTATTTTTTTTTAGCATTTGTGTCTACCAGTCAAATTTGGGGAAGCATTCTTTTATGCATACCTGAATTGACCCATCCCCTATGTTTTGCTAATTCTGTCACATTGTGGGCAATGTGACGTTTTATGTTTGGGGGTGGAGTAGATGTGTGTTTGTGTTTGTAAATATTTTCATTATGTAAATATGTGTGCAAATATTTTAGTTTGTGTGTTTGTAAATATTTTCTGTATATAAAAAAAAAAAAAAATTTACACTATGCAATCGAACGTACTCTTTACGTTCGATCGCAGACATGGGCCTGCGTTCAAACTCACTCGCGTTTGTTCGAGTGCAGCACCCTATCTCACACACACACTCCTGCACGCATGCATTCGAACATACCCTGTATGTTCGAGCGCAGAGCCCACTTCACGCACACACCCTCAGCACAAATGAGATAGAACACACTTACGTACGTTCGATCACATGCGTTTTCAGCCCTCACGTGACCTCTTTTTAGGTCATTGTTCTTCTTCTTCCCCTCACTTCACAGTGCACCGTACACCCCTTTCCCCACTTTCTCTCTTTTCTCCATCACCACACCACTTCTCGCCACCACCGCATCACCACCTCGCCGCAACAGCTCCATCGCCAGCCCCATTTCTTCCGACTCCATTCCTTCTCACCGAAACCCCGAAACTCCCCAAAACCCCAATTTTTCTTCCATTTTTTTTATTATTTTAGGGCACAACTCCACTCACGGATTGTGCCCCTTGTTTGTTTGGTTGATTTTGTGTGTTTTTGTAGGGGGTTGGGTTGATTTGGGAAGGGGTTTTCAAACCCTTTGTTTTCGGGGTGCACACCAGTTGGTCGACAAAAAGCCCCAATGAACCTCCAGCATGCCTAGAGGGCAAGGTTCAACTTCTCGGTCCTTTGGGACCCGAGCCATGATAGCCAGGCCTCCTTTTGAGAGTCGGAAGCTCATTTTGGAGAACACGTTTGCCATCAAAGAGGAGTTCTCCAATAATGATGCTACAAGTTGGGCGGTCTAAGAATTGAAAGGCCGGGGTTTGAAGAGGTTGTTTAAGCCCGTCGCCTCCACCGCATATGAGCGTCTAGTCAGAGCTTTTTATGAGCATCTGAGATACGATTGCAGTCGGCCAGATGTTCTTGTCTCTTCCATCGATGGCAGAGACGTGGAGGTGACCATAGCCGATGTAGCGACTGTTTTGAAGTGCAGTCACGAGCCTCTCGAGTCAGACATTCCGTGGATTGATTGCCCCTCCATGCTCGCCCTCGAGGACATCGTCTCCGACATGTGTGAGGGGCAATATGCAGACAAGCACCGGAATGCAGCCAGCAAAGCAAAGATTCCTCGGAATCTATGGTTCATTGACATGGTGCTTTATAGGAACATGTGTCCTTTGGGACACAAGACACAGAGATGGGACATGTTCCTTAGTGCACTTGAAGCATTCCACAGAGGTTTTTGGTACTCTATTCCCGAGATCATATGGAGACAGATCTACAAATTTTGGGAAGGAGTGCACCAAAGAGCAGCTGAGCACATGAAGACTTGGGGCTTGCCTTTCCTTTTCTTATCACTCACATTCTTAGAAAGAAGGGGATTAAAAGCAATGCTATGGACGAGCCAATCACTGAGAGCCCACACTTCGGCCGCATTCAGTGGAACCAGAGTTGTTCCCACATGCCTAGAGCCTCAGCAACACCAGAGCCAGAGCCAGAGCTAGAACCAGAGCCCATGGACATTCATGAGATGGCAGCTGAGCACGAGAGAGCAGCTGAGCCAGAGAGGGCGGCAAAATATGATGAGCAGCCAGAAGAAGAAGAATACGAGGAGACAATCACTCTTAGCACTGCTGATTTTTATGCTCTGCAGGACTCCCTGGCAGACATCCAGTTCCAGATGGCAGACATTCGATTCTAGATTACGGACATACAAAGGGATGCATGCCAAGACAGGCTCGAGACCCAGGACATGCTGCGAGCCATTCTAGACAGGCTGCCACCAGCTCAGTGATGTCTCTATGACGTTTTGGTTATCTTTTTTACACCCCTTGCACTACATTTGTATTTTCTTTATCCGCACACTGTGGGCAGTGCGAATTTTGAGTTGGGGGTATTATTTGTGCATATTTTGTTTTTGATTATGCATTTTATTTTAATTATGGTTTATTTTCTTTTGTGAGCTTAATTTAATGAACACATGGTCACTTTGTTAATGGAATTTAAATTATGTTATTTTCTTTGGCAGTATGAGATAGTACAATTCAATTTGATTTTCACGAGCACATTTGGCACGTAGTTTGTGGGATAAAATGCTGAGTTTGGTCATGTTAGTTTTGTAAGCTTAAATGCAGTTGGTAGCCTGTTGGGAAATAACCTTGGTTTATTTATAAAAAAAAATAAAAAATGATGATCATTTTGAGCTTTTCACCAAGTAACCGGACCTCTTGCCTTATTAGGCATTGAGCGTTCGCGTAAAAAGTGAGAAGTTAGACTTGGTTAGCAAAGCTTCGTAGCCTTTTTGACTCGAGTTAGTAGGTCCTTAGGAGTGTTTTTACACCTAATGCCCTAAAACCTTCTGGTTTGGGAGTCATTGACTTAACGCTTGATACATGGGTCAATTAGAAAGCTTAAGGGAGCTAAGCAATAAAAATAATAATAATAATAATAATAAAAATAAATAAATAAATAAAATAAAATAAAATTTTGAAATAAACCTTGGTTATTGTGTCCGATGGGTAGTCTAATGAATTTTGAGTGTCAAAGCATGCATGACTAAAATTAGTTTTGAAATCCCATAATTATCTGTTGAATTCACTTTCACTAGAATTGATTAGTGTGATTTCTCATAATGCCATGATTGTAGCTTGATTGATAATTCCCTGAAAATTGTGAAGATGGTGTTTGTTTGGTTAAGTTTGCTCATGAATAAAACCATAATTGTTATATTGTTGCATTGTTGAAAATAAAATTTTTGTACAATGTTTGTAGGTATCATTCATGGAAAACCCTCACGAGACTTCACTCGTCCTCTAGGGAATCCCTAGAGGTTTAAAAGGCTTGTTGCATAGGCTAAATGCAACCGTTCTCCCACTAAAGCGGACCTATGTTTAATTGTGTTTTTCATTTTGTTTTGCTAAGGGACTAACAAAATGTAAGTTTGGGGGTATTTGATCGGTGTCAAATATTGTATATTTGACCCCCTTAACTTATATTTGCTAAGCCTTTAGCACTGTTGATGTACAAAAATAAAAGTACTCGCAATAGCACGAGTCGTTTGTAATAAAGTGTTGTGCAAGTGCGCGGTCGACCCACAGGGAATTTGTGTTCTTGTAAAAATCAATTTCCTAATCAAATTGACTTTATCTTAACCTAGTTCCGAAGTTCGAAGTTGGTCGTGCAAAAATATAAATGAAGTAAAAATGAAATTGCTCAAATAATAAAAAGGCACTAAGGTTTTCTGAATCCACCTTATCAAATCAAAACTCACTCTTATGTTTTGTTCATACATTCGTCAAGAATTAAACCCTAAGCATTTTCTATTGTTTTTATAAAATCCTATTGAAAGATTCGATGAATCCAACTCTATTGCGAAAGACAACGAATATCCAATTGAGATCAAAAGATCCAATGTATCCGTTTGAACAACGAAAGACAATGGATATCCAATTTCAATCAAAAGATTCGATGTATCCGCTGGATGAAACACAACGAATATCCAACGTTTAAACAATTCTATAAACAACAATCAATACAAGTTTTGTCACATAACTAGATTGAAACGAAAATACTTCATATTAAATTCAGAATTGTACGAACAAAAACATGAGAAATAATGAGTTTATCAATGATGAGGCTTCATCTTCAACCTTAGTTGAAGGTTTTAGCCTCTCATGCCGACAACAGACATAAACATATCAATTGAAATCATAAAGAAACAAAAACTTACAAAGAAAAGCATTCGAAAAGCTCAAGAACTACTCTAGGTCAAAGTTTTGGACTCTACGGCGCCCCCCTCTGCGTTTATAATAATAAAAATTATATTTATAAGCTAATTCTATGGTTTTAACGCTGCCAGGTCGGCCGAGTGAGTTCGATCGCACTCTAGGTGCGCTTGATCGCACTCGAGCATGCATTTCCATTGTTGATGGGCGCAAGTGCGATCGATCGCACTATATGTGCGAACAAGCACAGATGCTTCAGAATTGGCCAAAACTTGTGAAATATGAATTTGTAGATATTCGAGTTAGCTTTCCAATGAAGCCAAGATCACTCCAATCGGAGTTCTACAACTCTAGATATGGCCATTTTGGTGGGACTCGTTGGGTGCGAATCATCGCTCAACTCAAATTTGCTTCCAATGCTCCCCGAACTGTCTTAAGTCCAAGAATTAATGTGGTTAGCCCCATATGTACCTTAGCAACCTGCAAAACACTAAAACACCAAAACTAACAAAAAACATTAGAAAATAACAAAACTAAGGGTTTAACAAATACAAGCTAAAGGGCCCAAATATGCAATATTTGGCACTCGTCAAATACCCCCAAGCTTATATTTTGCTAGTCCCTTAGCAAAACAAAAATGAAAAACATAACAAAATCAAGAAATATAATTCCACTGTCGTGGGAGAAACAGTTGCATTTAGCTTATGCAACAAGCCTTTTAATCCCTTAGGAATTCCCTAGAGGACGAGTGAAGTCTCGTGAGGGTTTTCCAGGAATGACACCCACAAACATTTTATTGACACTATGTTATTGACAGACAAAGCCTCTCACTTAAATATATGGTTCATAGATCATTAGCAAATTTAACAAGTCGAACATACAAACCACATCATCCAGGCATCCAAACACCATTCAACTCACGGCTGAAAAATTGAGACAACACATGCTCCAAGAAGTGAAAAGTGAACTAACACGAGGTCATGAGGTTTCAATCATTCTCAAAGAAAATGTGTAACCAAAAATTCATAAGACTGTACTATGATGAAAACAACCCAGGCTTGAATTTTTTATTTTTTTTTGTGTGTGTAGGCTGTGCAATGCTTGGCTCCCTTAAGCTTCTAAACGACTTATGTAACGAGTGTTGGGCCAATGACTCCCAAACCAGATGGCTTTAGGGCACTACATGTAGAGACATCCCTAAGGGCTTAATTACCCAAGTCAAAAAGAGCTACAAAGCCTAACTAGCCATACAATCACTCAGCTGGACTTTCTCCTCTTTTTACGCGAACACTCACTGCTTAGTGAGGCAAGAGGTCCGGTTACTCAATGAGAAGCTCAACCTTATGATGATTTTTTTTTAATTTTTTTTTAAAGCCAAGGTTTTCGTCATCACATCAAGCCACAAATCTCTAGAGACACACTCACCTTAAGTCAAATCTCATACCCCACAGACCCTAATGCTAGTGTGCATGTGAAAAATCTATCCAACACATGGAGTCTCTCTAATCCAACAAATGAGTCAAACTCTGGGATTTCTAATGATATGCAATGTTCAAACAAGTTAAATATACCAATGACATACAATCCACAGTCATGATGCTAGGTCAAGGCCAATCAACAACATAGCAATTTTTTTTTTTTTTTCTTTTTGTTTTTTTGAAGAAAAACAACACAAATAAACAAATAAAATGATAGATATGTCTACCCTACCCCCCAAACTAAAATGACACATTGTCCCCAATGTGTTTGGATAAAATACCATATGGGCGGCGTAAGTTGGGTGTAACGTAGGAGAATGCTCCCCCAAACTTGAACGGTAGACAGATTTCCTGAAAAACACAATAACAACAAAAACAAAATAGGAAAACCAAATCAAATGACAACAAAAACTAAAAGTAGCAATGGGTTGCCTCCCACAAGCGCTAAGTTTACAGTCTTCAGCCAGACTTTTGATAGCAGGTGCGTTGCATGATCCAGACGGCATATGACAACAGGCTAACGCACCAAAGGCAGAAGTGAGAGTGGTGTTCTCTTGCTTGCCGGGATCCAACGGATAATGGTTGTAGCTGGAATAATTACCAAGCACATAGAAGTAAGGATATCCAACTAACCATCTCTTAAATTGATCACTGAATGGGGGAGGGAAATGACTTTTCCTTGTAAAGGCTTTCATCTTGCTGTACTCAATATACCCTTGCCATCCTGTCTGAACTCGAGTGGAGAACCACTCATTATCCTTTTTCCTTCCCATGGTCACACTTGGCCACCTTGGCCACACATGAATGGGTCCAACCCATTTGCTCTCAAGGATCAACTCGAGAAACTCAACTGCTGATGAATATGGTGTGGGGTTTCCCCACATTCTGGTTGCAACTCAGGAACGGGATCAAAAATGGCCTCAGCTTGCTCAACTAATTCATCAAAATCCACATCATATCCTAATTGAGCAAAGCTTTCCAGCACAGTGTCCTCCAAACTTGGCTCACCTACACCCCTAGCTGGCTCAAATAACCCTTCACAATCCATGTCTTCTTCATGCTGAGCAAAACACTCCATCTCAGGATCCTCAATACTCGGCCCATGCATAGTTCCAGTCTGCTGAAGTAGCTCACCAATATCAAGATCACCTCCAGATGGTGCAAAACACTCTATCTCAGGGTCCTCCAAACTAGCCTCATACAAAACATCATCTTGCCCAAGTAGCCTATCAAGATCTAGGTCATTTTCGTCTTGAGTAAAACACTCCACCTCAGGATCCTCCAAGCTAAACTCATTTTCGGCCTAATCAGTGATCTCTTCAATCAAACACACAGGGTGAACCTCATCATAATCAAGTGGCAGCTTATTAATGTCAAATATGTTGAGCTCCACTGTCGTATTCCCGAATGAGATTTTCATCACCCCCATCCTGCAATTTTTCAGGGCGTTAGCCGTAGCTAAGAAAGGTCGCCCTAAAATAACTGGAATCTGGCTCCCAACATTATGCACCGGTTTTGTGTCTATCACTATGAAGTCCACAAAGAAATAAAACTTATCAACTTTGATCAATACGTCCTCAATTATTCCCCGTGGTCTCTTCACCGACCTGTCAGCCAATTGAAGTGTCATAGAAGTGGGCTTCAATTCTCCCAACCCCAGCTGTAGATAAACTGAATAAGGAAGGAGATTCACACTTGCACCCAGATCTAACAATGCCCTTTCTATCTGATTGGTTCCTATCTTGCAAGAAATAGTCGGACACCTAGGGTCCTTATACTTGATGGGCAACTTGCACTGGAGGATGGAACTCACTTGCTCGGTCAAGAATGCTTTCTTTGGGACGTTATTCTTCCTCTTGACCATGACCAAGTCCTTAAAGAACTTAGCATATGATGGCACTTGCTGAATTGCATCCAAAAACGGGATGTTTATCTGAACCTGCTTAAACACCTCCAAAATTTCAGCAAATTGTGCATTTTTCTTTGGAGCTCTCAATCGCTTAGGGTATGGAGCCTTTGGAACAAATGACCTCGGGGGATCCTCAACAGTAGGTATGGCTCTAGAAGGCTCAACTTCTCCCTACTTATCACTGCCACTCTCTTTACCTTGCAGCACAACTGGGTCTTCTTCTTCTTGGCCAACTTTATTGTCCACTTGTCTCCCTGACTGAAGTGTGACAATGGATTGCACTTGTTCATGCCCGTGCACAGAATTTGAAGAATTTCCAATTGTGAGTGCCTTAGGATTGGGCACGGGCTGGCTTGGGAACTTCTCCTTTTCTCTCTCACCCAAATAACTTGCTATTTGTCCGATCTGAGTCTCTATCTTAGCGATAGCTTGGGTGTTGACCATGGTTGCATTTTTTACCTCCTGTATGGCCTGGCTATTGATCATCGTTGACTTCTAGAGCTGTTGCATCAGTTGACCATTCGAATGGATGAATGCCATCATTGTGTCTTCTAGAGCTGACTGAGATGAAGATGCAGACACTTGAGAAACAGGCTGAGATTGTTGCTGAGGGTGAAATCCAGGAGGATATTGATTTTTAGCATTCTGAGGTGTGATCAGTGTCAAATTGTGTATATTTGATCCCTTTAACTTATATTTGTTAAGCCTTTAGCTTTGTTAATATCTAATTATTTTTGGTTTTTTTAGTGTTTTGAGTTGTGCAGGTCTTTACAA
>VIBQ01000164.1:0-51501 GCA_006937295.1 Carpinus fangiana
ATAGCAGAAAGCACCAGGTGGGATATATCATATATCCAAACACATAATAAATTTTTTTTTTTCTTAATCTATATGTCATTCAAATTTAAATTTCATTCGATTCTTTCTTTATGTAATATAATGAAATGAAGAAAGTTTTTCCTTAAATTTTATTGGTGAAAACTTATTTATAATTGTATATTAAATTGATATATGCGCTTTAAAAGATGTGATTCTTATATGAATGTATTTTTAATATAAACTGAAATTTGTTTGAGGCTCTTAGTACTCACCTCATTTAAAAATAAATACCATTCTAATGAATCAAATTAGAACAAAACTTTGTGGACATGAAAGTTTGACAAGAACCTCAATTAGAATTTTACTTTAATTATTCTTCTTATCGAGGATTAAATTTAATTCCAATTATAATTTCCGTAAAAATAGCAAACACCTTGAGTTTGTAATTAATTAAACCATACAAAATCACATGCCATATCTTACAATTTCTACTTATTTTTGATACGACCAACAAGCTATTTGCTCAGACACTACAAATGGGTGATATGTTTGTGTTTCCTAAGGGACTTGTGCATTTCCAGTACAACATTCATGCGAAAGCACCTGAAATGCAAAGAGGACAAACGACAATTGAATCCAAAGAGGTTGGAGGAAATTCTTTTCCTCAATTTGAGTTCATGCTGGTTGACCAAATGTCCCACCACACAATCACATCAAGACCCATCACTTTTTTCACATGTGGCACCCTCTTGTCCAGTGGGTTTATGAGTACGGTTCAGTCGAAACCGTGGATGATATGACGGTAAAAACCTTGAACCTGGATTGGTTTTTGCCAACTAATGTGAAAGAAGAAGTGGGAGTTGGAGTGAAATTGAAATGAAAATTCAAGAACATGGGTTTTACTAAGCGTAGAATTCGGATGTAAACTGAAGGAACGGACGGCGCCGGCGCTTTCAAGGATTCCATGGTTGCTTCTTTCATAGCTCAAACTAGATAAAAGACGCAAACTTCGTAAGTGTAACTGTGTAAAGAGAGACAGTGAAGTTTGTGATTGAGCTCCGAAGCGGAAGCTTTGAATTATCCGTACAAGAAAGCTTGAAAATTTGAAATGATTAGCTGTTTCTATGGTTGAATGGATAACGTGGATATGTGGTGTGAATGAAAAATGCAAAATTAGTGGTTGGTTTCGTTAATAGCTCTTTGAACGCGTATTTTGTTTGAAAATTTGTCCGTGTTACGTCAGCACCATAATATTGTCACGGACCGTGATTTTCATCCCTAAGGCGTGAGGGAACAGTTCCAGCACACCTGAATATAATATATTATTATAATATATAATATATTATTATATTCAGGCGCAAGGGAACTGTTCAGTTCCCTCATGCCTTCGGGACGTTTATCTTCACCCTATTGTCACAAGTGTGACTTTAATTGTAATAAGATATCCAAAAAAAAAAAAAAAAAATTGTAATAAGATAAAATAAAAAATGTAAATGTAAATGGTCGGGCCACCCTCCAAATTGGCCGAAGGTGATTGAACCATTGCCAAAAGCCCAAAGCCATGGATGGTGTAGCCACCCGGTCCACCTCCTTGGCCAAACTAAGGACTAGTTTACCACCCGAAGATTGTGGCGTGGTTTGGAGGAGGATTGATTAGCAATTTTTCAAATGAAAGTCCATTTAAAATAGGCCTAAATAGTACAAAGTCCATTTAAAATAGGCCTTAAGGTGAATAGGCCATGGCATCAAGGGTATTTAACACGTATTTCAATTTGACCTTATGGATTGGGCTTATGATCAAAATGGGTTTCAGTCATTTTTCTTGACCATGAGCAGAAAGAGAGCCCGCTTATTAATCCAATCCAATCTACTTTTGATACTTTCAAATTGCTGTTTCAATTTGTTGCAAAAATTTGCTCACTTTGCCATCAAACAAACTTGTTCATCTAACTTACACAAAAATAAATAAATAAATAAATAAAAACTTGTTCATCTAGTCTTGGACTTTTCAAATATATATTATTTGAATTTTCAAAAATGAAAAGAACTGCCGATTCGAGAAATGCTAGGATTTTCAATGCTCTTTTTAAAAATTTGTTTTCAAACTGATATTATAATCTCACGTGATTTATTATTTTAATAAATAAAGGCATAAAGTGACTTTTCAATGTTTTCATGATTCCATCATTGTATGCCTTTTATTTAGTAAATCAATAAATCACATGAGAAACAATAAAACAATAAACTATTTTAAAAAAGTACTGAAAAACCTAACATTTTCTCTTTTTCATTGCATAGGTTGGTTTCTTTTTTAGTTCATATACAGCAAAAAGAAAATGTGTCAAATTGTTGTGTAGAGAACGACCTCATTCTATAATGAGAAAAGTTACCCCCTCCCCCCCCCCCCAAAAAAAAAATACGAAGCAATTTTATTCCATTTTGTTGCTCTTGTGCAAATCAATTATAAAATCAACCCTTATTAAAAATAAAATAAAAAAATACTAAAGGTTGATTGGTAGTATCACATCAACAAAGTTTCTATAATTTAAATTTGAGAATATGTTACAGATCGGGGGGACTAATATTTTGAGTGAAGACGACCCTGTGGCAAAGCATAGTGAACAATTAAAAAAAAAAAGAAGAAGAAGAAGGTGTTTGTAGTGTTTTTTTTTTTTTTTTAAGTGTTTTGAAGTAACATAAAAATGAAAATTGTTCCTACTTTTTAATAGTGTCTTGTGGTTGATTTGTTTGTTAATAATTTTGATTTGAGAATTAAAAAAAAAAAAAAAGATAAAAAACAAAATTAACAATCGAAGCCGTACTTTTTATATTATACTCAACTCAAGGGGTAATAGAAACTAAATTATCCCATCCCCTTCATCCCATATTATTATTATTATCTTGTGTGTGACTCATGTCATCTCTTTTTTGGTCACAATTAGATATTTATGTTATTTAATTATATACTATCAGTCACGTATCAATATTCTTATCTATTTCACCTCTGCCACAAAACGTGCGCATAACAAAAATAAATAGCAATAATTAGAGGATGACTTTATTATTGAACACTTAAAACACATTTATTCAACTAAGCTTAAGTTAACGTAAGTCCCCGATATCTTTATCATTGGACTATTAAGACCCGTTCGCCTCTGTAGCTTATTTGTGTCCACTTCTTTTGGATTACTAATTTTATAGGAGAGGTCACATCAGTTAAGTATAATCTTGGTTATGGATTTATGGATCAAGTAGTTGAATCTCAACTAGCTTAACTGCTTTTGTGGAATAGTTTGGTTGATTAACAGGGAGGTTTCAAAAATCAATAAGCAGAAACAACCTTTGTTGTGGGCAGGTGGTGTTTTGAATGATGAATCAAAAATTTGGCGGCCGGAAACAACCCACGGGGACTCCGTCGTTGGTCTGGTCGTGCGTTGTTATCGTCGTTTCGCTCCTCGCTGGCGCATCCGTTGTCCACAACATATACAAGCATGACCTTGTAAGTTGTAAGCCTCTATCTCTCTCGCTCTCTCTCTCTCATGACTTTATCGATTCAAACTTGACACATTATCAATATATTAGTGTTTATACATTGAAAGGCATTCGTTTTGGTGCTGCGAATTTTGGGGAAAGCCAATCGGCATAATGTGCTTGATAAAATGTCCAAAAGACTATGGCTATGTTCGTAGTTCGATCTTGAAATGTCTTTTTTCTACAACTACTGTGTGCAGACGTTGCCTTCAGCGGCGAGTGTTGATGGGGGGCCAAGTTGAAATAACCTGAGCAAGAATGAAATATTACATCAAGGTTTGGTTCTTCATAAATTGAAAAAATAAAAAAATAAAAGCTGTTGAAAATATCAGATGTGGATGCTCTAAGCAGTGATGCACCTAATGGAGCATAAAATTTATGTAATGGAAAAACTGAACCCATAAATTTCTTCTTATTGTTGACGTGGGTGACTTATAACCCATCAGCGTGTGGACCACTAATCTTTCCTTTTACTTGTTGGCGTGGGGGACAAGAAATCCTCCTTATAGAAGATTTCTGTAAGGAGGAATACTGAAGACCTACGGTGCCCTTAGTGCACCGACTTTTGGCCTTATATAAAGCCTCATATTCAGCCTTTGAAAGTCACACTAAACAGAGCCACAGATCAATTTGTGACGCAGCTTCTTGTGGTTTTTCCAGCAACGTGGAAAATCAAAGAGAGCCATTCTTCTTGGTTTTTAGTCGTGCAGTACGGAGTATGGGCAGCAAAGAAAACAAGAGAGAAACAGCCGCACAGTGAGGGAGAAAAATAGAAGAGACCAGCCGTCATTGTATCCCAGCAAAAGAAGAAGAGTTTGTATTTCTATCTTTTGTTTTCTCATTTGAGAATAATCTATATCGTGTAATAGTGAGATTTGGGTGTGTTGAGGTTTTGGGACTGAGTGATTTTCTCTCTACCATATTTTTGTACTCCATCTTTTATAGTGAATTTCTTTGTAATCGCCTCTGTCAGTGGACATACCTCACATTGAGAGAACCACTTAAATCTTGGTATTATCTTGTATGTGATTGTTCTTGCATGATTTAACCGTAATTGTGATCGCATGTATTTTTTGTACAACATTATAAATGCTATGTTTGTATGTGTTCCTTAGACTAACTAATTTTTATATTTACCCTTCCATTTTTAATGTTCTAACATCATGGGGAACTTAAGCAAATTGTTTCATGTGTCGAACTTATTTCACTAGTCTTAGAATGAAGTCAACAAGGAAGGCCTTAGTGGGAATTTCTTTTTAATAGACAATTATAAATGATTTTCAGAATCACAGCAAATTTTAGATTATATTAAAAATACAATCATATGAGAATCACTTCTTTTAAAAAGCATATATATATATATATATATATCAATTTAATAGACAATTATAAATGATTTTCACCAATAAAATTTAAGGAAAAACTTGGTTCATTAAATTACACAAAGAAAGAATAAAATGAAATTTAAATTTGAATGACATATAGATTAAGAAAAAAATTATCATGTGTTTGGATATATCCCGTCTATTGCTTGCTGCTATGATCGATACAACTACTTTAATTAAATAATTAAACAGAAAAAACATGACTTAATAATTTAATTAATTAGTGGTCAGCCTCTTTTGCAAACAAGTAAAGATTTTGATGACATTGAGTGGATCCTTGATCAGTGACCACATAAATTGAAAGCTTGGGACCTGCTTAAGTCTCGGGCAGGTCTTGGGCGAGTCTCGTTCACGTCTCGGGCGGGTCACAGGCAAGTCCTAGTGAGCCCGGGCAAGTCCTTGGTGGGTTCCCGTCAAGTCTTGAGTGGGTCCCAGTCAAATTCTGATCAAGTCTCGGGCTGGTCTCGATCGGTCTTAGTCAAGTCCTGAGTGGGTCTTGGTCAAGTCCCAAACAGGTCACGGGACTTGCCCATAAATTAAGAGTTTATATATATTTGTGATTTTCCGTACGCACTAAACACCGTAAAATGTTTTTACAGGAAATCATTTTTCAAGAAATTATTTTTTGTCGAAAATATTTTCTGATGAAAACCATTTTACGTCGAAAAAAATGGAGCCTAGTCTAATAAGTGCCAAGTGTCATTTAATAGTAGGTTGAAACACTTTCAAACTAACGTGGAGAAAATTTGAGTCAAAAAATAAATCAATCTAACCAAGTTTAGTAGTGAAGAGTACTTCATGTGAGGGAGGTGGAGGGAATCTCCCTTTGGAAGAGCTTTTCAGGGTAGCGTGTTTCAGGGCTAAAAAAAAAACCTTTCGTCGATTACTTTCTAAACTCAACCTCATCCCCATGAAGGACCCCCCAAGATAAGGATCTTTAGCCACCTTAGCATAACATGTCTATCCAATTATCCATCAAGTGGGCCACCCCACCCCTGTTTATCCCGATAAGCTAGGATGATCAGAAACAACTACCTTTGCAAAAGATACCTAACAGACATGCAATGGTTACTGTGGCAGTACAGTGTGGGAGAAAAATCCTTTGCAGTAACTGTAATTTTCTAAATCCAATAGGTTCGATCCAAAAAAAAAAACATAACGGTCTACATTTAGAGTCGTTCACTATAATAAAATTGTATGGTTTAGAAAATTGCAATCCAAATAGGTATTGCAAGTGATTCCGATCGTACTCATAAAACTATGCTTTTTTTTAGAAAAAATAAAAAATTATTTATTATTTTGGATTAAATAATTGATATTTATTGCTTTAATATATAATGAATTAAGTAAGAGCTAAAAGCATGTGCCGCTTGCTCTTAGGAAAATGCTTGGACCCTACACTTTTATAATAACTTTATGTAGCATTTAATATTTTATAAAAATAAATGTAACGGTTTTCAACTTACTAGTTCAATTATTTATTTATTTTTAATCAAAGTAGGGAAAGGAAAAAGAGAAATTACAAGAACACGAACCAAAACGACGGAGAAATCCTAGTAATAGTCGAGAATGGGTTAAATAAATAATCTGGCCTATCAAACAAACTAAAATGGCCAAATTAAAAGAAGCTGTTATAAATGGTAAAATTACGTAAACCGAAATAAAACTCTAAAGTGTTGTCAACTCGACCATCAATAGTTAGAAAAAAAAAAAACAACAAAGCCAATCATCAGTAGCCGAAAAAGAGAGAAACAAAACTGTGTCAAAAATAGAAAACAAGACTGGATCAAGAAACTAGCCAAAAAAGAAAAAAAAAGAAACACCGAGAACAAAAAAAAATTACATTTAAAAATATAAAAAGACAACTAAAACAGCAAAGGGGGCAGCAGCTCAGTCGAAGGAGGCCACACGCTGGCGGCTCGCGAATAGAAAGGAGAATATATGAGAGTCCCTTAAATTGCTGGATAATCAAGGGAGAAGTTTCATGAGAGAGAAGAGAGAAAAGGGAAGTGCATGGACTGTTGCTTATAAGTACACCTTCGAAGAGTTTACGTGTTAAGTCTTACACAGACTATCACATCAGTTGAGGGAAAAAAAAAAAAAAATTATAATAAAAACAGCAATATCCGACACTCCTTTATTGTATCTGTCCAAGAGATGAAAAGGGTCAAAAAAAAAATTGGTTTTATCATGCTATCAGAGAATTCTAATCATAGATAAATGATAGAAGTGTTGAAAACTTTAAAAAAAGACAAGGGATGATATTTTCATAATCATTGGCAAAATTTCAAAGTTAAAAGTAATTAAATACAAAATAATAATAATAATAATAATAATAATAATAATAATAATAATAATTTCTTTGACATTAGGAGTGGTTAGTTACAAAGAGATTGTTTTGTTTTTGTAAGTCGGTTCATTTTTTAAAAAGAAATATTATGGGTCAATATTTTCTTTATATTTTGTCTATCTTATCTTGTAAATCAATTATTAGACTTGTGAACTTATGTGAACCCTACATAAGTTAATGGTAGACCCCCGATATCTAATAGTTGATGTATTGAGTTTTTTTTTTTTTTTTTACATGTCCACATAAGGGAAGGGGCAAGGGAGATTCAAATTAAATAACCACAAATAATCATCCTGCAACTCAGAAACTGCAATGGATTTTGATTTTTAAAGCATGAAAAGTAAATGTTAATGCTTCCAGATAAAAAGAATTATCATTTTTTTTAAAAAAAACATATAAGGTTCCCCTCAAATCCTCTCTAAGTTGAAGGCGACACCCTTGTACCGTGCTAGCAGAAATGAACAAGAGAAACAATGCATCTCCACAACATCTTATACCCAAGAACCATACCTAAAGATCCCAATTTGTGTGAAGGCTACTCCATGGTCACCATGCAAATAGCACTCCAAACCCAAGTTTCAAACTGAATTCAATACGTTATCGGTTATCCCACAATTCACCAGTGATCCTATATATTTATTGATACTCAAAGCATAATTAGGAATCTGCCAACAAGCCAAGGGAGCAAATTGGCTATCTGAGACCAACAGCAAAAGGACCACTTTCAGCCCACAACCCAGACCACCCTACATACCCCACAAAAACTACCCATTAACACCACTGTCTTCAGAAGGACCTAAAGATAATGAAAAAATTGGCATTCCTTTCAAATCCTGTCTCAAAATACAACTCTGCCATTACTACCACGAGATGTTAACTATTTACATTTCAGACCTTCACTAAATGCTGAAAACGAAACAAAACCAGCCCAGGATCCTCATCACTGTTGAAATAAGAAAAGCATCAAACCATAATTTACTCATCAAACAGCCTCCCCAACTTACTTTTCCCAATTCCTTTTAAGTGAAGAAAATTGAAAACTTGTTCATAAAATTCATCTTAAGAGCTTACTAAGCAACTCAAATTGAGTATATATATATATCATAAAAACTAGATATTAACAGCTATTTGCTTTAACCCACTTCAGAATCATCAACAGTAAGAAAATTAAGCTTGTCCCATTAGTACTTTCACATCACAGAACCCATTATCCTATACCACAACAAACCTAACGTAAGAAAGAAAAGCAGAGGGAAAAAAATAAGGTAAAAGAAAATTCTTTGGGAAGTGAGAGGCTGAAATATTGGGACATACCCGATCAGCATCCATCTCCTTGGTCATCTTTGGTGGCTTAACAATTCTCTTCCCTGCCAAAAACGAAAAATTAAAAAAAAAAACCGCGATAATTACAAGAATTCCCAAGTGACAAAAAGAGACACATACACACATAGAGAAAGAGAGATGGGTACCTTTGCGACCGGCTTGAGGGAATTTTCACAGCAACCAAAAGAGAGAAAAAAAAAAAAAAAAAAAAAAAATCTCCGAGAAATCATCATAAAAAGAAAAGAATACAAGATCTCTGAAGTCTAATATGTCTGATGCATTCCAACTCTTGCATTTTTTGAATCAATTTTCACGGTAACCAAACAAACCCCAAACAGGCTAAATCTTTAGAGAAAATCAGTACCTGTGAGATGAGTCTGGACGGCCGGAGAGATCTGGCCGAGATTCTTGAGAGAATCGTAGCTCCAGCGATTTCGCAAAGACGATTGGGAACTGAAGAAAGAGGAGAACACGTCCATTGCTTTGGAGAAAACGGATGTCCGGAGAGAGAGTGACGGTTGGAGATGATTTTGGCGGAGAGAGAGCAACCGAGAGACTGGCCGGGCGATGGAGGAGAGAGTGAGTGAGAGAGAAAACAATGGAGAGAGCGAGTGAGAGGGTGAACGGCTGGCGACAGGAGGAGAAGAAAAACAAGAGGAAGAGGGGTCTGCGCAGGATGAGAGAAAAAACGAGGGGAAAGAGGAAACAAAAACAAATGAAAAAGAAAGAGTTCACTATAGTAACATGCCAAATTTTGACACGTTACCAAATGGTAACGTGTCAAAATGCCAAAATGCCAAAGTTACCAAAATATTTAGTAACATGGCATTAAATAACATGTTACTAAATGGTAACATGACAAAAACTAATGAATAATATACACGTTACTAATCTCCTATTTTTTTTGTAGTAAGTAAGCGACCGATGGGACAGTAGTTCAAATAAGTGAAAATATAAAACTCATAACTTTATAATTAACGTAAAGTACTCGACACAACTTTGCATTGTCCAACTTTGGAAATAAGTGTAATAAGCATGTCGCACAACTCAAAGCCTTACTCTTTTATATTATCTTAGCCCCAGGTAGCAAAGCACCATGACCACGTCCACGTTCCGCTAATGCTCTTGAAGCATGAATCCTGTATATTGTAAAAATAAAAATAAAAAAGGGCATTAGAATGTTCCAACCAAAATAGCTAGAAAGCAAACAAGAAAATAAAAGAGACCAAGGGCAAATAAAATTGTGATCATACCTAGATGATTTTTCCGCACGCATCTCAGTGAGAAGGTCAATCATATGTGGTATCTTCCCCAGTTCACTTTCATGAAATTCTATGTGTTGTAACAATCTATTGCGCACAGCTCCCTGCTCAACAAGTTATAATAAAAATAATAAATTAGCCAAAACAAAATATGGGTTCGCAAGACACTGAAAACTTTGAATTCTTATTCTAAAATCATGTTAACATTCCTACCAGAAATTCGGGAAAATCGTATGGCCGATTGCGTTGAAACTAACCTTTGACCGACGGAATGCTTGTTTAAAAACATAATTTCCATGTCCGTGGAACAAAAAATTCGATAGCTTGCGATTCTCAAAAAACTCTTGCATAATATAAGCGTATTCTTCGTCACTTGCATACTTCAGACATTGCTGAACCACATAATTACCGATGGGGTGCATGGACATGCTTGTGTAACTTCCCTTTAATCCGTCAACAATAGCCGTTGTTGCCCATTGAAGCTTAAGCGCAAGCACTTCTCTTACAGCATTAGTCCTGCAGAACTGACATTTTAGATTAGGAAGCTCAACATTGTATATTGAGACATGCAAACATAAAGAGGATTAAAGTCTCACTAAAACACCTAATGGTATCATTTATGTTATATTTTGCTTAAACATTTAAATATATGCTTAAACCTAAACATATCTGTGGTGTTTTTGTTTAAGTATTAAAAAAGAAAAACTACGCAAACCATGAAAATATGATTATGCACTTTGTTAAATGACCATATGTTTGTTGTGTAGCAGAAACATGTGTACATAAGTAAAAACATTTAGATTAGTAAAGTCATTTAGAAGTCAAATGCATAATTTCATAATTTCATTCATTTTATAATATCTCTCTCACGTGTGACTGTGAGAGATTATGATTACACAATCTTGTCCTAGCCATCATGCTATGTACAAGGCCATAGCTTTACACTTTATAAATCATGAGCAACCATTATGCAGTTCTTGTCACATGTGAAAGACGGGATATATATCATGTTTAAAGAAAAAGAAAGTGGAGAAATATATAGAGTACCCGAGTTTATCGGAGGAGAGGGCTTGAGAGTGTGATCCAATCGCAAATATTAAGGGTTGTATCAGCTCAACCCTGGCTTTAAAATGGCGAATGCATACTTGAACCGAAGAACAGCCATGCTCGGAAGTTGCAAGTTCAACACAATTAACAGTTGCGACTTCAATAAAGATCTGCATTAAAAAAAAAAAAAAAAAAAGGTTTACTAGTGTTTCATTTAATGCCGAAAATTACCTTTGATTGCTAAATTGAATACACTATAAGATTTATAACAGCAGAAATACCATCACAAATGCATGCATATATAGGAGCTGATCAAATGATGGAAGACGATAGTTTTAGTTAAGAGCTGATCATTAGAAATTGCAAATATTGGGATCACTACAATATTTTTTTATTGGTAAGTTATACATGCACGTAATTAGTGTTGAATCTATATTACTATATATAACCTTACCCTTTGCCTCTTTCTTAGGATTGGAGGAAAACAGTGGCGGAGCCGGAACTTTAGTTTAGGGGGTTAAGATTTGTTTAATTTTTAATTTTAATTTTTTTTTATTTTTTTTTGTGAATGAAAAAAAAAAAAAAAAAATTGAACAAAAATTGATTAGATATATTAAAGAATATAAATAATGAAATAAAAGTTATACAGACATTTATATTATTTAATAATAAATGTAAGCAATTTACTTTTTAACCAAACTCGTCGTCTTTAGCAAACGTTACGCATAAATGCTAGCTTCTCATACATTTCTAACTCTCTGTTTCTCTCATAAATAGAGGAGCCCCAAAACCCTACTAGGAGATGAACTAAGACATACCTAACTCGGTTTTTTTTTTTTTTTTTTTTCACTATTTCTCTCGATTTTAGGGCTTGGTTCAAAAACTCTCTTTTGTTTGGTTCACATTAAAATCCGATTCAAAAGCTAAAAAAGCAAATGGAAACAAAGAAATAAATGAAGGATAATAGTAGTAAATAACTAAATATCAAACGTATTGAAGAAGATAGTATAAAATCTCTAAAAGGTAACCTAATTTTCTAAATCTCTAAAAGGTACAGTAAAATTTCAACTCTGAAACTAAAAATTCTGGAGCATCATTAGTTGCTTGCCTCCGCTAGTAATATCCTTGCCCCTAATGAGTGGTTGAGGGTGGGCAACTATGGTATCACAGATTTTTCTAGGGGTAAGAAACATTTTTGGGGTTGAGAGGGGGCACCTCCGCCCCTGGAGGAAAACATATATAAACACAACCAAAAAATATATATAAGCACACATCCTATTCTTTGATCGATAACTGAAAAACAAACTTAGGACAATGAAGATAGTACTTACGAGGTTGAGTTGAAGAATTTTTGACTTGAAGCAACCCTCTGCAACTTGTCTTGCGTTGCTGTCCTTCATTAAAGACACCATACGATCCCTTAATGTCTGACTAATCATGTTGCACTGATCCTCACTGTTTAACTCTATCATCATGTGCTTAAGAACATGAGACCCATACTGATCGCGCGAAATCATGAGAAAGTCAGAATCTCTGATTTGTCTCAGGATTTCCACCCTCTTTGGGTCGTCGCAAACTCGAAATAATTCTTTCACCACCCAATGTCCATAGGCGTGAGTTGTCAGCTCAACAGTGTGAGCAATCAGCTGACGATAAATAGATTCTCTTTCTTCCGCAGAGCCACGATCAAGTGATTCCATTAAGAAAGCGTAAACCGGGTTTTCTTTAGCATTACGATAAGCGTCCGTACCAGCCATGGAAGAGAGAGAGGAAGGAAGAACGGAGGATGGAGAAGTGGGTTAATTTACTGGTTGGGTTGGTAGCGTCCTCTGAGTTAATGCAGTTAATGCTTGTGTAGACATTTGAACTTGACAATTTGTCGGAAAAAATAGAATTTAGATAGTTCTGGAATAGGGGATTTAGGGTTCTTTTTCTTTCTTTACTTTATGTAAAGAGTTTATGGTTTAATGTTTTTAAGGTTTAGGCTTTAGATATTTTTTGGGTTTTATTAAATTTAGGTAAAATAATGGGATCAAACTCATTTGAGTCATTTGGGTTGGGTAAAATAATACAATTTCTTAATTTTTTTTTTTTTTTGTCTTTTTGTTTGAAAAAACATTTTGATAAGACATAAAAATAAAAATAGTTTTAAATGTTTTGTGAGTGTTTTAAATTTGGAATGTTCATTAATGTTTTTGTTTTGAAAAAAAAAAATTTAAGAAATGGCATTTTTTAGTACGGCTATATTTTGGGGTTAATTTTTTAGCTTCATGTATATAGGTATAGCTAATTTTTAGTCAGATGCAGGGTTTATAATTTTCAAAATTTAGAGATTTTTGTTGGGAGATAAAATGGTTATAGAGTTTTTACTGGTGAATGATGGCCTGACGTCATTTATTGGTCTGGCAAAAACGGCTTTTTGGACAGACATTAACGGTGCATTGTAAACATGGGGACTTTGCTGTCATTTGGAGAACAAAAAGGCCAATTGTGCTTGTCCTTGAAGATCTGCCTGCCAAGCGCCAGGCAGATCTTTTCTTGGCCACTACTCTTCAGGCTATAGGGTCTAGCGCCAACCCCCAAGTTTATTTTCCTTCCCACAGCTTTTCATCTGACACAGTTTTGTACTTCGGGTTTTCTTTTTCTCTACCTGTTGCCTGCTGCTGCCTGAGAAAAAGCGTACCCGAATTTTTTTAATTTTAATTTTTTTTCCTGGGCTTCGAATTTTTATGCGCTTTTTTTTTTTTTCTGAACTTCGTTTTGTTGGGTTTTTTGGTTTTCTTGGATTTTTTTGGCGTTTTAGGGTTTTTTTTTGGAGTTTCTTTACAGTTTTTTTGCGTTTTGGGGTTCTTTTGGAGATTTTGGTTTTTTTCGTGTTTTTTTTTTAATAGGTTTTTCATGTTTCTTGAGACTTTTTCATGTTTTTTTAGTGGTTTTGGGATTTTTTTATTTTTATTTTTTTTTGGGTGCTTAACACCAAACCGTTTTAGGTTTAGGGTTTTAAACCCCATCGTTCAAACCCTAAACGCTAGGGTTTGGGCTTTGTCCGTTCTTTTTTTTTTTTTGGGTGTTCTTCTTTTTGGACGTTTTCATGTGTTTTTGGAGGTTTCTGTGTTTTTTGGAGTCTTTTTTTTTTTTTTTTTGAGGATTAACAGATTTTTTGGAAGGATTCTTGAGATTTTGGAGGGTTTACAAAGTTCTTGGAGGGAGTTTTGAGATTTTGGAGGGTGTATAGAATTTTTGGAGGGATTTATGAGTTTTCGATGGGTTTTTGAATTTTTGGGTTTTTTGGAGGGATTTTTGAGCTTTTGGAAAGTTTTCGGGTTTTTCGGGCTTTTTTGGGTGTTTTCGTTTTTTTTTTTTTTTTCATGCTTTTTAAGGGTTTTTCATGTTTTTGAAGGGTTTTCTTCGAGCTTTTGGAGGGAAGTAGAGGTATTCAAATAAAATAAGATCAAAAAACAAGGCCAAAAAGCCCAAAAAATCAAAGCCCAGAATTTTTTTTTTTTTTTTTTTTTTAAAAAAAAACACCTAAAAATGGCAGCCCAGGAAAAAAAAAGAAAAAGAAAAAAGGAACAAATCCAAAATACACGAAAAAATATCCAAAAAAGGAAAAACATTTCAAAACACGAGAACAAACACGTATTAGCTAAATTTTCAAGAGTTAATATTTGAGTTTTAATGCCTTAAAATTTGTTTATGGATTTAAAACTAAGGCCTAGAGGTGGAAGGTTAATCATTTACCCTTTAGGGACGATATCATCCAAAAATGATTTGATTATCCTAAATTTCTATAAGCTGATATTTGGGTATTAATACATCAAAACTGTTTTCTAGATTCAGAACAAAAACCTAGGAGGGATGGTATCACCTTAAAGTGATTCGGTTATCCTAAATTTGGTGCTAATGCCTCAAAACGCTATCTCATTTTTATATAGTTTTGCTGATACTAATTTCTGATTAGTAATTTATAGAAGCTAATGAATTTGATATATAATTTGATCGGTGATCTTCGGTTTTAAATTTGGCAAGTACTACCCCTTACCTATTTCTTCTTCAATTTTATATATATGGCAGACGCTGGGCTGCCTTAATTTGACAACCGAATATCTCTACTCCCCTTCAAAAGCTCGAAGAAAACCCTTCAAAAACATGAAAAACACTTGAAAAACCCTTAAAAAACATGAAAAAAAAAAAGAAAGAAAAGAAAAGAAAACCCCCAAAAAAGCCCAAAAAACCCGAAAACCTTCCAAAAGCTCAAAAACCCCTCCAAAAAACCCAAAAATTCAAAAACCCATCGAAAAACTCATAAATCCCTTCAAAAACTCTATACCAAAATCTTGAAACTCTCACAAAAAAACGCTGTAAACCCTCCAAAATCTCAAGAATCCCTCCAAAAAATCTATAAATCCTCCAAAAAGACACCAAAAAAAAAAAAATCCTCCAGAAAACCCTAAAAAAAATGAAAATCCTCCAAAAAAAACACAAAAACCTCCAAAAACATGAGAAAACGTCCAAAAAGAAGAACGCCCAAAAAAAAAAAAAGAAGGACAAAGCCCAAACCCTAGCGTTTAGGGTATGAACGATAGGGTTTAAAACCCTAAACCTAAAAGTAGGGGTGGGCAAATTAACCTGTTACCTATATTAACCGAACCGATATAACCGTAACTGATAGTTATTGGTTGGTAATCAGTTAAAAAATTTATACCGATAAGCTTATCGGTCGGTTAAGAATTTAGAGTTTAACTTCAATACGGATGGGCTGCAAAACCCAACTTTTGCAGCACCCAATCCCTAAGTGACAGCTCAATTTAAGTTTAAAAATTGCACCAAAATAAAATAAGCCCCAATACACTAGATATCTTTCACTTTTTTTTTTTTTTCTCTCTCTCTATACACCTACCGACACCCATCATCATTATCACTTCTCTCATTTTTTTTTTTCATTTCCTTTTTCTTCCTTCTCTTCACGCCACACCTTCTTCTTCCTTCTCTTTTTTCTTTTCTTCCTTCTCCTTTTTTTTTCTTTACTTCCTTCTCCTTCTCTCCACGCCACACCTTCTTCTTCTTGCTTCTCCTTTTTCTTCCTTCTCTCCAAGCCCCATGGATTCTAGCGTGGGTCTGGCCAGATCTGGCCGGAGCCATGGTGGATGGATCTGTTTGGAACAACACGGTTGAAATGGCCCGAAATCCGCCCAACCACGGCTGGGTACAGGCCTGCGTCACGCTGGGTCACGGCCTGACCCACGGTGGATTCCGTGGGTCACGGCTTGACCATCAATTCCGGCTTGGTTTTCTTCTTCTCCAACGAATATGGGAAGTGGCCGGGTTTTGGGCAGTGGCCGGCGAGGCTCCATGGATTCTGGCGTTTGGCTGCTCCGGACATCCAGTTGTTTCTGTTGAGTTGTGGCTTTGAACGGGCAAGACTGGAGTAAGAGATGATGAAATATTTTTAAGAATCTAGTGTTTCCAAGTGTATTGCAGGTTATGTACTTATCTGATGTGGCAGTTTCTAATTAGGTGCTGTAAAAGATAGCATTTGCAGCCCATCCGTATGTAAGGGGCTCTCAGGAATTTATTATCGGTTAACCGATATGATTGATAAATGTTTTTAATTTTATACTTTTTACTCTTTTTAATTTTTAGGGGAAAATGCATTTTTAACCCATAAAGTTTCAATACTTTTTCAATTTTAACTCCAAAGTTTAAAAATTTGCAATCCACTCCCTGAAGTTTAAAAATTTGGCAATTTTAACCACTGGTTAGTTTTTTCCGTTAAAATTGATGGAACCCTAAAAAAATAAGCCTAAGGGCATTTTTGTCATTTCATACTTTTCCGTCCAATTTGACGAAAAAATTAACGAAAATGTTAAAATTGCCAAATTTTGAAACTTCAAGGGGGTGGATTGGAAATTTTTAAACTTTTGAGTTAAAATTGAAAAAGCACTGAAACTTTATGGGTTAAAAATGCATTTTCCCCTAATTTTTATTTTATTATATAAAAAAGATGTAATTGATCAATATAAAAAAAGATTCAATAGGCTATTTTAGCCATATATATATTTAGGCCCCCAAAAGGGCCAAAACAACTAATTTTTTATAAGTTATTTTAGGTTTTAGCCCAATAAAAAGTATTTAAACTCTCATAATGACTAATTTTTTTGCCCAATTAGCAACTAGTAAAAAGCTCAATAAAAAGTTAACAAAAACCGGTTTAACCGATTATCGATATGACCAATTAATTGATAGCTTATCGGTCAACAATCGATAACCCTATTAATCGGACCGATATGACCGATACTCAACCCTACCTAAAAGGGTTTGGTGTTAAGCACCCAAAAAATAAAAATAAATAAATAAATCCCAAAACCACTAAAAAAACATGAAAAATCTCAAGAAACATGATAAACCTATAAAAAAAAAAAAAAACACGAAAACGAAGTTCATTTAAAAAAGCCTAAAAAATCGAAAACCAGAAAAAAAAAAAAAAAATAATAATAATAATAATAAATAAAATTCGGGTACTCTTTTTTCTCAGGCAACAGGGAGAGAAAAAGAGAACCCAAAGTACAAAACTGGATCAGATGGAAAGCAGGGGGAAGGGAAATAAACTTGGGGATTGGCGCTAGAGCCTATAGCCTGAAGAGTAGTGGCCAAGAAAAGATCTGCCTGGCGCTGACACCTATAGTAATTGACCTGAGACCTATAGTAATTGACCGCTGGCAAGCAGATCTTCAAGGACAAGCATAATTGACCTTGTTCATGAGGTCCTGCACCCTGACACCTATAGTAATCTGAATTTAATGAAAGCTCCGCGGCCAACATGATCTGTTGCCAGCTTTTAAAAATCAGCGCAATAGGCACTTGATTTCTAAAGTTCTAGGCTTCTAGCTTTTATTTGGTTTAGTTCTCTTTTATTATTCAAATGACTCAAATGAGTTTGATACCACTCTTTTACCTAAATTTAATAAAACCCAAAAAATATATAAAACCTAAACCTTAAAAACATTAAACCCTAAATCCTTTACATAAAGTAAAGAAAAAAAAAAAAAAAAACCTAAATCCCCTATTCCAGAGCTATCCAAATTCTATTTTTTGGACAAATTGTTTTCTCCCCTCCCCACCAAAAAAAAACCCCAGAAAACTTACGACTGGCTTTGGGTTGCTTATATTTCATATATTTAGAGTTAATAATAAGCAAACTTAGATATATCAATTTTAAATTATAACCATAAAATAAATACTAATTATTTTAAAAGTTATTGAAAAATACTAAGATTCTAATAAAAATGCAATATAATAGAAATGAATAGAAGAAGAAAAAAACCTTTCTCTTAGGAATCCTAGAAACACGTTGATCGATATATAATCGCCATCGTTCAATGTCAGTGAACAATGATTGTAGAGGAGATGTTCGGATGGTTTTTAGGGTTTTGAGAAGCACCCAACAATTCTACAAATAAATGCCCACCAAAATTGATTGCCTTGAAAAACTATTCAATAAAAAGAAAAAAAGATTGTTCATTGAAATTTTTCTACTACTAGAACATAAAACAATCATAATATATATATATATATATATATATATATAAAGCACTTGCAATGTATACCAACCCGGGATAATTTTTTTTTTATTTATTTTTAATATTTTATAAAAAGAAGACAAATAACAAGCAAAAGAGAACTACAAAAGGCATACAGGGAGGTCCTCTCCACTAACTGAAGAGGGAAAAAGAAAGGAGATAGAATCGAAGGGAATGCTGCCAGAATGAGATCTGGCTGCGGCCCAGCGTGCTAAAGAATGAGCACAGAAGTTAAAACTTCTTTTGAACTTCTGAGCTTCCCAAACGGAAGCATCAGGAATAGAGTCTAAAGAGTCTAAAATGATAGGAGAGATCCTCCAATCTCTAACTGAATTTGGATTGTTGAGGGCATGAACCACCACTTCAGAGTCATCTTCAAGGATAAATTGAGGAAGGGAAAGCGCCGCTGCTATCGAGCAAGCCAGCTGAGCTGCACGAGCTTCTCCGACATTGGGAGAACAAGATGGGCCAATTTGAGAAGACATGTGGAGAACTTGACCCCTTGAATCACGACAGACCACAGCTTGAGCCGAGAATGAATCTCGAATGGCTGTGTCAAAATTAATTTTGATCCAATTTGGTGGAGGGAGAGCCCAAGTCTCAGACTGAACCGAGGAGACGGAATGCCAAGCTTGGAAGTGTTCGAGAGATATTTTATTGATGTGCAGCGCCACAGATCTAGCTTCGAAAGAGCGATTCTCGTGGAGAGCTTTGTTTCTGTAAAACCAAAGAATGTCACAAGCAACAGAAGCAAAAATTTGGAATTTGTGCTTGTCCCTAGGAGGGATTCCAAGAGAGCGATATGGAGAAAGAATAGCGGTAATCCATTCCACCATAGAAGAAAACTGGAAAGCAGTTGAATCTAGGGGCCAAAATGAGAGACGTCAAACAACTCGAGCAAAGAAACAATCAAAGAACAGGTGGGAGAGGGAGTCCGCTGCCGTCTTACAAAGTGGACATAGGAAATTAGAGATGGGGAACAAGAGTCCCAGACGCTCTTTGGTCGGGAGGATGTTCCAAGCAATCTTCCACAGAAATAATCTAAGCCGATCATATTTAAGTAAACAAAATAAAACCTTAAAGAAAAGAACTTAACTCATCTTTCCCTTACGCCTAGCATTACTGGTTTCTCAATTCAAATGGCTCACATAATTTATTTCTACATTAAACCCTAAGCCATTTTCAACTCGTTTTTCTGCAACCCGGAAAAGAACTCCTTTCTTCCTCTCTTTCTCTTCCATGGCTGGTACGGACGCTTATCGTGATGCTCGAACCAACCCGAGTTACATGTTCTTAATGGAATCACTTGATCATGGCTCTCCGATAGAAAGAGAACGTATTTATCGTCAGCTGATTGCTCACACTGTTGAGCTGACAACTCACATCCATGGAAATTTTGTGGTGGAAAAATTATTTCAAGTTTGCGACGACCCAAAGAGGGTGGAAATCCTGAGACAAATCAGAGATTCTGACTTTCTCACGATTTCGCGCGATTAGTGTGGGTCTCATGTTCTTAAGCACATGATGATAGAGTTAAACAGTGAGGATCAGTACAACATGATTAGTCAGACATTAAGGGATCTTATGGTGTCTTTAATGAAGGACAGCAACGCAAGACAAGTTGCAGAGGGTTGCTTCAAGTCAAATTTTCTTCTACTCAACTTCGTAAGTACTATATATCTTCATTGTCCTAAGTTTGTTTTTCAGTTATCGATCAAAGAATAGGATGTGTGCTTATATATATTTTTTGGTTGTGTTTATATATGTTTTCCTCCAGGGGCGGAGGTGGCCCCTCTCAACCCCAAAAATGTTTCTTACCCCTAGAAAAATCTGTGATACCATAGTTGCCCACCCTCGACCACTCATTAGGGGCAACCATATTACTAGCGGAGGCAAGCGACTAATGATGCTCCAGACTTCATAGTTTCAGAGTTCAGAAATTTTACTGTACCTTTTAGAGCCACATTGGCAGCTATATCATACATTATGATATTTCTTTTTCCTTCTCTTTGGTAAGATTATGCAAGCACTTGTAGAGCATTATATAAGCAAGGGGTGGTTACAGCAGGTTGAACAATGTGTCCTTCACATGGATATCTCTTCCTTGGATTTCAATCAGCTGGTCTTACTCTCGAAATCTTTGTTAATTGTTTTCCTTGTTGAACTAAATTTATTTTTTATGATGTATTGACTTGAATTATTTTGTTATCATGAAGGTTGTCAGGTTATGTAGGGAGCACGGATTATATGGTGCTCTGGTTTATCTCTTTAATAAACGATTGAATGATTTTAGGGCTCCTTTAGAGGAACTGTTTGTGGTATTGTGAAATAGTCTAAAGGAAAGTGCTGCTGCCCTTGGGTATGTTGTGTTGATATGTTTCATATATATTCTAATTTATTGAATATGGAAGGTGTTAGCAAGTCATAGTGGAGCATGGTATTGCCTTTTGATGTATGCATTTTTGCACGTTTTGAAGAAATGGAGCATGGTATTGCTTTTTAGACCAGGAACCAGACCAGCTACTGTATCCACAAATCATAAAGGGTCTCATATTCATAGAAATGTACTGGCCTTGTAAATAAATGTTTCATTGATGAGTAAAATGTTGATGGACTGATTGGTGTGATTGATGGATGGTATGGTCAGGTTTAATTGGGGATAGATGGAAGTTGAGAAATATATTCCACCAGGGAGGATAACATTCTTTTGGTTTTGCCCCCTCTTCATGGTTGGAAATGATAGTTGTGGCAACAAATTAGTTTCTTGTTTTTTTTAAGAAAGTTTTGAAGCATGTTGTATGTTGTTTATGCATGTTTATGATTAGCTGGGATAGATGCAAGTTCCCCCTTCATGGTTGGGAAGTGATAGTTTTGACAACAAATTAGTTTATATTATTTTCTTTAGAAAGATTTAAAGTATGTTGTATGTTCTTTCTTTATACATGAGATGGATTAGATGGCCTAGGAAAATCTTCTATGATACATATTCTTTCATATGTTTTATCTTGTTGATGGCATATTCTATCGATTATACCAGTATAGCTCACACATTTTTGGTTTCCTTTTCTTTTCTTTTTTTTTTTTTTTTGATGAGAAAAATGAATTTATTAAGAAGAAGCTGAAAGTGTCCAATTTTTTTTGGTAATTATTTTGATGTTTATTTATCTTAAAATTCTGTTTGTTACTGTTCTAAATTTTTGGTTACTCCTTGGCAGGGAACGTCTAGTTCGGGTGCAAATATAATGGGATACGAAAGTAAGCTTTTTCATTGCTTAATGTTATTTGTTTGATCTTTTTGATATTCAGCCAGGTGGGAAATGATTAGCATTTGGGATTCACTTGCAATTGTATTGGACTTTCAGTATAGGGAAATGAATTCGGTGCTTAAATACTGGATATAGATTTTGTTTCCTGTATTTATTGATTTAGTGAAGGGATTCAAAGTAATGTTGCTGTTGCATGTCGAACGATAGGATCATTTATATTTATTGGTCAAGATTTAAACATATACGAGTGGGAAACATTTGTTATTACTAATTGTTGGAAATCTTGATAAGGAAGATAATGCAAGACATAATAGGATCATTGGAAGATAAAAATCTAACTTATTGTGTGAAAATCTTCTTATTTGTCAGACATCATTAATGAGATTCAGGATACAGCTTCTTCTTTGAACTAGTTATTATCTCTTGACTCAACCTTGACTGACAAGGTGGATTGTTTTACTGAATGAAGCAATGACTTGTCTGTTTATGTCCATTATTCGAATACAAATGAGCGAGAAGTGTTAGCTTTCATCTATGTATGCATGCCACATCAGTGATTCATCTAAATACAATGATAGGCATTCCGATAAGCATTCTAAACTAGCGTATATAGGAATTTTAATGTTGCTGGATGTCTGATGTGTTGGTTCTCTTTATTCTGGGCATTTATATCTTAATAACACTTGCCATTTTTTGTTGGCTACAAGCTGATTATTCTGGAATTGTGTGGTGTTAATTCTATTTAATACAAGTATATCTCTTCAATCTCATTGTCATTCACTTGTTGGTGGAAGTTAATTTTATTTAATACAAGTATATAACACTATTTGCTTTTGTTAGTGTATGTATGGAGGATGGCAGGAGAGAAAGATAGGCAAGAAATTGTTGCACTAAAGGACTTAATTAATGGTAAGTTATTTCAATCCTATTATCACTCACTTGTTGGTGGAAGTATTGTGAAATGTAGTGAGCGGGAGGCTTGCATGGAGTTATAAGGATGAGTAGAATGTGAATTGGAGTGTTTGGCTTTTGATTATATTTGTTTGTTGGTTTGCGTTTGTGACCTCATTAATCATATGAGTTTGTTACTTTTCTACTTAAGAGAATGCCAATGTGTGTGTCTCAGTGTCATCTTCATGTTTCCTCCAGATGAAAGGAAAGAAACAAATGAAGCGCATATATCAATTTAATATACAATTATAAATAAGTTTTCACCAATAAAATTTAAGNAGCGATTCCGACATTTTGTATGAGTGTTTTTCTTTTTCCAAAAGCTCTATGCTCGGAAATTAATTCATTAATGCAAAAATTTTGGTGGTGTAAGCCGAATGGAGAGCCACGAGTGCATTGGATGAATTGGAGGAATATGGGAACACGGAAAAAAGAAGGGGGAATGGGTTTCAAAGACTTCAGAAGTTTTAATAAAGCACTCCTTGCAAAGCAATGTTGGAGGCTTTGGCAAAATCCCGATAGCTTTCTTGCTAAAATTATGAAAGGGAAATATTTTGCAGGTAGTACTTTTCTTGAAGCAAGTCTAGGAGCTCGACCCTCATATGCTTGGAGGAGCATTCATAGTTCGTGTAGTTTGCTTAAGGCTGGTTTAATATGGAGGATTGGTAATGGAGCCCGAATTCGTATTTGGAAGGACAAATGGCTACCACGGCCTACGACATATATGATTCATTCTTCACCGATTGGTTTGCATCCGGAAACTACAGTAAGTGCACTGATTAAAGAAGATACAAGATGGTGGGACTTAACTGCGTTGAATTCTATGTTTAGCAAGGAAGAGGTATCCATTATACAGTCCATACCGGTTAGCATGTCCAATAAGGAAGATCGGTGTACTTGGAGAGGGACAAAGAATGGCCAGTTTACTGTAAGAAGTGCTTACCACCTTCAGCAGGAATTAAACATTCAATATGAGGCCTCAAGTTCTTTTAAGGAGAGGTGCAGTGAGGTCTGGAGCAAGATTTGGAGTTTACAACTCCCTGGGGTGGAAAAAAAATTTTTATGGAAGGCCTGCAAAGAAATTTTACCTACACGGGCCAACCTATTCAAGAGGAAAGTTGTGGATAACCCGCTCTTGAGGAGGTACATTACCAATTTTTAAAGAAATTTTTTAAAACATTAAGGAGGTACATTACCAATTTTTAGACATTGGAGTTCAAATTGAAAAATTACTGAAACTTTAAGGGGGTAAAGTGAATTTTCCTCGCTCAATTATGGAATAAAAGAAAACCAAAGCCCAAGACTAAAAAAGTTCCGTTCAAAATTGGGTGAGAAAAAATTCTATAAAAACCACGTCTAAAAATTTTCGTCTAATTCAATTTCGAAAAAAATTTGTCCAAGATTAATTGATTGGTGTTCCTGTGTGAGAAAGAGACAAGTATTTTGCTATATTTGTTTCAACATTGGTGCCGTCTTTTTTGAACTATACTGGTCTGACTATAGTAAGGTACGAGTAATTCTAAAAGTCTCTCTTGTGTTCCTCTAAGAATGATATGGCTTTTAAAATTATCATTTGATCAAAATACTATAATAATCAATAAAAAGTCCAATGGTGATTTAAGAGTCACATCATTCTTGGAGGGACACAAGAAAGACTTGTAGCATTACTTTACACAGCAGTAGCTCTAGAAATTGTTTCACTTTTGCCATTTATTGTGATGTCTTTGGTTGCAATTCCTAAAATTGAGCCTAGTAGGTGGATCAGTTTGGGTGAGGTGGGTGTGGGAAAAGATTGGACATTGTTTTTCAATACCCTCTTTTGGAACTTGAATTTTTGGGACAATGCTAGTACTTTAGTTGAGTTGTTCACTTGTTTGGCTTACTTGATTCCTCTCCTGGCTGCAACTGGGGCTATATACCTCTGCATCAAGAAGATTGGGTCGGTGGGTATTTTGCAGATGCTGCAGAAATAATTGCTGGGAAATGGTTGAAAGCATGAATTGAAACTGGTGCAATTTTATCAGTTATGGACTGTATGAAGCCCAATTGAGCAGTTGTGCATACCAGCTTCTTGGAATGGCAAATTCAGGATTTTTGCCTCAATTGAAATTGAAGGTTGGATCAAATATCTAATCGATCCTAGTTAATTAGTTCGATTGAACATAATAAGATCAGATGATTGAAATAATTGAAATTAAATGTTCGATTAGACATCCGATTGATTATAGTCAATTAGTTCGATTAATCGTCATAAGATCAAATGATCGATTAGACTTGTCATAATTGAAATTGAAGGTTCGGTCGAATATCTGATCAATCATAATGAATTAGTTCGATTGACTATTGACATTGTTACTTGTGAATGATTGATGGGAATTCTTGAAAGTTATTGTTAATTAAATTATTCCAATTTTATTATCTTAGTATGAAACTTGGTGAGATACAACTAATTAAAGATAAATTAGCAATTTTTTTTTTTTAAAAAAAAAAAATGTATAATACGCTAAAAATGTTGAAATTTGAATCATTTACCTAAAAATTGGGTAGACTTTTCAGAACTTTCTATAGAGTTATCCTTCAAATGTCCAAATCTTTTACTGGCAAGTCAACTTTTAGGTTTGACACAGAGGTTCATAGCCGTCATCCATGACCCAGACTACTTTTGTGGGCGCGGAGGTTGAGAGAGAAGAAAGAGAGAGAGGTAGATTGCTAAGCCATATAGGAGAAAGGAAAGAGAGAAGGGCCAGGGAGAGGACGAGAGAGAGAGAAATGGCAAATGGGATATTTCTCGTTTAAAAAATTGATAAAAAAAAAAAAAAATAACCAATTTTTAGACTGAAATATGACTAAAAAAAAGGGTTAAAAAAAAAACATGACTAAAGCTTAGATCTTAAAATGAAAATAATAAAAACCAATCTTAAAATGAATGGAAAAATGCTCTACAAGCCCTTAAGGTACTTTTTTATTAAATCCGGAAAGTTGGAAATATTGTAAAATCTTAAATCTTTTTTTTTTTTTTTTGACATGTCCACACAAGAGGGAGAGAGGGGGATTCGAACTAGTGACTTCCGCTTCATGAAGCGTAGTCTTAGCCGATTGAGATACCTCTTGAGGACAAAATCTTAAATCTTAAAAGCAATAAAAATAAACTAAAGAGAGAAAAATAAAATAAATGGTAAAATCCTAACTTAAAATAGAAAAAAAATATAATTGACCCTCGTGTCAACCAAATATGGTTGATCATGATAAATATATATATATAAATATATATATATATTTTGACATGTCCACATAAGAGGGGAAGGAGAAATTCAAACTAGTGACCTTTACTTTATAAGGCGTAATTCCTAACCGATTGAGCTATCTCTGGGGATTTATTTCTACATATTCATTGTCTAAAATCGAACAAAAATCTTCTCAAACGACACTTTCTTAATATATTCTTGTTATTTTTCGAATTACATAGATAAATGTCATCATACATCGATCGTACAGTACACACAAGAATTTAATTAACAATCACTCTCTCTTATCTTCTTCTTGGAATAGGACTTAAAATGGACATAGGTCCGTGTGTTTAGTAAAATATTTTATTACTATTGAAACAAAAATATTTATCAAATGCTTTAAATTAGCTTTTGTTGCATCTAATATATTCACTCTACGGTAATTAAATCTGTAAAATCTAAACTAGATCAATCCTAGTGAATTAGTTCGATTGGTTTACGTTTCCTTTTCAATCAAGCAGTGGGGTTGGCCTCAACATGTAGGTCAATAGATCCATTTTAATGGGCTAGGGTACTTGATTTTATATCCACCAAGCTTGGGCCGACATGGATCCATACCTTTTAACTGCTCAGCCTGTCTTGCGTCAATTACACCACCGGTCCACCACCATCATCATCATGAGTATATGCCTATGACACACCACTGATACTCATTATATGTATCAATATATTAGAGACACATTATGTTTCAGTTGGGCTCAGGGATGATGATGGAGGACATTATTTGGTTTTTTTTTTTTTACTTTATAGGATCTGCCTTGTTCATTTTTACGTTATGTGGTGTTGCTGTGTATAACTTTAATTATTTTGTAACTTGTTGCTTTTAATTTGTAGAGACATGAGTTGTTGTATAATGTACTAGCACTTGTTGCTTATATAATATATGTGGGATTGATCATTATATGATGAAAAATGCTAGGGGTTCTCCCTATAGTGTTCTCTAGGTTCCTCCAAATTTACGTAAAACATGATTTAAGAAAAAATAAAATTATAATGGCATCCACAATCGGTTTTTTAAAGTATTAGCACCAAAATTGAGGCATTAGCACTAAATTTAGGATGATCATATCCATTTTGGGTGATACCATCCATAAAAGGGTTAACCTTCTACCCTTATGTTTTAGTTTTGAATAAAAAAACACGTTTTAAAGCATTATAACATAAATATTAACTCATAAAAATTAATTTGTTGACAAAAAAAATGTATTACAATATTATTTTTTTTCTTAAATCATATTTTACGTAAGTCTAGGAGAACCTAGGAAAACACTATGAGGAGAACTCCTAACAAACCCCTTATACAATAGTCATTGTTGATGTTTGATTATATCGTTTGTGTTGCTTTTAGTTTATGGTGATTTGATTAAGGATATGAATTCTAGTGATTTTCATAAGGTATAGTATAATGAATATTATCTAATATTAGTGATTATATTTGATCACCACAGTTTTAAAAGATTTGATTATACTGGAATTGCCAAATTGGAATGGCTAGTATAACCAATTTTTATTTTTATTATTTTTTCTTCCTTTCTTTTTATTTTTTATTTTTGACATGTCTACGCAATGGAAGGATGTATGAAGATTTAAACTAGTAACCTTCGTTTCATGAGGCGTGAGACACACGTGCGATGATTTTTGTCCAATTAGACAGAAATTAGTAATAGAGGATCTGAATTGAAAATTTTCCAATTTTTAAACATTATGGTTCAAATTAAAAACTCCTGAAACTTTTGGGGGGTAAAGTAAATTTTCCTCGCTCAATTATAGAATAAAAGAAAACCAAAGCCCAAGACTAAAAAAGTTATGTTCAAATTGGGTGAGAAAAAATTCTATAAAAACCACGTCTAAAAATTTTCCTCTAATTCAATTTCAAAAAAAATTTGTCCAAGATTAATTACTGGTGTTCCTGTGTGAGAAAGAGACAAGTATTAAGCAATCATGTGTGAGAAAGAGACAAGTATTTTGCTATATTTGTTTCAACTTTGGTGCTGTCTTTTTTGAACTATACTGGTCTGACTATAGTAGGGTATACAACAGTAGCTCAAGAAATTAGTTCACTTTTGCCATTTATTGTGATGCCTTTGGTTGCAATTCCGAAAATTGAGCCTAGTAGGTGGATCAGTTTGGGTGAGGTGGGTGTGGGAAAAGATTGGACATTGTTTTTCAATACCCTCTTTTGGAACTTGAATTTTTGGGACAATGCTAGTACTTTAGCTGGGTTGTTCACTTGTTTGGCTTACTTGATTCCTCTCATGGCTGCAACTGGGGTTATATACCTCTGCATCAAGAAGATTGGGTCGGTGGGTATTTTGCAGATGCCGCAAAAATAATTGCTGGGAAATGATTGAAAATATGAATTGAAACTGGTGCAATTTTATCAGTTATTGGACTGTATGAAGCCCAATTGAGCAGTTGTGCATACCAGCTTCTTGGAATGGTAGATTTAGGATTTTTGCCTCAATTGAAATTGAAGGTTGGATCAAACATCTGATTGATCCTAGTTAATTAGTTTGATTGAACATGATATGATCAGATGATTGAAATAATTGAAATCGAATGTTCGATCAGAGATCCGATTGATCATAGTGAATTAGTTCGATTGATCGTCATAGGATCAAATGATCGATTAAACTTGACATAATTGAAATGAAAGGTTCGGTCGAATATCCGATTGATACTAGTGAATTAGTTCGATTGACTGTGATATGATCACATGATTGAACACAATTGAAATTAAATGTTCGATTAAACATCCGATTGGTCCAATTGCACTCGTTCGATTGATCGTGATAATATCAAATGATCGATCAAACTTCATTTCAAACAAATTAAAGGTTCGATCGAACATCCGATCGATCTTAGTAAATTAATTCGATAGATCGTGATATGATCAATTAATCGATCAAACTGGATACAATCAAAAGTTCAATCAAACATTCAATTAGGCTCTAAGCATTTTATATTATCTCAATCAAACATCTGATAAAATCAATTCCGACCGATACTAATACATTAGTCTGATCGATCATAATGCGATCAAATGATCTCTTGAACTCTTTGGATTTTGTATTATCAATCTTTATGCATTAGTTAGATCAATTGTGTGTTAATATTTCACCCATTGAACATCTAATTTGATGCAATATCTCGCTCCATTAGGGTTTAGCATTAAAATGTTAAATTACTACATATCTTAAAAATGTAAGCTAATAATTAATTATAAAATAAATATCACCTTAATGATCTTTATTAAAAAAAATTATTAAACTTAAATTATTAGTTAATATTTTAATAATAAAAACATATTTAATGTTTTACTTATCGAACATTTAATTTGATATAATATTTCCATCCATTAAGGTTTGATGTTAAAATGTTAAATATATATTATCTTAAAAATTTAAGCTATTAATTATTTATAAGATAAATATCACATGAATTATCTTTTACCATGAAAATGTCTTTTCCACCCTTAACATGTTTATAAAATTTCAATTTCACCCTAAATTTCAAATTAAAATCTATCGCGCCCAACTATAATTTGGCGCTGCGTGAAATAATTGGGCGCGATATATCTTTTACCATGAAAATGTCTTCTTCTTCTCGCAGTTCCCAGTTCTCTCCCTCCCGCTGACGCACATAAATCTCTCTCACACAGAAATCTCTCACAACTTGCACAGAAATCACCGGTAAATATTTTACTCTTCCTCTCTCTCTCTCTCTCTCTCTCTCTCTCTCTCACTGGTATATCTCATCTTAGGTTTTATTGCTTTTTGGAGGGTCGTTCACGGTGGTTCAGGTGATCGCAGGAGGTGGGCCCGACTCTGTTCCGGCAGATTCTTCAGGTAAATCCTCTTTCCTTTTAGGTTTTGGGTTGATTTTTATGGGTGTTTGGTTTCTATTTTGGTGTCTTAATTTTCGATTTGGGGATTGCTTTGAATCTTAGGGTTTGATTTTGTTTCCTTATCTGTTTTCACTCCGCAAGTTATTAGAAAGAATGTTGTTTAATTTGTTTCCATGTTATTGCCCGAAACGACTGAATAAATTGTTGAAGGGAAGAACGTGTTATTCTAAGTCTTGCATGTTGTGTCTAGGTCCGTCAATAGCTATGTTGTCATGTTCCTGGTGCTAGATTCTTTCTCCGAATGAATTTCATTTTTCTCTTTTGACTCCACCTTTGCCATTGATTTCATGCTACTGCTTCCTTATGGCTGCTTCTCATCTTCTTTGAAAGACTTCAGGATAAACGTTTCATCAAACAATATCAAATAAAGAGTATCAACCGGATGCCACCTGTCAAGCCACAAAGGAATATTAGTTCCATCTCCAACTCAAAAATGAATGAAGTTTCTTGCCACACCCCTAAGCTTCAATATCTTTCGCCAGCTCCAAGAACAGACTGTCGGTATAAAATGTGGTTTCTTTTCTTTATGTACAAAATGGATATGATGGAAAATTAAAGATACAGAAAGAAAGAAAGAAAAACAAGGATTTGGCTTTTGTGGTTTTTATTGAATGTGTATTGTCATCTTTTTTTGGGTGTGTTGTAGAGGTAATTAGGCATGAGAATTATAATACGTTTATAACTTTCATTTGGTAATAGAATTTACAATCTTGGGATAATTTTCTTGGTGATAAAGAGTTCATATGTTTATTTATGTATTTGATTCTTTGGTTGAGCAAGGTGGTTTGATAGATATGGATATGGAAAAACTTTTGGAGGATTCAGTTCCTTGCCGGGTTCGGGCAAAACGTGGTTGTGCTACGCATCATCGAAGCATTGCTGAGAGGGTGAGATTGATCACTTTTTTGCTGCATTCTTTCATGTTATATAGAAAGCCTTAATTATTTTATTTATTTATTTTCTGTTTATCAACTAAACTTTCCTCGACCTTTCTCTGTCTGTCTGTCTCTCTTTTGGCTTAGGTTTGAAGGACTAGAATAAGCGACCGCATGAGGAAACTTCAGGAGCTGGTGCCCAACATGGATAAGGTAATTCTCTAAATTAGAACTAAACATTTTTTTTTGGTCATTTAGAAATACTAGGAATGTATTTTTCTTTAATATATATTGATGGCTTTGAATTTATTGATTGCAAGGAAAATGTAGTTTGAGATTTTTCAGATCATTAATATTGTGATCTTTGTGTGTTAATAGTTGAAGCTAACCAGCAAACGTGTATGAGAGCAAATAGTAGATTCTCGAGATAAGATTATAAGAATTAGTTATCGTAACTAAATGAGTTTAATTATAAGTAAACTAGTCAAGGATTTTGGAAGTCTTTTGATGGGAACTCTCTTGAATTGAAAGATTACAATACCAAATTAAAAGTTCTAATTGCAGGGGCTTTGGGGGCCATGGACCCCCTTGGCCTCCTCTTATTCCCTTGATCTGCTTGTTTGTTTGTCACTTTAATGTCTATTCGAAGAATTGCATGATGAGTAACGATGAAGAGAGTAATGGGTTAGGGAAGGCAATCTTGCACTTTCATTTTAAGTGGTGATTATATAGGAATTTACCACTCTCTGTGATCATCATCTTTCTCATTCTATCTTTCCCATTGTAGTTAAAGGACTAATTACCAGAAATCTGCATTTCTACTTTTTGTTTCCTCATCTCCCTCTCCCCTTTTTATCTCTCCATAACCCTAGAAAGCTCCAAAAAGCCAAAGAACTCAAAATAGTTAAGCAAAAGAAAGCTGGGAGGATTAAGCGCAGTCATTTGCATGGACCGTATGGCTGTCCTTACCAGTTATAAGGACAGCAGGCAAGCTAACATGGCCTAACTCACCTTCTTTTACTAAGTATCCTAGTGATTCTACTTGATCTTTGAGGTCATCGGATATGCCAAACTTATTTTCTAATTGTCGAATAACTATTGATCGCATCCGAGTCTGGTTTTTTGGTCACCATTAGGATTGCCTCAGCTGCTTTCTTTGATCTTTGTAAGAGTGTTTAAAGTTTACAAGGCCTAGGTTTATGTCCTTTGGCAAAGTTTTTGATTTCTTGCTGATGTTTGCAATCCAATTTAGATGGAAATAGTTGATCGACTGTCTCTTTTGTGGCTAGGTGGTATTTACGTAAGTTGTCTGTTAGTTATCAGCTAGTCTTGTAAATAGCATCTGTTATGTTTGTTGTGATGGCTGAATATTGTATAGGAATGGCTAGTGTGTGTGTGTATATATATATTGTTTTTTTTAAAAAAGTGAGGAAACAGGAAACGTACGTATAGTTCCCCAAAGAAAGTTTCCTAGCACATAAATATATGTATCTTATAGTGAACAAGGGATCGGGATTTGAATTGGTATCTCACTCGTCAACCTCATTCACCATGCACTAACTTGTCAATGCAGCTTCTAGAGCGTGTGTTATGGACAAGTACGAGCAGGATCATCAGTCATATCCGTTGGTAATGGCCCATATTCGTGAAGTCAAGCCGGAACAGGCTCGCTACTGCATGGGCCCTTCCCCTATCTTCATTTAGAGGGCCCACACGTACTTATGGGGCTTGCTTCTTATCAACCTTTTTCAGACGTACAAAGAACAGGATTGCTTACTTTTATTTTTCTACCCACTATTTTGTTTCCTTCTATTGTTTAATAAATAGACAAAGCTTTCATTTACTTACACTGTTTTTCATTTTCTTAGTTGCTTTTGTAGGTAAAATGCCACTTAAAAACTTATGATCTAAACAATAATAGTAATTCGAACTTAATAAAGGTACTAGCCAAATAAACAGGCTGTTGGCTTTAGAAGGTATTATTTATCTAAAGAACAGAAAATAGAAAGGAGAAATAATATATTCATTTGGGCTGCTGAATGAACACCTAGTGAATATAGGATGAATTACAAGGCTTAGGGTCGTTGGATAAAATCTATCACCTTTCATTTCTAAAGACGTGATTCTAGTTTTACACTTTTATCTTATAGATAACTGCATAAAACCCAACAAAAATTTATGAAATAAATTCATTTCTTCGCTCGTTATATATATCTATATATCTATATATATATATATTAATCCGAGAAAAAGAAAAAAAATCACAGCAAGTGGTGCTTTTCTGGCGGTGGGATGTAATTATGCAGACACATCAAAGTGCAATGAAAAAACGTATTGAAAATTCTTTTCTCCCAAATAATAATTGTTGAAACCTTTCTTTTTTGGCACTTAGAAAACCCAACAGAAGAATCAGACAAAGCATGCCATATTATATTCCATGCACAGAAAATCGGATCAGTTCTTAACAAGACAAATGTTTGCATGTAATCATTTACACAAAAATCTCAATCATTCAGCTGGCCTAAAATGAAACTCTCAATCATCTAAACTGAAAATAAAACCCTCCATTTCCTTCATGGATTCTGAGGTGTAGTAGCCAGTTTGCTTGAATCTCTTGAAGAGCTTCAAGGTGAGCAAGCTATCATGACCAGCCCGGTGTAAACTTGTGCCATCCAGTTGAACTCCCATAGAGTTTGCTACGTCCATCAACGACTTAATAGGAAAATCAGAGATGCGGTTTACCATGTACCTCAAATCAATTACTCCTCCACAAAAGATAGAATACATCATATCCTTAAATTCATTTATGTTTAAGGATAAAACTCTTCCAACAGACAACATTTTTATCAAATAGCCTAAATCTGAAATGCCATGAAAAGTTACCCATTTAATTTTTGGGTTGCTCAAGAGGCTACTTTCCATCAATTTCTTCACAAATTTGTAGCTTTCAATGCCATTGCGTCGGTTTTTAGCAAGAAGATTGTCCCCAGGTTTGTTTAGAAAAGCAATAGAGTTGGTATTGTGAGAATGAGCCTCCTCCTTAAACTCTTTGAATGTAAATTGCCAGCTAGACTCATCCCCAAACTCACCATTTTCAGTGACCTCACAGAAAGAGAGCCCCAATTGAATCAAATGTGTAGAATCCACATTCATCTTCAAGAGCTCATAGTTGGAAAATCGCTTGAGCTCTTTGGGAAGTTGATGAGAATAGCCGTAGAGACTACCTGGAAATTCTGTGTCTATTGCCATGCAGCAACGATGACAACGAGAAACTGCTTTCTCAATTTCAGAAAAAGCCGAGTCCAGATTACTTGCCCATACATTCTTAACTGGATTTGTCATTGTGGGAAGATGAGAAAATTGGTGAATGAGAGTAGCAGGGTTATAACGAAAAAAAAAATAACGGCTATTTCCACAATGAAAAATTCAAGGAGAATGAGAGAAATGAGAGTAGCAGGGTTATAACGAAAAAAAAATAACGGCTATTTCCACGCTGGCGTCATGAGGGAGAATATAATTTGATTTTTGAATATATAGCTAATCCAGAAGGTGATTAGGGATAGTTGAAAAATGATGAAATAGCGGCTATATAGTATAGCTGGCGTGAGGAGATTTTTGAAAGAAAAAAAAATGACGTTCATGATGGAATATATATATATATATATATATTAACAAGGAGCAGTATTTGACAAAACTAGGGAGTCAGAATTATTAATAACGGCTATTTAGTGTAGCTGGCGTGAGGAGATTTTTGAAAGAAAAAAAAATGACATTCATGATGGAATATATATATATATATATAAATTAACAAGGAGCAGTATTTGACAAAACTAGGGAGTAAGAATTATTATTCTTTCTCTTGCATTAAATCCGTTGGGTATCCTATTTCGAATCTTACATCATAATCATCTAATTCATTTGTCGCATTAATTACCGCAATACTTTATTCCTTTATATCAAATTTAAGAGAAAACTGCAATTATGCAAAACGAAGTAAGAAAAACTAAGAGTGACGTGAATACCTTAAGCTTATTTATGTTAAAATCCCATGCTCTTCCGGTGGTATGATTCAATTAAACATATTATATATTGATGTTTTATAATTCCGCAAATTGTCAGAATTGTGTTATATTTTATTTTCACAATCTATATATCAAGTTATTGATCCAATTTCTTCGATTTTGTAACTGAGGATTGTTCCAAAGTTTCCTAGAACAGCTTCTAAGAAATTGCTAAGAAAGATTTTGAGGGACCAATTATAACATGAGATGTCAATTTGGAGCAGAATTTAGGGGCACATCATTGTTGGTCGTATATCAAATCTCAATGATATAGATTTAAACGCTTGAATTACTGGCCTACGTACTTGGATTGGCATAAGAAAGAAATGGTTGAGAAAAATGAAACTTGTAGGTGGAAATCCCTTGTCAGGGTTCTACTGATTTTGTGACATGTGGTACTTGGAAATCCCTAGTTAGGGTTCTATTGATTTTGTGACATGTAGCTGGAAATCCCCGATGCTTGAAGCTTGGTTGTTATTTAGGGTCTATTTGAGTGTGCGTTTTAGGGGCCTAAAAATGCGTTTATCACTTAAAAAGTACCCGTTTAATAACAAAAAATTGAAAACGCTTTTAATGGTCAAAAAGTGACTAAAATACACATTTGGCAAAAGCTCTTAAAAATGAAGTTTTTGACTTAAAAAGCTTTGATTTTCAAACATAATCTCAAACATGCTTTTAGTACTCGATTCTATTAAGTTGTTGTACCTTGCCTAATAAATTGCCAAAAAAAAAAAACAAACCAACTCCCATTTTACTGTACAGTATAGTGGCCCGAGGTCGAATAGTGCTATATTCCAATCACTCTAAAACGAAACTCGTGCTTTTTTTTTTGTTGAAAACACCGCTATGTCAAAATCGACTACACCAAATTCATTTTAGATTTCTCTCCCACCAAAATTTGCCTCTTCCATCGTCAGCTTCACCATTTAGGTCATTTGAATCTCTCAATCTCTCTCTTCCTTCGGTTTCAGTTATTTGAAAAGCGCTATGGAATCTCGTGTAAAGCAAGAGTTGGTTTACACGTAATAACATTAAGAAAAAAAAACCTAGATTGCGTTCAAACTCGTTTATCACCGATTTTTTTTGCATTAACCAAAATTTACATTAATAGAAGTATTAGAACACAAAAAATAACAAATAAATAAGGATTAAAAAAATTCCCAATTTCAGTTGATCGGCTTAGTATGCTCAATGGATCAACCTAATATATTACTTTCTCGGTTCCACTTGATGATACATATCCATTAGCTTGATCCACAATAGGGTTTGTATAAGCATAAAACACACACGGGGTTAAATTTGTTTAAGCTCCACTCTTGATGTGACTTGAAGCCATTGAGGCCTTTGTTTACCTCTCAATATATCATCAATTCAAGCGGTCTGCCTCCCACCCCCTCTCTCTATCAGCCTTCACAGTGAAGGAAACTTTATTTCAGTTATAAATTAAAGATAACAGGACACATTGACTGGAAATAAGGATTATGAGAAAGTTCTTGTCTGTTTTTGGGTCGTGGAGTTTTCATAATTCCGTGATGTGCATGATAAGTGCTTAAATATGAATATTTAAGCCCCTTAATTTATATTTGTTATGCTCTTAGTTTGTGTTATTTTGTTCTATTTTATTTTATTTTTTGTGTTTTATAGGTCTTTGGAAGAAAATGAATCGTTTCTGGAAATATTGGGCATAAAGGACAAAAGTGAGAAAAAACTTTAGTTTCTGCTAAAGCAATCGATCGCAAGAGACCTGCGATCGAGCGCACTAGCGCTCATCACAAGCATCCACATCTGATATTGATGGGGGGCCAAGCTGAAACAACCTGAGCAAGAATGAAATATTACATCAAGGTTTGGTTCTTCATAAATTGAAAAAATAAAAAAATAAAAAAAAATAAAAGCTGTTTAAAATATCAGATGTGGATGCTCTAAGCAGTGATGCACCTAATGGAGCATAAAATTTATGTAATGGAAAAAGCTGAACCCATAAATTTTTTCTTATAAATGCTATGTTTGTCTGTGTTCCTTAGACTAACTAATTTTTATATTTACCCTTCCATTTTTAATGTTCTAACATCATGGGGAACTTAAGCAAATTGTTTTGTGTCGAACTTATTTCACGAGTCTTAGAATGAAGTCAATAAGGAAGGCCTTAGTGGGATTTTTTTTTCCCTAGATGAATAATTTTTAGATTAATTTCAACAATTAAGGAAATTTAGGGAATGAACATGGATACGACTTTGAAAAATATTATTTGTAATAATAATAATTATACCAGAAAAAGACTTCAAAAGAGACTTTTTGAAAGTGATTGTGGAAGAAGTATCTCATAAACTACAATGCTGAAATTCCAAGCTCAAAGAGTGCAAAAGGATTGGTTTCTAGTCACTAGCACCGGTTAAGGATTTCTGACAATTTAGTGTTCAAATTACTATCAATTTAGGAAACAGGTGTGAGAGAACCTACATGAAACAACAAATTACTAATAATTTGAACAATAAATTATTGAAAATCCCAACCTCTTAGAGACAAAATAAGTCCTATCAATACCAAAAAATTCAGAATCACAGCAAATTTTAGTTTATATTAAAAATACATTCATATGAGAATCACATCTTTTAAAAAGCATATATCAATTTAATGGACAATTATAAATGATTTTCACCAATAAAATTTAAGGAAAAACTTTGCTCGTTATATTACACAAAGAAAGAATCAAATGAAATTTAAATTTGAATGACATATAGATTAAGAAAAAAATTATCATGTGTTTGGATATATCCCACCTATTATTTGCTGCTATAATACAACTACTTTAATTAAATAATTAAACAAAAATAACATGACTTATTAATTTTATTAATTAGTGGTCAACCTCTTTTGCAAACAAGTAAAGATTCCGGTCACATTGAGTGGATCCTTGACCCGTGACCACATAAATTGAAAGCTCGGGACTTGCTCGGGAGCCCACTAAGACTTGCTCGGGACTTGACTCGGACTTAGTCAAGTCTCGGGCAGGTCCCGGACGAGTCTCGTTCATGTCTCGGGTAGGTCACAGGCAGGTCCTAGTGGGTCCCAGGTAGGTCCTTGGAGGGTTCCCGTCAAGTCCCGGTCAAGTCCTGAGTGAGTCCTAGTCTAGTTCCAGGCGGATCTCAATCAAGTCTCGGGCTGGTCTCGGTCAGTCCTAGTCAAGTCTTGGGTGGGTCTCGGTCAAGTCCCAAACGGATCACGGGACCTGCCCGTAAGTTTAGAGTTTATATATATATAAATTGTGATTTTCCGTACGTACTAAATATCGTAAAATGTTTTATAGGAACTAATTTTTCAGGAAATTAATTTTTGTTAAAAATATTTTTCGACGGAAACTGTTTTATGTCAAAAGAAATGGAGCCTAGTTTTATAAGTGTCAAGTGTCATTTAATAGTAGGCTGAAACACTTTCAAACTGATGTGGAGAAAATTTGAGTAAAAAAATAAATCAATCTAACCAAGATTAGTAGTGAAGACCTCATGTGAGGGAGGAGGAGGATTGGAGGAAATCACCCTTTGGAAGAGCTTTTCAGGGTAGCGTGTTTCAGGGCCCATTTTCTAAACTCAACCTCATCCTCATGGAGGACCCCCAAGATAAGAGTCTTTAGACACCTGGCCCACCTCAAATTATCCATCAAATGGGCCACCCCTACCCCTGTTTATCCCGATTAGTTAGGATGATCACAAATCATAAACAAACCACCTTCGCAAAAGGTACCTAACAGACATGCAATGGTGACGTGGCAGTACAGTGTGGGAGAAAAATCCTCTACAATAATTGCAATTTTCTAAATCCAACGGGTTCGATCCAAAAAAAAAAAAAAAAACTTAGTGGTCTAAATTTAGAGTTGTTCACTATAATAAAATTGTATGGTTTAGAAAATTGCAATCCGAATAGGTATTGCAAGTGATTCGGATCGTACTCATATAACTATGAATTTCTTCTTCTTCTTTTTTTTTTTTTAATTTTTTTTTTTAAGATTTATTATTTTAGACTAAGTAATTGATATTTATTGCCTTAATATATAATGATTTTTTTGGGGGTATTATAATATATAATGAATTAAGTAAGACCTAAAAGCATATGTGCCGCTTGCTGTTAGAAAAATGTTTGGACCATACACTTTTATAATAACTTTATGTAGCATTTCATATTTTATAAAAATAAATTTAATGGTTTTCAACTTACTAGTTCAATTTATTTTATTTTTTTTATAATCAAAATAGGGGAAGGAAAAAGGAAAATTACAACAACACGATCCAAAATGATAGAGAAATCCTAATAATAATCGAGAATGAGTCAAATAAATGATCTAACCTATCAATCGAACTAAAACGACCAAATTAAAAGAAACTGTTATAAATGGTGAAATTTCGTAAATTGAATTAGTTGGAAAAGAACAACAAAGCCTACCATCTGTAGCCCAAAAAAAGAGGAAAAACTCTTTCAAAAATAGAAAACAAGACTAGATCAAGGAATTACCCCAAAAAAAAAGGAAATACTGAGTTGAAGGAGGCTACACGCTGGCGGCTCGCGAATAGAAAGGGGAATATATGGGAGGCGGGAGCTAGCCGTAACTCCCTCCCCTTAGAGCACTAGCAACAAACTCACTAAAGGAGTCTGTTTCCCTTCATTTAGGGAAAAAAAGAGAAAAAAACCACAAAAACATCCCACAGCAGAAGCCCTATATTTAACCTATTCCATTGGGTTTCAACAGTATTTCCCAATGCATAGGGAAACACTGTACAAACCCAATACATTATTTTAATACTAAAACACCTCTCTCCTCTCTCCTCTCTCCTCTTCCGCCCATTCTTCTTTCTCTGGCAACATCCACGCTCTCCCTTCTCCGCCGCTCTCCCTCTACTCTTCTTCACAGATCACAACACTCTCAAGCTCACCGTCGCCCTCTTGTCGCCGTCGTTTTGAGGTCAAATAATCCCCGACGCTCCGGTTCACGTTTTGAGGTCAGATACGCAGATTCCGGTGGAAGAAAATGCGATCAACGAGGACGAGACGTCGGTGCGCATGGGGTTCGGAGGAACTCGCGCTGCGCATGGAGCCTCGCGAGCGAGCGGGACCGACCCAAGCTCTCGTCCTGGTTGGCCAGCGACTCCGAATCCTCCATGTCTTTGGATTTGAAGAGAGACCCATCTTCGGAAGCTTCCTCGAGAGCCTCCCTGAGCTTGTTCTCTTGCAATTTCCGAAGAATCGACGAGCTTTTCTTGGTTTCAAGAGCTGAATCAGACCCATCTTTTCTTCTGTTGCTGCTCTTCTTGTCCAGAATCAGAGCGGCGCATTGGGAAATGTTTTTCCATATGGAAAGATGATAAACCAGCGAGGTGGGAACAACAAAGACGAGGACGAGGATCAAAGGTTCAGCAGACCAAATGGGGTGGAGAGGGGGTGGGTGAGGGGTCTTGCGGTGAGGGTTGGGGGAGGGAGGGAGAGAGAAAAAAATAATTTTTTAAAAGTAAAAATTATTATTTTAATGATATAGGGAATTGTTAAGGGAATCTATTGTGATGTTTATTTGTATAGGGAAGAAAAAAGTAATTTGAATCCTTAAATTTAGGGAAAATGGTTGGGTAGCTGTTGTGAATGCTCTTAGGCTGCTGTATTATCAAGGGAAAGTTTCATGAGAGAGAAGAGAGAAAAGGGGAGTGCATGGACTGTTCCTAATTAGTACACCTTTGAAGAATTGACGTGTTAAGTCTTACACAGACTATCACACCAATAAAATTTAAGGAAAAACTTTGTTCATTATATTACACAAAGAAAGAATCAAATAAAATTTAAATTTGAATGACATATAGATTAAGAAAAAAACTATCATGTGTTTGGATATATCCCACCTATTGCTTGCTCCTATTATACAACTACTTTAATTAAATAATTATAAAAAAAAAAAAAAAAAAAACATGACTTATTAATTTTATTAATTAGTGGTCACCCACTTTTGCAAACAAGTAAAGATTCCGGTGGATCCTTGACCAGTGACCACATAAATTGAAAACTCGAGAGCCCACCAAGACCCGCTTGGGACTTGATCAGGACTCAATCAAGTCTCGAGCAGGTCCTGAGCGAGTCTCGTTCATGTCTCGGGCGGGTCACAGGTAGGTCCTAGTGGGTTCTAGTCATATCCTGGGTAGGTCCTTCGTGGGTTCCCGTCAAGTCCTGGTCAAGTCTTGGGTGGGTCTCCGTCAAGTCTTGAGTGGGTCCCGATTAAGTCCCAAACGGGTCAAGGGACTTGCCCGTAAATTTAGAGTTTATATATATATAAATACCGTAAAATGTTTTACAGTAAATCATTTTTCAAGAAATCATTTTTTATTGAAAATATTTTCTAATGAAAATCATTTTACGTCGAAAGAAATAGAGCCTAGTCTAATTAGTGTCAAATGTCATTTCGTTGAAACACTTTCAAACTAATGTGGGGAAAATTTGAGTAAAAAAATAAATCAATCTAACCGAGTTTAGACTGTTTAGTGGTGAAGACCTCATGTGAGGGAGGACGGAACCTCCCTTTGGAAGAGCTTTTCAAGGTAGTGTGTTTCAGGGCCCATTAACTTCCGTAGATTACTTTATAAACTCAACTTCATCCTCACGAGTCACGGAGGATCCCCCAAGATAAGGATCTTTAGCCACCTCAGCATAACATGTCTATCCAATTATCCATCAAGTGGGCCACCCCCACCCCTGTTTTTCCCGATAAGTTAGGATGATCACAAATCATAAACAACCACCTTTGCAAAAGGTACCTAACATACATGCAATGGTGACGTGGCAGCTGTATAGTGTGGGAGAAAAATCTTCTGCAATAACTGTAATTTTCTAAATCCAATAGGTTCGATCCAAAAAAAAAAAAAAAAACTAAACGGTCTACATTTAGAGTTGTTTACTATAATAAAATTGTATGGTTTAGAAAATTGCAATCCAAATAGGTATTGCAAGTGATTCGGATTGTACCCATATAACTATGAATTTCTTTCTTTTTTTTTTTTATAAAAAAATTATTTATTATTTTAGCTTAAGTAATTGATATTTATTGCCTTAATATATAATGAATTAAGTAAGAGCTAAAAGCATGTGTCTGTTAGGAAATTGCTTGGACCCTACACTTTTATAACAACTTTATGTAACATTTCATATTTTATAAAAATAAATGTAACGGTTTTCAACTTACTAGTCCATTTTTTTTTTTAAATCAAAGTAGGGGAAGGAAAAAGAGAAATTACAAGAACACGAACCAAAATAACAGAGAAATCCTAGTAATAATCGAGAATGGGTCAAATAAATAAGCCGACCTATCAAACGAACTAAAACGGCCAAAAGAGGCTATTATAAATGGCAAAATTTCGTAAACAAAATTAGTTGGAAAAGAACAACAAAGCCCACCATCAAAAGCCGAAAAAGAGTGGAAAAACTCTGTCAAAAATAGAAAACAAGACTAGATCAAGGAAGTAGCCAAAAAAAAAAAAAAATAGAAATACTGAGAACGAAAAATTACATTAAAATAAATAAATAAATAAATAAAAGACAACTAAAACAGGGCAGCAGCTCAGTCGAAGGAGGCCACACGCTGGCGGCCCGCGAATAGAAAGGGGAATATATGGGAGGAGGGAGCCGTAACTCCCTCCGCTTAGGTTGCTGGATTATCAAGGGAAAAGTTTCATGAGAGAGAAGAGAGAAAAGGGTAGTGCATGGACTGTTGCTTATCAGTACACACTACACCTTTGAAGAGTCGACGTGTTTAGTCTTACACAGACTATCACATCAATTTAGAAAGAAAATATATATATATGATTATCACATCAATTTAGAAAAATATATATATATAATAGCAATATCTGACACTCCTTTATTGTATCTGTCCAAGAGATGAAAGGGTCAAAATTTTTTTTGGTTTTATCATGTTATCAAAGAATTCTGATCATAGATAAATGATAGAAGTGTTGAAAACTTTAAAAAAGACAAGGGATGATATTTTCATAATCAATGGTAAGATTTCAAAGTTAAAGTAATTAAATACAAAATAATAATAATTTCTTTGATATTAGGAATGGTTTGTTACAAAGAGATTGTTTTGTTTTTGTAAGTCTGTTTATTTTTTAAAGAGAAATGTTACGAGTCAATATTTTTTTGAGTTTAACTTTAATACGGATGGGCTGCAAAACTCAACTTTTGCAGCACCCAATTTCTATTTGACACCTCAATTTAAGTTTAAAAATTACACCAAAATAATATGAGGCCAAAAGGACTAGATTTTTTTCTTTTTTTCTTTTTTCCTTTCCTTTCTTTTCTCTCCCTGCAGACACCATCATCATTCATCACTTCTTTCATTTTTTTTTTTTTTCTTTTTCTTTTTCTACCTTCTCTCCACGCCACCACTTCTTCTTCTTCCTTCTCTTTTTTCTTTTCTTCTTCTGCACCAGGATGGCAGTTCCTTCTATTTTTTCGTCTCTTCTTCTTCCTTCTCTCGCCGTGAGTGCGATTTTTCGGTGCCGAACCCATTTTTTCCAGCCTTTAGGGTGCTAAAGGGTTAACTTTTCCTCTATAGGTTTTAGATTTGAATAAAAAACGAGTTTTGAGGCATTAGAAACGAGATTTGAGGCATTAGAAACGATTTTTGAGGCATTAGAAACGAATGTTAGGCATTAGAATCTAGTTTTGAGAGAGATTTGGATGGGTCGCAGCGGGTTCGGAGTCGGGTCGACCAGCAAGAGGCGTGGGTTTGGCCTGACCCACTGCCGGCATGGGTCTGGCCAAACCCACGGCCGACATGGGTCCTTGGTTGTTTGTTTGGTTTGTGGCCATGGGTCTTGGGTCTGCCGGTGTGGGTCTTGGGTCTGCCGATGTGGGTCTGTAGCAGTGGGTCTCCGTCTGTGGCCGTGGGTATTGGGTCTCTGGCGTGGGTCCTTCTTGGTTATTTGTTTGGTTTGTGGCCGTGGGTCTTGGGTCTACCAGTGTGGGTATTGGGTCTCCGGCGTGGGTCTATGGCAGTGGGTCTGTGGCAGTGGTTTCCGGTGTGGGTCTTTCTTCGTTGTTAATATGTTTGAGTTTATTCGGTGATTTGAGCTTATTTTGTCAAAATAAGCTTGGTGATGTGTCACCATAGGGTTGGATGTTGTAAAATACCCCTTTTGCAGATGGATTGCATGGTAGGGGCTCTCTATTTTTTTTTTTTTTTTTTTATATTTGGTCTATCTTATCTTGCAAATCAATCATTAGACTTGTGGATTTATGTGAACCTTACATAAGTTAATGATAGACCCAAATATCTAATGGTTGATATATTAATTTTTTTTTACATGTCCACATAAGGAAAGGAGTAAGGGAGATTCGAATTAGTAACCACCGTTTCATGAGGCGTGATTTACAGCCGATTGAGCTATCTCTTGGGACAATTAATATATTGAATTTATAGAAGAATATAGGTCAAATATGAGGAACTTATTGACTCATAGCATTTCTCTTTTTTTAAACCATAAAATTCTATTTGAAAAGTTATAACTAAAATAAATTTAAATGATTAGGTATTGTTAAGTAATGCTATGTGTTTTTCTTATGTCCATCCAATATTAATGTGACTCTTAAAATTACTATTTTGTTTGTGATTGATTATTATTGAATTTTGATCATTTCGTGATTTTAAAAGCCAACTTATATTTAAAGTGATACAAGAAGGATTTTTAGAATTACTCAGTGTTGTCATATGTGAACAAAATTTTTCTTCAAACTGCTATTATATAAAAATAACATGCGTCTTTCTTTAAAAAAAAAAAGAAAAAAAAAGAAAGACATCACTTTTTATGTGAAAAATATATATATATATATATATATTTTAAAAAAAATAGCATGTGAGAAGCATTTTTTTTTTTAAAAAAATTTATTATAAATTTGTCATTATAAAATACTAAGTTGGAAGAAGTTTGAAAGAAAATTATACTCTTGTCTTATTTATAATTATGTGGTCTTTTGAATACCCCTAAATCTAGGGCAAAAGCTCAGCAAACACTACAAAAATTAAACCTTTTAGCGTCGACAATTTTTGGACGCTAAAAGTCTAAAAGTCGACGCTAAAGGTATTAGCGTCGACATTTTGGATGCTAAAAGTCCGACGCTAATGCTATCTTTAGTGTCGACCTCCATGTAGACGTTAATAGTCCATCTTTAGTCGGCGCTAAAAGTCATGTAGGTGGACGCTAATGATAGAGATGAGGGAAGATAGAGTGGACGCTAATAGTGGACTATTAGCGTCGACTTTGAGTCGACGCTAATAGTAAAAAATAAAAAACCATTAGCGTCGACTCTAAAATAAAAAAAAAAAAAAAATCAACTATTAGCATCCACATCAAGTTGACGCTAATAGTATTAAAAAAATTAAAAAAAAAAAAAACCAAGTCGACGCTAATGCTTTAAAAAAAAATAAAAAATTAACTATTAGCGTCCAAACCAAGTGGACGCTAATAATGTTAAAAAAAATTAAAAAATAAAATAAAATAACCACTTTTGGATGCTAATACCCTATTTAAAAAACAAAAAAGCAATTTTAAAATATTCAAATAATTAATGAAATGATAAATTTGTAAAATAATAATTATTGGAAGTTCAAATTGACATGATCAAATAATAGATATCTCTAGCACTACTCCTATTCCACAGTAAATTGCAAAGTAGATAAAAGATAAAATATCAAGAAAATTGACAATAAGATAACAAAGTAATAAGATTTTAGACTTTACAAGCCTAAGTTCAAGAAGTCTTTTTAACCTAATTTAGCAAGAAATTGTCCACTATTAGACTGTTTGGCGGAGCTGTTTGGCAATTGTTAGGCTAACCTCATCACAGAAACACTCTTTCACTATGGTCCCATAACCTTTCTCTTTGCTTCTATTGACATCAAGAACACCAATTACCTATAAGAAACAATGCCATATGTAAGAATAAGACCAATAAAAGTTTTGGGGGAAGGAAGGGTGGGGAGGGGGGAGAGAGAGAGAGAGCCAGTCACAAGGTTTACAGCTATTGGAAAAGAAGACACTCACACAAGCATTAATACCAACTGTACCTGACTGCAGCAGGTAAGCAAAACAAAGCAAACAGAACATTGAGGATGTACACTAACCCCAGAAAGAAAAAGACATTAGCCGAAACTAAGCAGGTTTTATGGCTTAGAAATCTCTAATATTCCATAAGTGTGACAATCATTTATATGGGAATGCATTTAAACTGTTCTGCATCTATCAGACATTCACTATGCTTACAAGCCATGATATAATCTCATTCCTGGACATATAACAATGATCATATTTCAATTTGGTTCACATTTCACGGAAATAGTTGCAAAAAGTGTGGTCATCTAAAATCTCAACTATGCAAAAACTGCAAAAGTACTAAACAACAAAGATAACTTTGTACCTTCTCGAAGTCTTGGCTGCGAACAGCTTCATTCTTCCCCTTTGTAATCTGCCTAAGCTCTTTCTCAAGTTCTCTAGCTTCTTCTGGTAGCTGTAAAGAACATATCATGTCAAGAGTCAACATAAAAACGAGTGGAAGTCAGGATGGATGATGGCGGAAATGATATACATATCATACCTGTGCATGATGGAGACGAACCTGAGAACCAGCTTCATCAACCAAATCAATCGCTTTATCAGGCAGAAAACGGTCACTGAAGCATAGAGAATAATACGTTAAAAAAAATATCAATGGAACATGAAACATGTCCAACACAAATTTATGTTCTTCCATTACGCTATACAATTCACTTGACAGGATGTTCCTAAGCATAACTAGCCAAAGGATGGGAGAAGAAGATATAGGAGAAGGACCTATTATAGGATTTGCCTTCTATTATTGCCAAATTGGAAAATTTAATATGTATTTTAATTATAAAATGCACATTAACTAGCCAAAGGATGGGAGTATGTATACAGAAAAATCAAATATGTAGGAGTACAAATAATCAAGTGCATGTCATTATTTGAGGTGATCAAGAAGCAAGGCACGCTTATTCTGTATATTTTACAAATACTTAATGCATGGTGATATTAATATGGATGGATCCAACCGTCCAGATAAAACAGCACGTACTAAATCCATCTCATTTACTCTCAACAATGAACTGAGTTTTTGAAATCCATCAGACTCCCCCGCTGATCCTTCAGGGACAACATAAACCATGCGACTATTATCTCCATAGCCCGAGTCCTACAAAAAAATATTCACTTGAAACGTTTCAGAACAGAGGCCATCCAGAACATTCACAACATAATAATCTATAAGAAACACCATTAATTTCCCAACATAAAAAGGTTCGATATTAATACTATTATGAGTACCACATTCTCTGCCTAGTGTTCAGTCATATCATGCATTTTTCTTTCTGATTAGTAAAATCAAAAAACAGGGCATTGCCCAAGCAGACAAGTATACAAGAGCAGTGTCTCAAGGCCTCAAAGTGCAGAAAATCAAACAAGAAAAAGAAAACCAGCTGGAATACGTTATCCACTCAAGACAGAAATCTCAAAAACAAATACTTCAACTAGAGACAAAGAAAGCCTGAAACCAACAAAGGTTCCGAAGCTTCTTTGCCTCCTAAAAGATGAGAGAGCATCCAATGCTTCCTTTGCGGAGCACCACATAGGGTGGTCAATTGCACACAAAAGCAGGCATTGAACGTCTTGCAAACCATGACTCAGTCAGAGCCAACTCAAGACGAAGATGAGGAACCTACAAGGTGGCTTTACGCCTACTGAATGTGGTCAAGAAGCAGGCAACGGAGGCAAGGAAGGCCTGCTGACTTACATAACAAATCCTAGAATGCGTGAGAGAGATATTGTGTGTGTGAGAGTTATTTTCTGACTTACATAACAAATCCTCTCCTTGATGTTTAATCCATCATTCCTGTTACTTGAAGCTATATGAATCTGAAAAATGCCAAAAAAATAAATAAAAAAGAGAGAGGCAGCAAGCACCGATAATTAAAATGATAATCCTAATCTGAAGTTTCCTTTCCCTAACACCCCCTATCCCCCAACCCAAAAGAAAAGAAAAATAAATAATGGAAGAAAAGACACCAAGCACCGATAATTTATAATTTATAATTTACTCTTTTTAGTATCTAATAAGATAAGCCATAGTCTCACTTGGTATGCACATGGCTCCCACGCACTGAACATGGAATCTTGAAAATTGGATGGCCAGTAACAAACTAGAAAACGTGCATGATACATCTTTTTTACCTAGAAAACATCACAATCACTGCATAACAAAATTCACCAACTCCAATATTGAAAATGATCTTGTTTTTCTCAATTTAGTGGAATTGAGAATCAGTTCATGAGTTATATCTATATCAACTGCAGTCAAACCAAGTGGAGGAAGACAAAACTTCAGAGATATATAACAGCATCAAAACTACTAATTACTAAAAAGCCTGGATTCATCTAATTTACTCTTTTTAGTTTGCCTTTATGCCATTGCAACAGCAATCAAAGGAACAACCAAATACAACCAAGAAAAAACTTCAACTAGTTTTGTTTTGTTTTCTCTTTTTCTTTGATCTTTCCCGGCAACCAAACAGAGTATAACAAAAAAAATTTGCAGGGCGTCTGACAGCCCCCATCATTCCACAAATATTGTTACAATGAAACAAGAAAGAGAGAAAATAGAACAATACGCAGGAGAAATTAAGCATTAATATAAAAAAAATAAAAAAAAAAGGCGCCCAAACCTCAAATTGATTACCAACAAGCTAAAACCCTAACCCCCAGCATGAAAAAAAAATCAAACCAAAAAATAATGTACATACGTGCAGTGTGATGAGAAGGCCGACTGGTGGAGCGAGGATGGTCGATGGAGAAAGAGTGAGGATGGCTAGCTTCGGGGGATTGTAGCTAAGAGAGAGATGGAATGGAGAGAGATTGAGTCTGAGATAGAGGGAGAGTCAGAGAGAGGGGTGAGAGGGAGAAAGGGAGTGAGAGAGAGAGGGAGAAAGGGAGAGTGAGAATCTGAGAGATGATGGGGAACGTGAGCCAACAGAGGAGAGAGAGGGACCAATTTGGTTTTTGAGTTTTGGGGAGGAATTCAGCTGGGCGGGGAAAAATTCAGAAGCGCGCACGAGGGGGTGTTGGGCGCCTTCTAAAAAATTTAGTAAGAGTATTAAGGTGGACGCTAATACTCGAGTATCAGCGTCGACCCTCAAAGTCGACGCTGATAGTAGGTTATTAGCGTCCACTAAAAGTGGACGCTGATAATCTTATACTTTTTTTATTTTTTAATAAGAGTATAGTAATTAATATATATATATATATGTTATATATTAATTGGGTTACATATATAGCCATTAATATATATATATATATTTGAAGGTGTGAAGGGTTATATAAATAATTTATTTTTAAAAAAACTACAGTAACATGGCATTAAAATTAAGACCTATAGAAAAAGAAAGAAAGAAAAAAAACTAAAAAAAAAAAAAAACCTTAAATTTTTTGGGTCGAATGATCATATCACGATCAATCAAACTAATTCACTAGGATCGATCGATCATTTGATCATATCATGATCAATCGAATTAATTCACTAGGATCAATCGATCATTTGATCATATCACGATCAATCGAACTAATTCACTAGGATCGATCGATCATTTGATCATATCACGATCAATCGAACTAATTCACTAGGATTGATCGATTGATCGATCGATCATTTGATCATATTACGATCAATTGAACTAATTCGCTATGATCGATCGATCATTTGATCATATCACAATCAATTGAACTAATTCGCTAGGATCAATCCTTTGATCATATCACGATCAATCGAACTAATTTGTTAGGATCGATCGGATGATCGATCGATCATTTGATCCTATCACGATCAGTCGAACTAATTTGCTAGGATCGATCGGATGATCGATTGAATATTTGATCCTATCACGATCAATCAAACTAATTCGCTAGGATCGATCGGATGATCGATTGATCCTTTGATCGTATCATGATCGATCGAACTAATTCGCTAGGATCAATCGGATGATCGATGATCATTTGATCATATTATGATCAATCAAACTAATTTGTTATGATCGATCGATCATTTGATCCTATCACGATCAATCGAACTAATTCGCTAGGATCGATTGGATGATCGATCGATCCTTTGATCATATCACGATCAATCAAACTAATTCATTAGGGTCAATCGAATGATCAATCGATCAGTTGATCATATCACAATTAATCGAACTAATTCTCCAGGATTGATCAATCATTTGATCATATCACGATCAATCGAACTGATTCGCTAGGATTGATCGGATGATCGATCGATCAATCCTTTGATCTTATCACGATTAATCAAACTAATTTGCTATAATCGATTTGATCCTATCACGATCAATCGAACTAATTCGCTATGATCGATCAATCATTTGATCATATCACGATCAATCAAACTAATTCCCTATTATAATCAATTGGACGATCGATTGATCATTTGATCATATCACGATCAATCAAACTAATTCCCTATTATGATCAATTGGATGATCGATCAATCATTTGATCATATCACAGTCAATCGAACTAATTCGTTAGGATCGATCAGATGTTTGATTGAACGCTTGACGGATCGATCGGACGTTTGATTTTTTTATCACAATTGATCGAATATCCAATAATTTATATAAAAGAAATAATGACATATTATCAGGGCTACTATGACTTAGTTTAGTTGACGTTCATAGTTAGACTATCAACGTCAACCTGTGGAGATCGACGTTGATAGTTTAAGTATTACTTTCTCTTTTTTTTTTTTTAATTGTTAACAGTTTATATTAGTCTATTAAAAGTAAGTCCTATAAAAAAAATAAATAAATTTTTTTGGGTTATAATTATAATTTTTTTTTTCTATTTTTAATTTTTAGATATATATTATTTATTTTCAATTGAACTTTATTTTATTTTTTTTAATGACTATTAGCATCCAGTTTTAGTGGACGCTAGATATATATATTTTTTAATTTTTTGAGAAAACCATTAGCATACGCTAGATATATATTATTTATTTTCAATTGAACTTGATTTTTTTTTTTTATTATTCTTGCCCATTAAAAAATCATATAAGGCTATCAAAATTATTATTTTTTTTTAATATTTTTTACTGTTTTTTTTAATATATATATACAATTTTTCAATTTTTAGATATATATATATTTTTTTAAGTTTATTTTTTTTTATATTTTTTATTTTTTGAGAAGACCATTAGCATCCACATAGAGTGGACGCTAATAGTCCTTTTGTTTTTTTTGTTTTTATATTTTTTTATTTTTTGACAAGTTCATTAGCGTCCATTCCTATAGTCGACGCTGATAGTATACTATGAGCGTCCACTGAAAAGTGGACGCTAATAGTCCTTGGGTTTTATGAATAAATTTTTTGGCAAGCTCATTAGCGTCCACTAAAAAGTGGACGCTAATGAGGCACTATCAGCGTCGACACCTATTGTCGACGCTGATAGTAGACTATTAGCGTCCATTGAAAGTCGACACTAATAGTCCTTGGGTTTTATAATGTAAATTTTTGGCAAGCTCATTAGAGTAACTATCAGCGTCGACTTTCATTGTCGACGCTGATAGT
>VIBQ01000165.1:0-39432 GCA_006937295.1 Carpinus fangiana
GTTCGAACGCAGGAGGTGCGTTCGAACGTACTATTGAGTTGTGTGTTCGATCGCACAAAGTGCGTTCGACCGCAGAAAACCATAACAGCGCATGCTGAAGCGATGGACTCCTAGGGCACCAGCACGATACGCGGGCTGACGGGGACTGCGATCGATCGTGTCCCCTGCGTTCGACCGTCAGTGCGTTCGAACGCACCAAGTGCGGTCGAACGCACTTGGCAGGGGTCCAAAACTTCATTTAGTGTCTTTTTTTTGCTCTCTTGTGGCCAGCTTTTGTTGTAAAGACCTGCACAACTCAAAACACTAAAAACACCGCAAATAATTAGAAATTAACAATACTAAGAGCCTAACAAATATAAATTAAGGGGTTCAAATAAGCATTTTTAGGCACTCATCAGGGCACTTGTTTTCACATGTAAAAATCATTGTTGACGCAATGGTCTAAACGGATATATGTTTCGAGTTATACCAAAAGAGTTATGATCCGTTGAACATTCGTCGACAGATTTGGAAATTCAGAAAAATCCTGTAAGCAGTTTGGATTTGTTAAAAATTTGTTTTGTGTGATAATCCAAAATTTATGAAATTTTTGTTATGAAATATGTTGTATATATGATATAACGTATTGGGAACACAATTTTTTTTTTTTACAAGATCAATTTCATAAAGTTTAATTATTCTTGAATTGGTTTTCAAGTTTATGCCTAAAGGGTATAAAATTATACAAAGTTTTCTTATGAATTCTTTGGTTAGCAATAAATGATTTTTATTCAGTTAAATTCATTTAATTGTTTATGGGTTATAGATATGATTGAAAAATCAAATCAAGATAGCATCTTGATTGAAAAATCAAAATACTATAATTATCTATTTGACAGATAATGCAATTCAACATGATAATCATGAATTTCATTCATGGATTTAATATTGCCTTGTAGACTACGGTTCATGGTGAAATTCTCTTGATATAGTTGGTATGAAAGATTAACTTGTAGATAGATAAACTATCAATTGGAGATGATGTTTGATCTATTAATATCAAGAAATATGAATATAGTGATATTCCTATTAGTTAGGAAAATTTATTTCTTTTTAAACAAAGAGCAACAAAGCTTAGAGTTGTAAAGGAATTGCAACTCTTGAAAATACCCATAAGTTTTTAAAATATCAAGTGGGAGATTCAAAAATGAATTTGGCAGTTTTCGTCATAGATTTATAAATGATGAAGTAAATTAGCACCTCGCCTTGGCCATGGGCCCTACTCCCTACGGAGGTTGTTGCTTTACATAACGGATTATAATTTCCGTAAGGATAGAGGAGATGTGTCTTTGAATTGGTAATGATCACACCAATGTGGAGTTATCAATCAGATAGTCGAATCTATTTGACGTTGATACACTTTATTAGTCCTAAGATATTAATCTCCCTAAGGAGCTATGTTATCTTAAGAATAGAAACGACAAAACACTGTTGTTCATTAATGTGGTAATAACATTAATGATGAGATGTCAATCTTGCTTACGTCCAGATAATTAGGGACACCTCACCTTGGCCATGGGCCCTGCTCCCTACAGAGGGTGTTTCTTAATTATGGATTAGGCAGCCAAAGTTTTTTAAATATTATATGTTTTGATTGGCTTACATATTCTATTTATTGCTTAAATATGTATGCTCATATTTTATTAGAACTAGAATGTCTTCATTTTGCCTATTGTTATTGTACATTTGACTGAACCAAGTTACATTGTCTGGAAATGTAATTTTGATAAAGTGCTCAAATAGAGATGACTCAATGTTACATGTTGACTACTATGTCAAATGTACATCTACAAGAGATGCAGGATATCTCACTATTTCAGAATCCTTGGGATGTCTGAAAGATGTGTTGGTAAAACTTCATGTTGCATTTAGTTGCAAGGAGATTGAAGTTGAAGGATGATGAGAACTTTGTTGAAAAACAAATATGAAAGATGGTATTGGGTGCAGAGACTTATGGAAATCTCATGTAGATTGTATTCTGCACTCCCTGTAGAATTCTTTTGATTAGTTAGGGCTAAAATGTGTTGATGAACAAACACAAAGGTTGATGAATGATTGAACGCAGTGGAAAGCGTCGTTAAGTCCATATTTATAGTCAATACTTTTAAGCCAAAAGGTTGTAGGAAAAAGAAGAATCCTACCAAAGCATGTTGGCAAGGCTAAATGCCATGTGAGTAAAATTGGAAAGAATCAATGGTTGAACCAAGTGGAAAGTGCTCCCATTATGGTGATACTGTAGTGACCCAAATAATTAACTAGACATAAGTAGCTTAGTTAAGGGATGAATTTGGACTTTGGGTCACTAAAACCACTTAAGGGGTGATTTAGACTGTAGTGCGGACGTACGCTAGGTTGAGTGAACGTATGCTGCAATTTTTTGTGCGGACGTATGATGGGGGACCACCGGATGTATGCTCTACAAATCGTACAACAGATGTACGCGGGACCATTGGACGACGCTCTGTAAATCGTACAGCGAAAGTATGCGGGACCACCGGATGCATGCTACTTTTTGAAATACCCCCTGGTTAGTACTTGACGTACGAGACAGCCTTTGAACCATTGGGCAAAAACCACTAGACGTACGCTAGGGTTGGGTGGATGTTCGCTGCTTTTCAGAGAGTTGGTGGCAACCCTCTCCTATAAATAGCCCCTACCCCTCTTCGTTTTTCATATTTTTTAGACCCCCCCAGGCTGCTAGTGCGTGTTTGAGTGTGTTTTGTGAGTGTTTGTGAGGTTTTTGTGTGTTTTGGAGCATTCGTGAGGATGAACTCTTGAAGTTTTACTTTAAGGAGGTAACATTCGGTTCCTTAGCTTTTTAAATATGTTGTTATGCTGCTCGATTGTTGTTTTGTTGTAGCTAGTTGTAGTTGTTAGCTTAGTTACACCTTGAATCTTGTTTAGGTTAACATTTTTTTAACTTAGCATTGTTACGTTGTATGGAGGCTATAATTTGAGTTAGGAAGCCTCAGGGAGTCCGTACTAGCCCTAGGAGTCAGAGAATAGGCGGACAGTGGAGAGAAAATGAGGTTCTCCCTGAAAACCTCGGAGCGGACGTACGGTCTTGAGACCGGACGTTCGGCCCGACGTATCATAGTGGACGTACGGCCCCGAGCCCGAACGTATGGCCAGAGTGTGACAGGGAAGCCCTATTTCACCAGCCCTCCCATAGCTCCTATTTTCCTTGCTCTAGAGTTGTTTTAGTAGAAGTAGGACTAATAGAAGGTTTTCCACAGATTTGGAGAACTTGGATTGGTTGGATTACTCAGAGACGCTTTTCAACCCAGGTGAGTTTTAACTCACATAATGCTCGATGTTATTTTTTCATACACTACACGTCTATTTTGTGTACCAAGAAAACATGCATATTTTATAATTCTCACTGTTATAATTGTTGCACATGAACTCTGACATTTGAGAAAAATGTTGTTCTAAAATGCTAATAAAGTGGGACTTGTAAAAGAAACATGCATGTAGAATACAGACAAGATAATTTGCATTATATGACATGGTACATCAGTACGTGCGGTAGTAATGGCCATGGGTTTACTATACATGTTACCTTTATGGTCAAATGTGTGATTTATATGGGCCTTCGATCCAATGGTTGTTTGTGGCCGGCGCAGCCTTAACGGGCAGTCACTACAGGACGGACGTCATTAGTGATGTGGGCCACCCGAGGTCAGACTCGGTGGTGTTGGTAGTGTTACGTACAGTAGCATGCAATGGCTGGGGCATTGGCATTGTACTACAGGTCCTCCGAGACAGCGCCAACCCTGTTGTGAGGGGATAATATCTCAGATAGACCATATTATTGATCTATGACTGTTACCTTATATCATATGCATATACTATATATATATATAACACTCATAATATAAACTGTCATGATGAAACTGTCATTTTCCTTATCAACATATCTGAGTTCTTTACTAAACTAGTATGGGCATTATCTGTGTTAAAAATCACTGAGTCTTAGACTTACCCTTTTATTTATGTTTTTCCCCCATCATTACGAACTGTTGCGCAGTTTAGCTGCATTAGAAGAGGATGCCATTGGAGCACACTTGGGTGATTGTTTAGGATTTGATACGCACGATTTTTGAGGACATGGATCCCATTTGGCTTAGAACTATGTGGGAGGATGGAGGCACCGCCCGTGCAGACATGATTGAGATTTTGATTTTGTTAGCTCTTCTTAAGCTTAAATCTAGGCTGTGATCTATTGATCTTTTGAGAACAATGATGTTATGTTTATTTTGGTCTGTACTCCCTACTTTATGATGGTATGATGACCAGTACTATATTTTCTCTAGTGCATGTTGTGTGATGTTTCAATTACTATCTTTAATTCCCATAGTCTTAGTAAAGTCTTTCGCTGCAGCTTTCTTGTTACGACGAGAAAGGTTGAAATTGTGACGCCCTGCCCAATGGGAATATCAATTAACTAGTAATTGACCCCACGGCGTGCCATCCCAGCCGTGTCCTTTTGAGACACGACCTCCGGGAAAAAGACCTTCCTCATCGTAACGAGAAAACTGCAGCAGAAGACTTTACCAAGATTATGGGATCAAGAGATAGTAAATGAAACATCACACAAGATACCATAGATACAGTACTACATCCATAATATAATAAAGAGTCACCAAATGTATCGGTCATCAGACCGTCAAACAGATACATTCCTAAAATAAGATACTACGACATTGTTCACAAAAGATCAACAAATCAAAGCCTAGACTTAAGTTTCAACAAGGCTAATGAGATCAGAATCTCTATCATGTCTGCACGGGTAGATCCTCCATCCTCCCACATCGTCCTAAGCCAAACAGGATCTATATCCTCAAAGATCACCCGAATCAGGTCCTGAGCAATCACCCAAGTAGGCTCCGACGGCATCCTCGTCTAAAGCAGCTAGACCGCGCAACTATTCGTAATGATAGGGAAAGACATAAAATAAAGGGGGTAAGTCTAAGACTTAGTGACCTTTAATGCAGATAATGCCCATGCTAGTTTTAGTAATGAACTCAAGTGTTTAACAAGCAAAAAGCAGTTCCATCACGACAGTTTAATTATGCGTGATATATATATATATAGTAATGATATATGCATATGATGTAAACAATAGTCATGGTTCAACAGTATGGTCTACCCGAGATATTACCCTTTCTCAGCAGGGTTGATGCTGTCCTTAGGGACCTATAATACAATGCCAGTGCCCCAGCCATTGTACAACATACCATACGTAACATTAGTGGCACGATCGGGTCCGACCGCGAGTGGCTCACACCAACTAATGGCGTCCGTCCTGTAGTGACCGAACCATTGGGAATGGTTGCATCAAGGTCACGAAACCAATGGATCCACAGCCCTCACATAACGCACACATTTGACCATAAAGCTAACATGTATAGTAAGCCCATGGCCATTACTGCCGCACGTATCGGTGTACCATGTCATACGATGCAATTATCTTGTCTGTATTTTACATGCATGTCATTTTACAAGTTCCACTTGGTTAACATGTTCATCACAACGTTTTTCCCAAAAACAGAGTTCATGTGCAATACGTACAAAACGTGAGAGTTATAAAATATGCATGTTTGCTCAGTACACAAAATAGACGTGCAGTGCATGGAAAATAACAATGCGCATTATGTGAGTTAAAACTCACCTGGATCAATATGCGTCTTTGAAAACTCCAAAAGATCCAGGTTCTCCAAATCTGTGGAAAACCTTCTATTAGTCCTAATTCTACTAACACAACTCTAAAGTAAGGAAAACATGAGCTACGAGACGGTTGGTGAAAATAGTGTTTCCCTGTCACATAGTGACCATACGTTCGGGCTCAAGAGCATACGTTTGTCGTGCAAAGACAAGCCGTACGTCCGGTCACGATACCCTACGTCCGCTGTATGGGTCCTCAGGGGGAACTTCATTTTCTCTTCCACTGCCCGCCTCTTCTCAGACTCCTAGGGCTACTAGGAACAACGTAAAGCCTTCTAGTCTAGTTAATAACCTCCATGCAACGTAACAACGCTAAGCTAACGAAAACGCTAACCCAAACGGGTCTTAAAGCACAACTAAGCTAATAACTACAACTAAACATAAAACGAACAGCATAACGACGTAATTAAAAGTTAAAGATCGAACGTTACCTCCTTGAAACAAAACCTCAAGAGTTCTGCCTCACGAACGTTTCAAAACTTGCAAACGTCGCATACACACGCTCACCAAACACTCACAAACACTTGGAAACACTCTGGGAACAGTTTGGCAGCCTGGGGGCATTATAAAGTTATGAAAAACACGAAGAGGGTAGGGTGCTATTTATAGACTTAGAAAGCAGCGGACGTTCGGCCAAGGGGCATACGTCCGGTGGTTCTTGCCCAGCGGTTCCATGACTGCCTCATACGTCTAGGTATTGATTAGAGGGTATTCAAAAAGTAGCATACGTCCGGTAGTCCCACATACGTCCGCCTGTACGGTTTACAGAGCGTATGTCCGGTGGTCCCCCACGTACATCCGCACTACAGACAGCAGCGTATGTCTGTCCAAAAGTCCAAATTACCCTTTTGGCATCCTTACTGACTGAAAGCCCAAATTAATCCCCCCAACTATGCTACTTATGCCTAGTTAATAATTTGGGTCACTACATTCTCCCCTCCTTATAAGAATTTTGTCCTTGAAATTCTGAGACAAATACCAAAAGAACAACACTTAATGAGGAGTAGAATGTTACCTTTCGTCTGTAGAGTCCTCTTCACCATGCTCGGTAAGTTTCTGGCTTATCTCATCCCACCCGTTAAACGGTACATCATCCTCTTCTAACAGTTGCGAAAAATTGCCTCGTAAGTCATCGAGTGCATCGTACTCGATGTTACCCGTACTATACCAATCCTTGTCAATCTCTACTCCCAAATCTATCCACTCGCAGTCTGGGTCAATTGGTATAGGTGCCATAATCCTAAAAAGAAACCACCCTTTCTTAGTCAACTATTTCCTTAACCAATAATGGAAATAGGTATACTGTCCAAGTATATTCTTAAAAGAAAGAGTCATACACAATCATTCAAAAAAATGCGGGTAACGACTCCACATGTTGTGTTCGGTTTCCCACGATGCTTCCTCAACTCCATGGTTGCGCCACAGTACCTTGACAATAGGAATCGTCTTGGTACGCAACACCTGCTCCTTCTTATCCACAATCTTAACTGGTTCTTCCACGTAAGTTAATCCCTCCTGGATTTCTAACGGCTCATACTCCAAAATTACATTAGGGTTAGTGATGTACTTCCTTAACATCGATACGTGGAAAACGTCATGCATTCCGACCAAATCTGGAGGTAAGGAAATCCTAAGGAAGCGTGTATTGTGGTCGGAGACTATGGACAATGGCAGGCCATGTAGTCGATAGACCTCTCGAAAATACAATTGGGCCACATTCACAACATCGGCAGTCTTCTTACACGCAATGAAATGAACTATCTTAGAAAAATGATCAACAACCACAAAGATGGAATCATTACCTTTTTAGGTGCGAGGGAGGCCCAACACGAAATCCATGCTCACATTAGTCCATGGACCCTCAGGAATAGGCAGCGGCATGTACAAACCTGCATTAGTTGCTCCCCCTTTTGATACTTGGCACACTCTACAACTTGCCACGAGTCGGCCCACTTCCATGCGCATAGTTGACCAATAAAACTGTTCCGCCACCAACTAAATTGTCTTGTCTCGCCCCATGTGCCCCTCATTATGGCACTTTTGGATAATCCTCAGCCTTAGACTACAATCTGGAATGCATAATTGGTGCCCCTTAAAGAGGAACCCATTAAACAACCCATAGTCCGACCTTACTCCCGAAATGACATCCTCAACAATGGGTCCAAAGAAAGGGTTAGTAATCAGTAAATCCTTTATAAATTCAAACCCAAGTACCTCATTTTGCATAGTGACCAACAGGGATGACTTGCGTCTGAGGGCGTCGGCTACCCTATTCAATGCTCCCGCCTTGTGCTTGATGGTGAAGGAAAATTGTTGCACATATGCCGCCCACTTGGCATGCCGAGCGGACAGTTTATCTTGACTGTTGAGGTGCTTCAATGCCTCATGGTCCGAGTACAGGATAAAGTCATTATAGGCTAAATAAGAGCTCCAATGTCTTAATGACTGCACCAATGCATAGAACTCCACATCATAGGTGCTATAGTTGAGTCTGGAGCCACCCAACTTCTCGCTAAAAAAAGCCACCGGTTTTCCTCCCTGACTCAATACCGCTCCAATGCCGACTTTGGAGGCATCACAATGCAGCTCAAAAGGGATTTCAAAATTTGGAAGCACAAGCAATGGGGCTGTCATGAGCTTGAGCTTGATCACTCCAAAGGCCTTCGTCGCGGCATCACTCCAAGAAAACTTCCCCCCTTTCATGCACTCTGTGATAGGTGCCATGATAGTGCTAAAGTCATGGGTGAAACGCCAATAAAAGGACACCAACCCATGGAAACTCTTGATGTCATGCAATGTAGTGGGAAGAGGCCAATATCTCACTGCTGCCACCTTGGACTCATCCACCACCAATCCATCCTTAGACACCACATACCCAAGGAAAAGAACCGAATCCTTCATAAATGAGCACTTGGCGGGTGAAGCATAAAATTTCTCCCTCCGGAGCACACGAAGCACCTCCCGCACATGTTGAAGATGCTTCTCTTGGTTGGGGCTATAAATTAGGATGTCGTCAAAGTACACCACTATGAACTTGCCAATGAATGGGCGAAAGGCTTGATTCATCACCCTCATGAAAGTGCTAGGGGCGTTAGAAAGCCCGAATGGCATCACCAACCACTCATAAAGTCCCTCCCGTGTTTTAAATGCAATCTTCCACTCATCACCAGGCCAGACCCAAATTTGATGGTATCCACTCCGTAAATCCAGCTTTGAGAAAATTTTAGCCCCACTCAATTGGTCCAACAAATCATCTAATCGAGGGATAGGAAATCTGTACCTCACGGTGATCTTGTTGATGGCTCGACTGTCCACACACATCCTCCATGTACCATCCTTCTTGGGCATGAGCAATGCCGGTACCGCACAAGGACTCAAACTCTCCCGAACATGTCCTTTGGCCAGCAGTCCTTCCACTTGACGCCTTAACTCCTCATGCTCCTTTGGGCTCATGCGGTAGTGTGGTCGATTTGGCAAACTTTAGCCCGGCACTAAGTCGATTTGGTGTTGTATGTCACGAAGTGGCAGGAGCTCATCAGGTAGCTCCACAAGAAATACATCCTCAAACTCCCCCATCAACCCCTTAGCCTCTTCATCCTTACAACTATCCTTGCTCACCAATACATATACCACCTTTGACGTCAACATCTCTGTGATAAATTCTCGTTGTGTCAAGAGGGATTGAGAGTGACCCGCCCCCTTGGTGGGCTTGGAGCCGTTTCCCAAACTCGGCAACAGGGTTATCTTCACTTTACCGAACATAAAGCTATAAGTATTTTTCCTCCCATCATGGTGCGCCCCTCGGTCATATTGCCACGGTCTCCCCAACAACAAGTGGCAAGCATCCATTGCCATGACATCGTACCACATTTTATCCTTATATCTACTCCCAATAGAAAAAGATACTAGGCAGCGTTTAGAAACGATTACCTCATTGCCTTTCTTGAGCCACTCCAACCGGTAGGGATTGGGATGTTTCTCCATCTCTATGGACAGCTTCTCTACCACTTCCTCCGCCACGATGTTCTCACAACTGCCCGAGTCGATGACAAGTTGACATACCTTGCCCCCGATCGTACACCGTGAGTGGAAAAGATTGTGACGCTGCTCGTCCTCATCTTCCGCTTTCCGAGGAGTGAAGCACACTCTCCTCATAATAAACATGGGGCCGCTCTCGGCCTCTCCACTAACAAATTCTTCCTCGCCTTCTCCATCTTCATCAAAAGTTGCCTCTTGTTCCTCTTCGTCAACTTGCTCCTCAAAGGCGCCCCCCGAATCAACAAGAAGTCCCTTACCATACCTCTCTCTTTTGCGACACTCCGCTATCCGATGACCCAGTTCCCCACATCAGAAACACTTGCGGGTCGGTAGCTATTCCGGTTTGACTAGGTGCTCCTGCGGTAGTGGGTCCCTTGTTTGGCCCGTTGGTTGGAGTAGATCCCCGGTTTGGGAATGTGCCCCCCGACCGGTTGTACGTTCCCGCTCCACCACGTCCAAAAACGCCCGAGGACCCCCTCGCTAATGTCTTCTTAACCAACACAGCTATTTGGTGGGCTGTCGAAATGTCCACAGGGTCAAAAAGATTTACCGTGTCTTGGATTTGTGGCCGCAAACCCCCAATGTACCGCGACACTAGTTGTTCATCCGACTCCGATAGATCAACTTGCGCCAATAATTTGTGAAACTCCTCTGTATACTCATCTACCATCTTCGAACCTTGGCTCCAATTCTGCAGCCTTTGGTACATAGTCCGAAGGTAATTGTGGGGCAAAAAGGCGGGTCGCATCTTAGTCAATAGTTTCTCCCAACTAGTGATCTTCAATTTGCCTTGCCGCACTCTTGTTTGCTTCAATTGCTGCCACCATGTTGCAGCTCTACCTCAAAACTTGGTTGTGACCAAAGAAACCCGTCTGTCTTCAGGTACCCCCTTGAAATTGAGAATTTCTTCAACTGCCGCTACCCAATCCAGAAATTCCTCAGGTTGCATTCCCCCTGAAAATTCTGGAATATCCAGTTTGAACCCACTCTCCCACTGATTAGCATGAGCTTGGGTAGGTGGTCGACGTCCCTGTGTTTGGCGTTCCGCAAAAGGGTTTGCAGATTCATAACCGTAGTTGTCTTCATCTTCCTCTTCCTCCCACCGGGGTGGAGTTCGAAGTCATCGACGTGTGTCATAGAGATGCGATTTGGCTAGATGTTGGGTGAGGTCGGCAATCTGCGCCCTCAACGCCGCCTGTGGGTCCTCTTCGTGTCTCTCCGGTGTCACCTCTGGCTCTTCATGAACTGAGTCAGCACGCTCATACGCATCGTGGAAACTTGCATCGTGGTTGCCCCTTCTTCTTGTGACCAGTGCCATGGAAAGAAAACTGAGCTCTGATACCAACTGATGTAGCCTGACTAAGCGGAAGCTAATAAAACAGTACAAGAAGAAAGATAATTAATTCCTAGGGTTTGAAACTCTCAAAAACCAGGGAATTCTTCTTCAAATTATAGAGTCTATCTATAAATCAAATGAAAATAGAAGAAAACTCAACTATGAGATTTGATGAAAATCGATAAACAACCAAAACTGAAATATTTGGGGGCTATAAACATGTATTTATAGCTTCAGGTCCAACAAAGAACGAAATAGGGCGTCTAAAACCCTAAAACTACTAAAACAAGGAAATTAAAGTCGGTGCAAAAAGTTAAGTTGCGGAAAATTAACATAAAACCCCGTGTGCAATTGATTGCAGCACGGGTGTGATCGTTCGCAGATGGGCGATTGATCAGGGCGCTCGAACCCCTGCCATCGGTAGCTCCCTCAGTAGCTTCCCACGTTAGACGTAAGTTCTGCGATCGATCGCCATCCAACGGTCTCTTCCTCAGTAGCCTTTGGACATTGGGCACGAGTTCTGCGATCGATCGCAAGTCATTCTGCGATTGTTCGTAGCTCTAGAATACTCTGCTTCTGGTCCTCTGCTGCAGCTTTGGTCAGGGAGCGTGTCGTCATCCTCCGAGGTGGTTCCACCTCAACGTCTCTTCCCTTCTGATAAGCGCTGAATGTTGCACATTCAAGCCCTTTAACTTGCATATGTTAATTCCTTAGTATTGCTATTTGCTTGATTTTGTTTTGTTTTGTGTTTCAGGTCAAATACATGAGCTTAGTTGAGAAGTGGATTAAAAGGGTAGAGAAAAGCAATTACACTGTGCTGGCGAACGATCGCAGCACCCTGGCGGTCGTGCGCTGGGCGCACGAGCGCCCACACCCTGCGAACATGCGCTGGGCGAACGATCGCCCAGAGCTGCGAACGTGCGCACTCGGGTTGCACTTAACCTGGCAGGCGCGTTGGACAATTTAATTACGACTCCAAGTCTCCTAATTGAAGTGGGAAACTAACCTACGGCCATGATTAGGGTTTTTAGGGTTTCCTAGAGTCTATAAATAGGCCATTATACAATGTAAAAGGCACCAGTTTTCCTTAGTGCGAATTTTACATACAATTTTCTTGGAGTTCATTCGTCAGCATGAGCGGCTAAACCCCCATTGTGGGGTACCGATGTAACCCTTTCCAAGCACAATGGTGATTGTATTTGATTTCAGTTAATTCATATTATTTATGCTGATTGCATAACTGTGAGGATTGCAACCTTGGAATTATGTTCTTAAATTTAATGCAATTGTTCTTCCATTCTAAAATCAGTACTTGCGAAATTCTTATCTTGTCTTAGAATTTATTTTGCCTGTATTGAACTCAATCAATTTTATTTTCTATGATCATAAAATTGATGGTTATGCAATAGGTCTAATACGTATATGATTAATAGGATTAGATAGACCATGCTTAGGAAAGAGGGGTCGTATTACGCCCTAGTTTAGAGTAGACAATCCGTGCCAACCGAAGATGGGTTATACTATTCCGTTAATCGTATAAAACTTATTAAGGGATTTTATAGTTTATTCCTAGGGAAGACGGGTCGTGCCGCATCTTAGTGGTTAGGCGGACGATCCGTGCTAACCGCAGATGAATTATTATTACCCCTTAATATGTAATTTCTTGTCTTTTATAACATACATGATTATGAGTTTCTAGAATCGAATTACGGTTACCATTGTTGTGTGGATTGTGGTGAAGTCGGTACCCTACTCTCTCTCTCTCTGATATTATTACCTTTAATACTGCGTTTAATTTTATGCATTTCAAATTACAACAATCAATCTCGTTTTCTCAATTAGGTTAAATTTAATCTTTTAAATTTAGTAACGAAACCCTACAGTCCTTGAGGTTCGACACCCTCAATATAGCCCTATCCTACGGGATTCGTTCTATTGCGAGTGGTATTTTATTATTGATAATTTTAGTCACAAAATTACGACATCACCTTCTTCCTCATGTATTCCCATGCATCTCGGTCTACATCATCCCCCCCAGGTTGGAGAGAATTCGCCCTCGAATTCGCATCGTCTTCTGAAGAATCGTCAATGAACGGCACAAGATGTTTGATGTTAAAAACATCTGATGTTTTGATATGGCTGGGCAACTTTAGCTGATATGCGTTGGCGTTGATCTTTTTCACAATCTCAACAGGTTCAATCTTGCTCGCCGCCAACTTCTTGTACTTTCCAAGAGGAAAACGATCTTTAGTTAAGACCGCCCACACAAAATCTCCCTCTTCAAACTCCAATGGACGCCGCTTCTTATCCGCTGTCGCCTTATATTTCACCATCGACTCCTTAAGATTCTTGACTGTTAACTGATGGCCTTCCTTAATGTGTGCAATGAGATCCTCCACCTTAGTGTGTGTTCTCTTCAAATCAGGGAGAGGTGCTAAGTCCAACGGTGTCCGCGGGTTACCTCTATATATGATAGTGAATGGACTAAGACCCGTGCTTCGATTAACAGACCGATTGAATGCAAACTCTGCTTGGTACAGCTGCTGATCCCATGAATTGAGATTCTCTCCCACCAAACTCCGCAGTAAAGCCCCCAAGGACCTGTTGACCACCTCCATTTGGCCATCTGTCTGAGGGTGATACGCACTACTAAAATCCAGCTTAGTGTGCGATAGTTGCCACAAGCCTTGCCAGAAGTGGCTAAGGAAGCATGTATGGCGATCGGAGACTATGGAAAATGGCAGGCCATGTAGTTGATAGACCTCCTGAAAATACAATTGGGCCACATTCACAGCATCAGCAGTCTTCTTACACGTAATGAAATGAACGATCTTAGAAAAACGATCAACAAACACAAAGATGGAATCATTACCTTTTTGGGTGCGAGGGAGGCCCAGCACGAAATCCATGCTCACATTAGTCCATGGACCCTCAGGAATAGGCAGCGGCATGTACAACCCTGCATTAGTTGCTCCCCCTTTCGATACTTGGCACACTCTACAACTCGTCACGAGTCGGCCCACTTCCATGCGCATAGTCGGCTAATAAAACTGTTCTGCCACCAATTGAATTGTCTTGTCTCGCCCCATGTGCCCCCCATTATGGTGCTCCTGGATAATCCTCAGCCTTAGACTACAATCTGGAATGCATAATTGGTGCCCCTTAAAGAGGAGCCCATTAAACAACCCATAGTCCGACCTTACTCCCAAAATGACATCCTCAACAATGGGTTCAAAGAAAGGGTCAGTAATCAATAAATCCTTTATAAATTCAAACCCAAGTACCTCATTTTGCATAGTGACCAACAGGGATGACTTGTGGATGAGGGCGTCGGCTACCCTATTCAATGCTCCCGCCTTGTGCTTGATGGTGAAGGAAAATTGTTGCACATATGCTGCCCACTTGGCATGCCGAGCGGACAGTTTATCTTGACTGTTGAGGTGCTTCAATGCCTCATGGTCCGAGTACAGGATAAAGTCATTATAGGCTAAATAAGAGCTCCAATGTCTTAATGACTGCACCAATGCATAGAACTCCACATCATAGGTGCTATAGTTGAGTCTGGGGCCACCCAACTTCTCGCTAAAAAAAGCCACCGGTTTTTCTCCCTGACTCAATACCGCTCCATTGCCGACTTTGGAGGCATCACAATGCAGCTCAAAAGGGATTTCAAAATCTGGAAGCACAAGCAATGGGGTTGTCGTGAGCTTGAGCTTGATCACTCCAAAGGCCTCCGTTGCGGCATCACTCCAGCTCATACTTAGGGTCCTGAGCCTCTTGTAACGGTGCTCGGCGTGGTTGCTGGCGTGCTGCCGAAGAAGAAGTGGCCTCACTGGCGCGTGTGCGTACCATTGTCCTACACGAAAAATTCCTATGAATAATGACTCTCAGAATTCCCATGCAAAATCCTACCCATGCAAAGGTTCTAGTTCTACATGCCCTAAAATGCAGGTGCTGGAAAAAGAAAACAGAGTTGTATTGGTGGAATCAACTTAGGCGGCGTTTATGATATTTGAGATTTTGGTTAGCTAGATAAATATGAAGCACCTAGCAATGATTTTAGGTGTATTAGAATCCGGTAAGTTTAAAAGGTCAAAATCGCCCCTTCTAGGAGAAGGACATATTGGTAATTTGAGGTAAATCGAAAATAACAAGGGTTATGATTAACTAGGTGATATTAGATCCCATGGTGATCAATTGGGACTTGGCTGATTAGGTTAGGTGGTAAAGGACGAGAATGCCATTCTAGGAGAAAAATGGCATTTTAGTAATTTGTGAGACTTGAACGGGTTTCCAGAAATCAGGTTGACAAATTGAGTCCTTGGGAAGATTTTACCTTTGAAGGGATTAGATAGAGTTAAATTTCTACTTTACGGGACGGAATCAGGGCAAAAATCCTATTCCTTGGGGATAAGGGGTATTTTGGTAATGTTGCAAAATTGGGCAGAATTTCAGATCAATTGTCGAAATCGTAGATCGGAGTCCCAATTACAATTATTGAGTCTCTGTTGGTCCAAAGGACCCAGGGTAAGCCATAAGGCTAACAATGTCTGAATTTAGGCGAAAATCCCTAAATTCAAGAACTAGGGTTTGAGTTGGTCAAATTGGTGAATGGGTTTTGGTTCAATCTTAAAAGCGATAAGGAAGTCTAAAGAACACATCAATCTTGAGTATCAAGGAGATTGTAGGAGGTTTTATCGGATTTAGGGCGGAAAACCCTATCCTTTGTTTGAGAGGGGCATTTTGGTAATTTTTGGATTTGGATGAAAATTCCAATCCGAACTGTCCAAATCATAGATCAAGTTTCAAAATGCAAGTTTTAGGCTTCAAGTGGTCCAAATGACCCCAAGAATTCACAAAATCAACAAAAATCCGAAACCCCCAATTTCTAAAACTAGGGTTTTGACCCAAAACTTTTTGGTCAATTTCGGGCAAGATGATGGTTGGGTTTTGTTCCTAGGCCATCATGGAAGGATTTAGGCATTGCATCATGCATCAATTGCATGAAGAAATCATCAAATCTCAAAAATTTCGGGGTTAGGACAAAACTCCCCAAAATCCAAATAGACATAGTTTCGAAAGGAAAAATGCACCAAATGCATGCACATATAGCCCACAACATGATCCTAGTTCACAACCAAGCTAGCTAAATGCATAATGCAAGAAAAATCAAGATTTTAAACTCAGAAACCCTAAGTTACAAAAATTTGGGAAATCTTTGAAAAATTACATACCTTGGGCTTAATCCGAAATGTGGGCTTGAAATCCTTTTGAAATCACAGAGACTTGGCCAAAAATCTCTTTGAAAGTGTTTGGGTGTGAGAAAAATGAGAGAAAATGAGAATGAATAGGGTTTGAGAACTTTTGGCCGTTTTATAAAACCCGAAATCTGAGTTAGTTGAGTATGCATAGCTCGCTTCTGTTCATCACTGAGATAGGGGTTAAACCTCCCGGGGATAGGTGGAAAATCTCGTATCGCCAAGATATTGCGATACTTAGGTACGGCGTACCTCTTCTTAGTCACTATGCATGTCTCCTTTCCTTCATCTAGCTTAGGGACCGTTGAAGACTTTAGCTCCTAGTTCGCCTGGGTGGAAACTATACGCTTACCAAGGCGAGGTTGGTATCCAGGTGCTTATGGTCCGAACTCAGCTGGCCATTCGTGAATAGTCGGTAGGCGTCTACAACCATCGCACATCTGAGTATGAAGCAGGATCAAGTGCCTGTAACGCAGAATAGGCGATCCCGTTCATCCCAAGTCAAACAATCAAATAAGCCGTTACAGTGGCCTGCGCTCACAAACAAGGGAACTGAACCTGTCCTATGCTCCAGTTCTGTAAGATCAAACCTAAATACTACACCCTATGCTCAGATTTATAGCTACGGTCGGCAAGACCGTTGATAAGAGCTAAATATTGCATATTTGGACCCCTTAATTTACATTAGTTAATCATTTAGTTTTGTCGTTATCTAATGCTTTGTATTAGATTTGTGTTTTAGTGTTTTGTAGGTTGTTGAAGAGAAACTGCATCGTAAAAGGGAAAAAATTGCAAAGTCTTGGAATAAAGCATACTTTGAGAAGACCTAGAAGATATGATTAAGTTTGACCAAATCAAAGAAAGGATGAAATCGGAATTTCCCTAAATGGAGATAATTTCGGATTTGATTCAAATTTAGATTCTGCACACGTTTCAGTGTTTTGACCATAACTTTCTTTTTAAATATTGGATTGAGGTGATTCAAATGACAATGAAACTCTAGTTCAAAATGCTACAATTTACTATGAAATAGGATTTTCCTAATTCGGACGTTTACTATGCCAAATTTGTCCCGCAATATAAGAAAGCAAATTTGAGCGAATCTTATCCGGATTTCAAACTTCTAATTGGACTAGGAGACTGACTTCCAAATTATCTATATTTACTTGGGCTTCTTGGACTTCTCTAAGCCTATAAATAGATCTCTTTGCATTCAAGAAAGATAGTAAAGCCTGGAGACAAAAATTCACAGCTTCTCTTTAGTTTAGTTTTTCTATAGTTTAGGATTTATTTTTATGTCGAGCTAATCTCCAACTATGGTTGGGGATGAAGCCTCGCCTATGAAGAACAACAGTATTTTCATGTAAGTTTTTATTGTCCGATTTTATGGTTAAATATTTTAATTGTTTTACTTCTTTTCAATGTGTGGAATGATTCCTGGATATCTTGTTGTGATTCAAGGATACACTTGATAATTTTTGATAATTTTACATAATTGATTGCTTGGTTTTATATGCCTAAAAATTGGATATCCCTTCTGATTTGTTCTTCGGATACATTTGGTGTTTCAATTAAATTTGGATTCCTTTTGTGATTTGTGCAATGAATGGATATATGGGATGATTTTGATTAATTATTTGAAGCATAGTAAAACATACATAAGATTTAATTTGTGAGAACTTCGGATTAATGTTGATGAACATGAAGTATGCGTTGTTATGATTTGGTGAGTATGGATTCCGCATCCTTAGTAATTTATCTTTTATTTTATTTTATTTATTTTATGTTTATTCTTTTAATTTAAAAACCATTTTCAAAAACCCATTTCTGAACTAGATTAGGATTTAATTAGTTTAGATTTAAATTTGCTTTCAAGAATACAATTCCCTGTGGGTTCGACCTCACATTTGCAAACCATTATATTGCAAACGATTCGTGCACTTGCGAGTACAATAAATTTGTACAACAACTGTATGCTCTGATACCATACTGTAACGCTCACAAAATTAGCCTCGGCTAATTCAGTGAAGCTACTAGCAATCTACCCAGTTGAGGCAACTTGTGATCCAACGGGTAATCACCCTTATAAAATTGTCAGAGTAAATGTAAGGGAAGGTGAATAAATTTGAGATTTACTACAATCTAGCAAATAAGAACATGGAGCTAATAATAAAGACAAACCTGAAATTGTAAGTAAAACATAACCAGAGAGGTAGTAGCAACTCTCGTCACTTCCATAGTAGTAAATCTGGTTACCTAAAGAATAATAACCGCGTAAGTCTAACGACTTAGTAAGTAAACCTCACACTTAGGTATGACATGAGCCCATTTAGTAAGAGTAAACGTGCACTTTGAGTAGTAACCAAAAGGGGGCAGTACCTCCGCTAATGCACCATTTAATGGGTTTTTCAGGGTTTTCAAAGCTTATGGTGTAAAACCGGTGATAATTACCTAAGCGTTTTAATGCAGAAAAAGCTAATGCTTTATAGGTCATAACTCCCATATATGGTCTGCCTGAGATATTACTCCTTCTCAGCAGGGTTGATGCTGTCCTGAGGGACCTATAATACAATGCCAGTGCCCCAGCCGTTGTACAACATACCGTAAGTAACATTAGTGGCACGATCGAGTCCGACCCCGAGTGGCCCACACCAACTAATGACGTCCGTCCTATAGTGACCGAACCATTGTGAATGGTTGCATCAAGGTCACGAAACCAATGGATCCACAACCTGTATGACACACACATTGGACCATGATACGCAGTTTATATAGTAAGCCCATGGCCGTTTATACCACACGTACCGGCGTACCATGTCTTACGATGCATCTTAACAGTTTATTTAATAACACAGTTACCAAGTAATTATGGAAAATAGACATGCTCATATCATACACATGGTCAGTCAATTGACATATCCCACGTTTTATGAAAAAGGGTGTAAGTGTTTACTTACCTCGCACACTCGTGCGAATCCTCCGACCAAGCTACTTCCTGTTATAACGGATACAAGACACCGTTATTCTAAGCCTTACAAAACCCAAAAATATAGCCAAGCTTGAGCATACACGCGTGAAACTTAAGAACAGGTGCTCTGCCCACTGACTGTACGTCCGGCCTCGATGGCGTACGTCTGCTTAGTGTGTTAAGCACACCGTTTTAAGATTCGGACAATGCATGTTTCTAATGGCATTTACAGACCTCTAAACCTCTCCTAACCTAGTAAAACTTTACATTCACTGTAAGAAATCACAGAATCACGATTCTTTGAGAAAATCCTTTAAAAAGATCATTATCCTTGGGAAAACACTTAGTGAACACTTAAAAATCATAATCAAAGCAGAAAACACAAGATAAGACAGTGTCAAACACAAAGGAATAGAGCTTACCCCAAAGCTAAGCACGAACATGGTCTTTCTCCTCGAAAACTTCTCTTTGAAGCTCAATCTCACGGATTCTCACTCAATATGCTAAGAAAGGGATCTGGCTGCCTAGGGGAACACCAGGGGAAGGAAGAAGGCATGAGAAATGAGAGGAGGGGCTGGCTATTTATAAGGAAAGTTCACCACTAACTCTCTGACAGAGTGATCGTACCAAAAATAGTACTCGCCAATTGCACGAATCGTTTGTAACAAAGTGGTTGTGCAAGTGCGAGTGTCGAACCCACAGAGAATCGTGTTTGTGAAAATCAACTTTATAATCCCTAAACTAATCATATCTTAACCTAGTCCCAAAAGCAAATAGTTGGTGTGCAGGGAAATTAAAACTAAATTGAAATGCAGTAAAATAAATAAATAAAAGCACTAAGGTCCCTAATCTACCTCACCACTATTTAATCAACATATAGGCATGCTAATTCACACTTCCATCAAACAATTAGGCTAAAATGCATGTCCTATTCTCACGATAGTGCACACACCCGTCGTACGGCCTAGCTCTATGCATGTTCTTTTGCCTTTACGAAATCTAGTTGAATCATGCGATGTATTAACCCATAAATGGACACAACAGATGTTGAACTGAAATCGAATCATTCGATATGTCGTTGATGACAACGGATATTGGACTCGATTGCACCATCCGATGTACCCCGGATAAGTCACAACGCACATTGGACAGAAAAATGATCCATAAACAACAACTAATCACAATCTTGTCACGAGATTTGACAAGATTGTGATTGAATCGAACAAACATTAAATTAAATAACAGAAAATGAAAACTAAACATGAATATATATAAACAAATTCATAGTGAGGGAAATAAGAGACTTAAATTAAACAAATGAAAACATTTAATAAAATTGACGTTTAGGAGTGTTTACAATGAAGAACAGTGAGGTTTTGAGCCACTAAGGGCGCCTCAACCCGTCTCCCAAGCATAGGAAATAAGAAAATACACAAAGTCTTATTTATAGAGAAAATTTAGTGTGTTGCCAGGTCAGGGGGTGCTTTCGAATGCAACCCTGCGTACGTTCGATCGTGTGCTGTATGTTCGGTAGCAGGCGCATCGCAGTGCAGCGTACGTTCGAGTGTGGGCGTTGCGTTCAAACGCACATAACTGCCCACGGCGCAAGGTTGAAGCGATGAACAATAGGGCGAGCTAGGGCGACGCAGGAAATGCGGGCTGACGCAGCGTGCGATCGAACGTAGCTTCTGCGTTCGATCGTAGTGCGTTCAAATGCAGTATGTGCGTTCGAGCGCACCTACAGAGGCTAAAATTCCATCTTTGATTAATTCTGCCCATTTGAACCACAATTCGCACCATGGACCTACAACACACTAAAACACTAAAACAACACAAAATATTAGATATTAACAAAGCTAAGAGCCTAACAAATATAAATTAAAGGATCCAGATAAGCACTTTTAGGCACTCATCAAATACCCCAAACTTACATTTTGCTAGTCCCTTAGCAAAACAAAACTGAAAACAAAACAAGAAACATAAATCCGCTTTCGTGGGAGAAACGATTGCATTTAGCGTATGCAACAAGCCTTTTAAATCACTAGGCATCCCTAGTGGACGAGTGAAGTCTCGTGAGGGTTTTTCAGGAATGACACCCACAAAAAATTATTTGGCACTATGTTATTAATGGACAAAGCCCTTTCACATAAACACATGGTTCATACATCATTAGCAAATTTAACATGTTGAACCTACAAACCACATCATCCAGGCATCCAAACATCATTCACTCAAGGTTGGAAAATTGAGACAACACATGCTCCATGAAGTGCAAAGTGAACTAACAATAAGATCATGGGGTTTCAATTATCCTCCAAAGACGTGTTATCCCAAAATTCAAAGGAACACAATGTGATAAATTAACCAAGGTTTGAATTGAAAGATGCAAAAATTTTTTGTGCAGGCTGTGCAATGCTTGACTCCCTTAAGCTTCTAAATGACCTATGTAACGAGCGTTGGGCCAGTGACTCCCAAACCAGACGGCTTTAGGGCACTAGATGTAGAGACATCCTTAGGGCTTAATGACTCAAGTCAAAAGAGCTACGGAGCCTAAACTAGCCATACAATTTTTTTTTGCTGGAATTTCTCTTCTTTTCACGCGAACACTCATTGCTTGGCTAGACAAGAGGTTCGATTACTCAATGAGAAGCTCGACTTATTCTGATTTTTTTTTTTTAAAGCAAAGGTTTTCATCATCACATCGCAAACCTAGAAATCTTAAGACACATTTCAAAGTCAAATCTCATACCCTACAGACCCTAATACTAGTGTGCATGTGAAATATCGATCAAGCAAATGGAGTCTCTCTAATCCAACACATGAATCAAAAATTGGGATTTCTAATGATATGCAATGTTCAAACAAGTTAAACACACCAATGACATGTAATCCACAGTTATGATGTCAGTTGTGCCCAATCAACAACATAGCAACAAACAAAAAGAAAAAAATTTATATACAGACAAAAACAAATATATATAGACAAAAACAAAACAAAACAAGGAAATAAACAAATAAAAAGACAGATAGAATGTTTGTCCACACCCCCAAACTTAAATGACACATTGTCCCCAATGTGGCAAGAAATACAATACAGTGGGATGAGGAACTAGGATGTGCAAAGGTCAAGGCGTCCCCCAAACTCAAACATCAAAACACCTGTCAAAAACTAACAGCAATCTTTTTCTCAAAGATCAAACATCAAAAGGTTAATTGCTGTTAGAAACAAAATAAAATAACAAAAAGAAATTGACAAAAATTAAGGTGCGGAAAATCAAAAAAGAAAACATACTGCACCTTCCCCGCTCATATGGGTGTCCAACCAATCCCTTCCACCCTTTCTTCTTAAGAATTGGATATCCCTTTGGAAGGATGTTCCGCCATCTTATGTAGCCTAAAAGCTTGTTTTGAAAAATTCTCTTAGGACCACGATTTCTAGATTTTTGATCTTGTATGCATGAATCCTTAAAGATTTCTGCATAAGATGGCTCCTCGAGACATTGAAAAGGTGAAACTTGTGGTGAATGATATGTCTCGAGAGGGATTGTGACAAAGGAATGAGCTTCAGTACTCACTTCCTTGTCGTTGGACCAATTTGAAATTGGCAGGGGCTAAATCTGTTCCTCCTTTTCTTCTTCTCCATTCTCAGTTCGCATCTTAGGAGTGGGATCCAATAAAGCCTTAGCTTGCTCATGTACCATGTCAAAGTCCAAATCAAACTCATCTTGAGCAAAGCTTTCTTCCAAGGGATCCTCAAGGCTTGGCTCACAAAAAATTTCCTCTACAACTTCCTCACTCTCAAATGTGGTGGTGGCTTGGACATGCTCATGATGAGGATCGCTAGGGCAATCCTCATCAATCATATACTGCCCTCTTGCCATCTCCGGACTTTGAAATTATTCTTCCTCAATTCTGTTGAATTCAGCAACTAGATGCCCAAACCGTCCTTCCAACCTTGCAACTGCTTCAGTGTTTGCCACAGTGACATCTACGATTTATTGACAAGGTTGGTTGATTGTTTTCCTAAACGCCTCGAGTATGTCTTCTAATGATTGTTCTTGCGACACAGGAATGGTGGGTTGGCCGACTAGTTCCATGAATTACTTAAGAGTTTCTTCCAAAGAAGATTTCTCAGGAGGATAGTCAAATGATGGAGGAACGAAAAATGGATTTTTGGACTGCGGATATTCAGGATGGTGCAGTCCATAAGATTAGGGAGCAGAATTTCCCGTAGCATGAGCATGCCATGAAAAATCAGAATGGTTGCTCCAATCCGGGTTGTAAAAATTTGAATCTGATTCAAACCAAGGACTGGAGAAACTGGTGTTCAACTACTCATGTGAAAAATTAGAAAATTGTCCCCAATATGGACAATCACCTAAACTATGGTAAGGGCTCGAGCAGTGTGAATGTTGTACCAAATTTGGTACTCGCAATAGCACGAACCATGGTTCGTATAGCGTTTGCACAAGTACCGAGATCGAATCCACAGGGAAACGAGCTTGTCCAAAATTGATTTTATAATTAAACTAACCTATTTTAACGTAGTTCCGAAAGTGAGTGGTATTATCAAACACAAAACTTGCAAAAATTAAAACTATTCTAAAAAAAGCGTAAAGGAATGGAAAACGACTAACTAAGGTCAAAGATTACACCTCCCCAATAAAAAGAGTTGCTTAAACATTAAAACACACACTTCCGTCTATCAATTAGCAAAAGTCATATTCTATTGCTATTTTGATGCTAGTCGAACCGCTTGAGGTGTTTACCCGTTAAGGAACTACAATGGATAGTGATTCTCAATAGAATCATCCACTGTATCCATGGATCACAGTGGATATTTAATTGAGTTCACTCATCCGTTGTGCACCCGGCTTGGAACACAGCGAGGGTTAAACTTCGATGCATCAAAACGACAACCAAAACAACTTTGTCACATAAATTGCATTGAAATGAACATGAAACGTAAATGACGGAAAGTAAGTGCATAAATGTAAAAGCATTAAATAAACGCTAAGGGTGAGGCTTCATCTTCAACCTTAGTTGAAGATTTTAGCCACCCATGTAACAAGGAAGTAAAGAACAAATAAAATAATGCATTAAATTAAATTAAAATGAAGTGCTACAAAGTAAGTGGGCAGAGCAAGGCCTAACAATGGCAAACTGCTCTCAAAAACTCGCCCAAAAGAAAAATCTTTGGACAAAATGCAAGAAGGTAGCTATTTATAGAACTTTGGTGTGCTGCCAGGTCATAGGGCTGCGTTCGAACGCAGCCCCTGCATTCGAACGCATTGATGCATGCGTTTGATCATACACTCTGCGATCGAATGCAGATAACTGCCGCGGCGCCAGCTGGAAGCAATGGAATCATAGGGCCCGCTAGGGCAACAGCGGGAGACGCGGGCTGACTGGACCTGCTTTCGAACGTGCTCCCTGCGTTCGACCGCAATTGCTTTCGAACGCATTGGTAGTAACTTCATGGCATCTCTTCAAGTCCAATATGCCTTTTGGTAGCCATGTGTTGATGCAATGACCTGCACACCATAAAACACTAAAACAACTACAAAAGTTAGATATTAACAGTGCTAAAGGCTTAGCAAATATAAGTTAAGGGGGTCAAATATACAATATTTGGCACCGATCAAATACCCTCAAACTTACATTTTGCTAGTCCCTTAGCAAAACAAAAATGAAAAACACAATTAAACATAGGTCCGCTTTCGTGGGAGAACGGTTGTATTTAGCCTATGCAACAAGCCTTTTAAACCTCTAGGGGTTCCCTAGAGGACGAGTGAAGTCTCGTGAGGGTTTTCCATGAATGATACCCACAAACATTGCACAAAAATTTTATTTTCAACAATGCAACAATATAACAATTATGGTTTTATTCATTAGCAAACTTAATCAAACAAACACCATCTTCACAATTTTTAGGGAATTATCAATCAAGCTACAAACATGGCATTATGAGATATCACACTAATCAATTCTAGTGAAAGTGACTTCAACACATAATTATGGGATTTCAAAACTAATTCTAGTCATGCATGCTTCGACACTCAAAATTCATTAGACTACCCATAGGACACAATAACCAAGGTTTATTTCAATTTTTTTTTATATTGCTTAGCTCCCTTAAGCTTTCTAATTGACCCATGTATCAAGCGTTAAGTCAATGACTCCCAAACCAGAAGGTTTTAGGGCATTAGGTGTAAAAACACCCCTAAGGACCTAGTAACTCGAGTCAAAAAGGCTACGAAACTTCGCTAATCAAGTCTAACTTCTCACTTTTTACGCGAAAGCTCAATGCTTACTGAGGCAAGAGGTCCGGTTACTTGGTGAAAAGCTCAAAATGATCATCAAACCGAGGTTATTTCCCAACGAGCTACCAATTGCATTTAAGCTTACAAAACAAACATGACCAACATCAGCATTTTATCCCACAAACTACTTACCAAATGTGCTCGTGAAAATCAAATTGAATTGTACTATCTCATACTGCCAAAGAAAATAACATAATTTAAATTCCCTTAAGAAAGTGATCATGTGTTCATTAAATTAAGCTCACAAAAGAAAATAAACCATAATTAAAATAAAATGCATAATCAAAAACAAAATGTGCACAAAAATACCCCCAACTAAAAATTCGCACTGCCCACAGTGCGCGGATAAAGAAAATACAAATGAAATGCAAGGGGTGTAAAAAAGATAACCAAAACGTCACAGAGACGTCACTGGGCTGGTGGCAGCCTGTCTAGAATGGCTCGCAGCATGTCCTGGATCTCGATCCTGTCCTGGCGTGCATCCCTTTGTATGTCTGCAATCTGAAACTGGATGTCTGCCAAGGAGTCCTGAAGAGCATAAAAATCAGCAGCTCTAAGAGTGATCGTCTCCTCATATTTTTCTTCTTCTGGCTGCTCCTCATATTCTGCTACCCTCTCTGGCTCAGCTGCTCTCTCCTGCTCAGCTGCCATCTCATGAATATCCATGGGCTCTGGCTCTGGCTCTGGTGCTGCTGCGGCTCTGGGCATGTGGGAACAACTCTGGTTCCACTGAATGCGGCCGAAGTGTGGGCTCTCGGTGATTGGCCCGTCCGTAGCCTTGCCTTTAATCCCCTTCTTCCTAAGAATGTGAGTGATAAGAAAAGGAAAAGGCAAACCCCAAGTCTTGGTGTGCTCGGCCACTCAATGGTGCACTCCTTCCCAGAATTTGTAGATCTGTCTCCATATGAGCTCGGGAATGGAGTACCAAAAGCCTCTGTGGAACGCATACAGGGCATTGAGGAACAAGTCTCGCCTCTGTGTCTTGTGTCCCAAAGGACACACGTTCCTATACAACACCATGTCAATGAATAAAAGATTTCGAGGAATCTTTGCTTTGCTGGCTGCATTCCGATGCTTGTCTGCATATTGCCCCTCACACATGTCGGAAATGATCTCCTAGAGGGTGAGCATGGAGGGGCACTCAAGCTAAGGAATGTCTGACTCGGGAGGCTCATGGCTACACTTCAAAACGGCCACTATATTGGCTATGGTCACCTCCACATCTCTCCCGTAGATGGAAGAGACAAGAACGTCTGGCCGGCTGCAATCATAACTTAGATGCTCGTAAAATGCTCTGACCAGATGCTCATATGCAGTGCAGGCGATGGGCTTGAAAAGCCTCTTCAAACCCCGGTTCTTCAGCTCTTGGACTGCCTAACTTGTAGCTTCATTGTTGGAGAACTCCTCTTTGAAGGCAAAGGTGTTCTCCAAAATGAGCTTCCGGCTCTCAAAAGGCCGCCTGGCAATCATGGCTCAGGTTCCAGAGGACCGAGAAGTCGACCCTTGCCCTCTAGGCATGCTGGAAAGTGGTTGGGGCTTTTTGTCGAATAGGTGGTATGCAACCCGAAACCAAAGGGTTTGAGAACCCTTTTGAAATTCACCCCAACCCCCTGCAAAATCGCTCACAAACAACAGAACAAACAAGGGGCACAATCCATGAGTGGAATTGTGCCCTAAAATAACAAAAAAAATGGAAGAAAAATGGGGTTTTGGGGGAGATTGGGTTTTTGGTGAGAAAAGGGGGGAAATGGGGAAATGGACGGCCGGCGGTGGGTGGTAGTGGTGCAAAGAGGCCGGCGGTGGTGGTGGGGGAAATGATGGGTGGAGGTGGGGTTTGGATTATAGGAAGATTAGATGAAGAGGGATGAGGGAGATGGGAGATGGCTATACGGCGGGGAGGGGAAATGGGGAGAAAAGAAAGAAACAGTGACCTAAAAAGAGCCAAAAATGCATGCGATCGAACATATAGGTGGTGCGTTCGATCGCATATGTGCTAAGTGTGTGGGTGTGAAGTGGGCGCTGTGTTTGAACTGACGCATGTGAGTTTGAACGCAGGCCCGTGTCTGCGTTCAAACATACAGGGTACGGTCGAACGCATGTGTGCAGTGATGTGTTTGTGAGATGGGGCGCTGCGGTCGAACAAACGCAAGTGAGTTCAAACGCAGCTCCGTGTCTACTTTCGAACGTAGAGTGCAAAGTAAATTTTGTTTTTTTTCCAAAGATATTTACACAATAAAATAATTACAAACACAACACACAAACTAAAATATTTACACACATATTTACACACATATTTACACACTGAAAGTATTTACAAAAACACATCTACTTCACCCCCAAATTTAAAACGTCACATTGCCCACAATGTGACAGAATTAGCAAAACCTAGGGGATGGGTCAATTCAGGTATGCATAAAAGAATGCTTCCCCAAATTTGACTGGTAAACAACAAATGCAAAACATAAAGCAAGAAACATAATAAGGGGTGCCTCCCACAAGCTCTAAGTTTAACGTCTTCAGCCAGACTCGTGATGTCAATCAATCCGAATAAATCAGATCCTCAAAAGGTGTGTCCTCAACCTTTGAACTCCTCAACTCCAAGAATGGTTTTACTCTCTGTCCGTTCACCTTAAAGGTGTTACCATTCTTGGGATCCTCTATCTCGATGGCCCCATGAGAAAACACTGTCCTAAAGATGAATGGGCCCGTCCATCGAGATTTCAACTTGCCAGGGAATAAATGCAACCGAGAATTGTAAAGGACTTTCTGACCTGGCTCAAAAGATCTCCTCAGAATGCTCTGGTCATGAACCTTCTTCATGTGTTCTTTGTACTTCCTCGAACTGTCATAAGCATCATTCCTCAGCTCCTTTAATTCAGTGAGTTGGAGCTTCCTTTGAGAGCCAGCCTTCAAAAAATTGAAGTTCAGCTGGTTGATGGCCCAGTATGCTCGATGCTCCAACTCAACGGGAAGATGACAAGCTTTCCCGTACACCAACCGATATGGTGACATCCCAATCGGTGTCTTAAATGTCATCCTATATGCCCACAAAGTATCATTCAATCACAGAGACCGATCTTTTCTGTTGGGCTTCACAGTCTTCTCCAAAATGTGTTTCATCTCGCGATTTGACACTTCAACCTGCCCACTCGACTGTGGGTGATAAGGGGTGGCAACCTTATGTGTGATGAAATACTTCTTCATCAGCTGCTCAAAAATCCAGTTGCAAAAATACGTGCCTCCATCACTGGTAATCGCTCTAGGTGTACCAAACCGAGCGAAAATCGTGTCCTTCAAAAATTTGACCACAACTCTATGGTCATTGGTCTTGCACGCAACTGCCTCCACCCACTTGGACACATAGTCCATAGCAACCAAAATGTACAGAAACCCGAAGGAGTTTGGGAAAGGTCCCATGAAATCGATGCCCCATACATCAAAAATCTCAAGTACAAAAATGGGATTGAGGGGCATCATGTTCCTCTTCGAAACACTCCCGAGTTTCTGACAGCGCTCACAGGATGTGCAATAAGCACGAGCGTCTCCAAATATGGTGGGCTAATAAAATCCACACTACAAAATCTTTGCAGCGGTCTTGTTTGCACTAAAATGGCCCCCACAAGCATGATCATGACAAAAGGAGATGACATTGGTTTGGTCAAATTCAGGTATACATCTCCTAATGATCTTATCGGGACAATACTTGAACAGATAAGGATCGTCCCAAAGAAAAGTTTTCACCTTGGACAAAAATTTGATCTTATCTTGTTTCCCCCAATGCAAAGGCATTTGGCCGGTAACAAGATAGTTCACTATGTCAGCGAACCAAGGTGCGGGATTGTGAGCAATGTGCATCAATTGTTCATCAGGAAAGGTCTCAGAAATGGGAGTGGCATCGTCAGTGAAATCCATGGTCATTTTAGACAAATGATTTGCCACCACATTTTCGAAACCCTTCTTATCCCGAATTTCTATGTCGAACTCTTGAAGCAGCAAAATCCATTGGGTCAAGCGGGATTTAGCATCTTTCTTGGAAAAACGATACTTCAATGCCGCATGATCTGAATAGATAATGATTTTAGATCCTAACAAATAGGATCTAAACTTGTCCAGTGCAAAAACGACCGCCAACAACTCCTTTTTTATGGTGGAGTAATTGAGTTGTGCGTCGTTCAGAGTCCTGCTCGCATAGTAAATCACATGGGGAAGTTTATCAATGTGCTGCCCCAAAACAGCTCCAACAGCATAGTCTGATGCGTCACACATGATCTCAAATGGTTCACCCCAATTGGGTGGTCTAATGACTAGTGTGGATGTCAGAATCTCCTTCAGAGCCCCGAATGCTTTCAAACATTCTTCATCAAATTCAAATGGGGTCTCTTTGGCCAACAACCTACACAAGGGCCTGGCGATCTTGCTGAAATCCTTGATGAATTGCCTGTAAAACCCTGCATGGCCCAAAAAGGAACAGATTTCCTTCACAGTACGTGGGGGTGGAAGGTTAGAGATCAAATCTACCTTCGCCTTGTCAACCTCAATACCCCTCTGAGATATGACATGCCCCAGTACTATCCCCTGCTTAACCATAAAATGACATTTTTCCCAGTTAAGCACAAGGTTCTTCTCTTTGCACCTCACTAAAACCAAAGTGAGACGGTGCAGACACTCCTGAAAAGTTGAACCGAAGACGGAGAAGTCATCCATGAAGATCTCCATAAATCACTCTACCATGTCGGAAAATATGCTGATCATGCACCGCTGAAAAGCAGCAGGTGCATTGCACAACCCAAAAGGCATGAGACGGTAGGCAAATGTCCCAAATGGACAAGTAAAGGTAGTCTTCTCCTGATCTTCGGGGTCCACTGGGACCTTGTTATATCCAGAATAACCATCCAAGAAACTGTAGTACTCATGCCCAGCTAAACGCTCCACCATTTGATCAATGAATGGAAGAGGAAAGTGATATTTCCTGGTGGCAGCATTCAACTTACTGTAGTCTATACAAACTCTCCAACTTGACTGAATACGAGTTGGCACCAACTCGTTATCCTTGTTCTTCACTACCGTCAACCCAGCCTGCTTGGGCACAACATGTATCGGGCTCACCCACTTGCTATAAAAAATTGGATAGATGATCCCAGCATCTAACAACTTAATCACTTCTGCTCTCACCACCTCCTGCATCGCTGGGTTGAGCCTTCTCTGTGGTTCCCTTGATGGTTTGGAATTCTCTTCTAGATGTATCTTATGCATAACCAATGAGGGGCTGATTCCCTTAATGTCCTCAATAGTCCAGCCAATAGCATCCTTATGCTCTCTCAAAACTTCTAACAATTCCTCCTCTTGAGCATCTATCAAATCTGAAGCTATGATCACTGGCAAAGAATCAGCTGGACCTAGGAAGTTATACTTCAAATTGTCTGGTAAAGGCTTAGGTTCCATCTTCGGGGAATCAAACATAGCTGTCTCCTCCTTCTCTTCGCTCACCAAAGGAGCGGTCTCCAAAAGTGCATCTGCCTGGTCCATAAGTTTATACAAATCCAAATCTTCACCAAACTGAGCAAGGCATGCTTCCAAGGGGTCCTCTATGCTTGATTCTTCAATGACTTCATCCATGATCTCCTCAATCAAGCATACTTGATTCATCTGGTCATAATCAAGTGGTTGTTTTCTGATGTGAAAAATATTCAACTCCACCGTCATATTTTCAAAAGAAATCTTCATTACCCCCGACCTACAATTTATCAGGGCGTTAGCTGTAGCTAAAAATAGTCGCTCTAGAATCATAGGGATCTCACTCCCTATCACCTGAACTGGCTCCGTGTCCAACACAATGAAATCCACGGGGAAATAAAATTTGTCCACCTTAATCAGTACATCCTCAACTATTCCCCGTGGAATCTTCACAGACCGATCAGCAAGTTGCAATGTCATAGATGTGGGCTTCAGCTTTCCTAGCCCTAACTGCAAATAGACTGAGTAGGGCTACAAATTCACACTTGCTCCCAAATCCAACAGTGCCCTCTCAATCTGGCTAACTCCTATCACGCAAGTAATTGTAGGACATCCAGGGTCCTTGTACTTGAGGGGTAACTTGCATTGTAGGATAGCACTTACTTGCTCTGTCATGAATGCCTTTTTCAGGACATTTGTTTTCCTTTTCACTGTGACCTAGTCCTTCAAGAACTTGGCATATGAAGGGATTTGCTGGATGGCGTCCAAGAATGGAATATTGATTTGGACTTGTTTCAACACCTCCAGAATGTCCTCTAACTTCTCTCCATTCCTAGGCGCTTGTAATCTTTCAGGGTAAGGTGCTTTTGGCACAAGCACCCTAGGAGGTTCCTTAACAACAGCGGTGACCGTAGATGGCTCAGCATCTCCTTCCTTCTGGTCGTCACCCTCTTCATCTCTTGGCTTTTCTTCCTCAACATGGTCTGCTTCTGGGTCCAGCACTTTGTTGTCCACTCTCTTCCCAGACCCCATAACAATTGCCTGTACATGCTCCTAATTCAAAGAGTTTCCAATACTGCACACTTTAGGGTTGTTTACTGCTTGGCTCGGAAGCTTTCCCTTGTCTCTCTCACCAAGGTGATTTGCCAACTGTCCCATCTGCATCTCCAACTTCGAGATTGCCTGGGTATTCACCTTGGTGGAGTGCCTCACGTCACTGATTGATTGACCAGTTATCTTCATGAATTTCCTCATGGTCTCTTCCAGTGACTGTGTTGATGATGCTAGGGCTTGAGTGGGGGCTTGATAAGATGATGATGACGCTGGCGGAGCCGAGCGTCCATGATTCTGATAAGGAGAAGAAAATCCTGGAGGATAGTGATTTTGAGCATGAGGAGCTCCTTCTTGATTTGTGGTGGGTTGATTCTGTTTCCAAGAGAAATTAGGGTGGTTCCTCCACCCCGGATTATATGTCTCAGAATATGGCCCACTGGATGGCTTTTGGAAGTTGTTGAAAGCGTTCACTTGTTCCATCTCAGCAAAAACTGTCATCGATGGACAATTCTGTGCTGGGTGCATGGGACTAGCACAGAATGAACAACTCTCAACTGGAAATGTGTTTGCCGCATTGACAGGCCTTCCTACACTCAGAGCATCCAATCTCTTGACAATGGCATCCATCCTTTGTGCCAACTCTGTTTCTCCTTTTAACTCCAGGATGCCCCATTTCTTAGGGTTTCGGGCAGATTTATCTCGACAACTTGTGAAATCCCACTGTTGGGAGTTGTCGGCAATTTTCTCCAGAGCTTTGTAGGCTAAATCTCCCATCAAGTTTAGAAATGCTCCCCCATTCATCAACTCAATCATACTACGGCTGGGCTGAGACAGCCCTTGGTAGAAGAATTGCACCAGACGCCATTTTTCATATCCGTGAGGGGGACATTTCATCAACAGATCTTTGAACCGTGTCCAACATTCTGAGAATTTCTCATCTTCGTCCTGAGTAAAGGAACTGATTTCCTTTCTTGCCTCATTTACACTGGACATTAGAAAAAACTTGTTGTAAAATTGCTTCAACAGCTCTTCCCAAGATGTGATGGAGCCAAGAGCATTGGAGTCCAACCACTCCGTGGCTCTATCATGAAGTGAGAAAGGAAAGAGTCTGAGGTGGACAAATTCCTCAGAAAAATTTTGAAATTTGGTGGTAGCACAGATGTTTTTGAATTTTTTTACATGAGAGTAAGGGTTTTCATGATCTAAGCCATAAAAGGATGGCAACATTTGGATTACATGTGGCTTTAGATCATAGTGGGTTGCATTAGTCGGCGGCAACACAATGCACGAATGGGAACTGACCGCAGTAGGTGCGAACAATTCCCGGAGTGACGTTGTGAAATCCACGTCATAAGCTCTTCTATGCTCCCCGTTCCCTTCTCTTGCATCTTGATAATCCTCGTGCTCCTCCATTCTTGGATTCCTTTGGTTATCCTCGTGCTCCTCCACTCTTGGATTTCTTTGATTATCCCCCATCTCGCCTTGAGCTCTACGCGCTCTCCTAATGTTTCTTTCTAAGTCGGGATCTAATGGTGTTAATTCTAAGTTCAAGGATAGCCGACCAAGCATAAACCAACAAAAAATTACCTAAACACTAAGGAAAAACAGCAAGCTAAAACAAGCAAACATGCATGGACAAACAATAAAAACAGGAAACAAAGCAGCAAATATAGACAACTACAAGAACCTAGATGAATGTAAAACACTAAATTAAAATTACACTACAAAAACAACAACCTATATGCACTAAATGAATTAAAACTAAACACCTTTATATAAATATTAACAGATGCAGCAACTACAGAGACAGAAACTGAACACAACTATTAACAACCTAGCTAAAACAAATAAAGACTAACATGGCAAAAATAAGTAAACAATTAACTACAAATTAACTAAATTACTATCTAACAAATAAAACTAATTAATCACTTAAAAATTGAAATAATCTAAACACAACCAACAACAGCAGAAATCATGCTAAAAACAGGCAGACTGATCAATTAAAACTAAGTTAACAATTAACCAAAATTGCTAGAAACAGAAAAAATACATACTGCCTCGGGTATGTTGGTGCAAGAAGCAGGGTGCGTTCGACCGCAGACAGCACGTTCGATCGCATACATGCATATGTAGCAGGTGCTACAAGTGCGTTCGAACGCAACAGAGGTGCGTTCGAACATCGCACTGCACTGCTTGTTCTGATAATGACGCGCGCTCGCACACAGAGGCGTGTAACGTGAGCACAGGTATGCGGCCGAATGGAATAGGCGACAGTACGTTCGATCGCAAGAACTGCGTTCGACCGCACTGTGGGAGCCTGATTTTCCAGAAACTATATATAAAATCAAAAACTGCCAAACACTATTCTAAAAACTAACCAAAATTAATTAAAATGCAAAAATTAACTAAGAACAGAATTAAAATTTGCATAAATTAAATACTAGTAGAAAAATAAATTAACTTAAAAATAAAATAAAATTTAACAAAAACAACGTATCCCCGGCAACGGCGCCAAAATTTGTTGTACCAAATTTGGTACTCGCAATAGCACGAACCGTGGTTCGTATATCGTTTGCGCAAGTACCAAGATCGAATCCACAGGGAAACGAGCTTGTCCAAAATTGATTTTATAATTAAACTAACCTATTTTAACCTAGTTCTGAAAGTGAGTGGTATTATCAAACACAAAACTTGCAAAAATTAAAACTATTCTAGAAAAAGCGTAAAGGAATGGAAAACGACTAAGGTCAAAGATTACACCTCACCCAATAAAAAGAGTTGCTTAAACATTAAAACACACACTTCCATCTATCGATTAGCAAAAGTCATATTCTATTGCTATTTTGATGCTAGTCGAACCGCTTGAGGTGTTTACCGTTAAGGAACTACAACGGATAGTGATTCTCAATAGAATCATCCACTGTATCTATGGATCACAGTGGATATTTAATTGAGTTCACTCATCCGTTGTGCACCCGGCTTGGAATACAATGAGGGTTAACCTTCGATGCATCAAAACGACAACCAAAACAACTTTGTCACATAAATTGCATTGAAATGAACATGAAACGTAAATGACGGAAAGTAAGTGCTTAAATGTAAAAGCATTAAATAAACGCTAAGGGTGAGGCTTCATCTTCAACCTTAGTTGAAGATTTTAGCCACCCATGTAACAAGGAAGTAAAGAACAAATAAAATAATGCATTAAATTAAATTAAAATGAAGTGCTACCAAGTAAGTGGGCAAAGTAGGGCCTAACAATGGCAAACTGCTCTCAAAAACTCACCCAAAAGAAAAAGCTTTGGATAAAATGCAAGAAGGCAGCTATTTATAGAACGCAGCCCCTCCGTTTGAACGCACTGATACATGCGTTCGATCGTACACTCTGCGATTGAATGCAGATAACTACCCTGGCGCCAGCTGGAAGTGATGGAATCATAGGGCCGGCTAGGGCAACAGCGGGAGACGTGGGCTGATTGGACCTGCGTTCGAATGTGCTCCCTGCATTCGAACGCAACTGGCAGTAACTTCGTGGCATCTCTTCAAGTCCAATATGCCTTTTGGTAGCCATGTGTTGATGCAATAACCTGCACACCATAAAACACTAAAAACAACTACAAAAGTTAGATATTAACAGTGCTAAAGGCTTAGCAAATATAAGTTAAGGGGGTCAAATATATAATATTTGGCACCGATCAATGAACATGGTTCATGTGGGTGAAAATTGGTAGGATTTGGTGTCCTAACACTAGGGGAAACATCAAAATAATCGAACGGAAGACTCATGCTTCACCCAAACAGTTCAAAATATCCCACATGAAACAATAACAACCAAAATAAAATAAAATAAACAAAAATTAACAAAAAATAGACTAAACAAAAACAACTAATTAATAAACTAGCAAAAATAATAAACTAATTAAATAATTAAAAATAAAAAAAAATAAACAAAACTAACAACAACAAGTAAATAAATAAAAACAGGCCAAATAAATCAATAATAATAGACAAAACAATAAAAAAAATAAAAAATAGAAAACTGGACACATACACTGCCTCGGGTCTGTTGGTGCAGCCAGCTGAGGTGCGTTCGAACGCAGGACACTCCGATCAATCGCAAACACGCAAATATGTAGAAATGTAGCAGATTGTGCACATGCGTTCCATCGCAACTAACGTGCGATCGTTCGCAACGGCGCGCTGCGGTTTTGCCAGAGGCGCGCGCTCGCACGCAACAGTGTACTAGGCGAGCGCAGGTATGCAACTGACCTGGAATAGACTCAAGTGCGTTCGAACGCATAGAGGTACGATCGAACGCACTATCACAGGCTGATTTTCCAGAAACTAAAAAAAACTAAGCAAATTAGCCAAACACAAATTTTTTGGATTTTTTTATATACAAAAGCACGAAACAAATAGAATAATTGCACTAATAAAATAACTAGTAGAAAAATAAAATTAATCTAAGCGAAAAAAATCAATTTAAACATAACAATGATTCCCCGGCAATGGCGCCAAAATTTGATCGTACCAAAAATAGTACTCGCCAATTGCACGAGTCGTTTGTAATAAAGTGGTTGTACAAGTGCGAGTGTTGAACCCACAGAGAATCGTGTTTGTAAAAATTAACTTTATAATGCATAAACTAATCATATCTTAACCTAGTCCCAAAAGCAAACAGTTGGTGTACAGAAAATTAAAACTAAATTAAAATAAAGTAAAATAAATAAATAAATAAAAGCACTAAGGTCCCTAATCTACCTCACCACTATTTAATCAACATATAGGCATGCTAATTCACACTTCCATCAAACAATTAGGCTAAAATGCATGTCCTACTCTTACGATAGTGCAACCCATCGTACGGCCTAGCTCTACCCATGTTCTTTTGCCTTTACGAAATCTAGTCGAATCATGCGATGTATTAACTCATAAATGGACACAACGGATGTTGAACAGAAATCGAATCATCCGATGTGTCGTTGATGACAATGGATATTGGACTCGATTGCACCATCCGATGTACCCCGGATAAATCACAATGCATATTGGACGGAAAAACGATCCATAAACAACAACCAATCACAATCTTGTCACGAGATTGTGATTGAATCGAACAAACATTAAATTAAATGACAGAAAATGAAAACTAAACATGAATATATGTAAACAAATTCATAGTGAGGGAAATAAGAGACTTAAATTAAACAAATGAAAAAATTTAATAAAATTGACGTTTAGGAGTGTTTACAATGAAGAACAGTGAGGTTTTGAGCCACTGAGGGCGCCTCAACCCGTCTCCAAAGCGTAGGAAATAAGAAAATACACAAAGTCTTATTTATAGAGAAAATTTAGTGTACTGCCAGGTCAGGGATGCGTTCGAACGCAACCCTGTGTGTGTTCGATCGTGTGCTGTACGTTCGGTCGTAGGCGCATCGCAGTGCCGCGTGCGTTCGAGTGTTGGCGTTGCGTTCGACCACAGTGCGTTCGAACGCACTACGTGTAGTTGAACGCACATAACTGCCCACGGCACAAGGTTGAAGCGATGAACGATAGGGCCGGCTAGGGCGACGCGGGAAATGCGGGCTGACACGGCGTGCGATCGAACGTGGCTTCTGCATTCAACCGTAGTGCGTTCGAACTCAATATGTGCGTTCGAACGCACCTGTAGAGGCTAAAATTCTATCTTTGCTTAATTCCGCCCATTTGAACCACAATTCGCACCAAGGACCTACAACACACTAAAACACTAAAACAATACAAAATTTTAGATATTAACAAAGCTAAGAGCCTAACAAATATAAATTAAGGGGCCCAAATAAACACTTTTAGGCACTCATCATAGAGCACCGAACGTCCGGCAACCCTAGCGTACATCCGGTGGTCTTTGCACATTGGTCCAAAGGGTGTCTCATACGTCTAGGTATTACCCAAAAGGTATCCCAAATAGTAGCGTACGTCCGGTGGTCCCACGTACATTCGTTGTACTATTTATAGAGTGTAAGTCCGGTGGTCGCACATGATGAGTGCCTAAAAGTGCTTAGTTGAACCTCTTAATTTACATTCGTTAGGCTCTTAGTATTGTTAATTTCTAATGTTTTAGTTAGTTTTGGTGTTTTAGTATTTTGCAGGTTGTTAAGTTGCATTTGGGGCTAATGCCATCAACTCTGGGGCTTAAGACAGTTCGGGGAGCTTTGACAGCAAATTTGAGTTGAGCGATAATTCGCACCCGACGAGTCCCACCAAAACGATCATATCTGGAGTTGTAGACCTCCGATTGGGGTGATCTTGGTGTCCTTAGGAAGCTAACTCAAAGATATACAACTTTGTGTTTCACATGTGAGGGCTAATTCTGAAGGCAGTGCATTCGAACGCACATTTTACGTTCAAACGCACTTGTGCCCATCAAATGCCGAAATTCATGCACGAGTGCGTTCGAACGCACTTAGTACGATCGAACGCACCTTATCTGACCTGGCAGCGCGGAAACCCTAAATTTAGCCTATAAATATCTCCCTTTCTCTTGTAAACGAACCTTACGTTTGGAAAACGCTTGGAGGCGCCTCTTGTGGCCTAAATCTTCCCCGTTCATCATTGTAAAACCCTCTAAACGTCATTTTATCATTTATTTAATTTAATGCTTTTGTTTATTTTGTTTTAGTCTCTTATTCTTCACCATGTTTTTATCTACATGTTTTTATGCTTAGTTTAATACTCCGTTCGTCATTTAATTTTATGTTTATTCGTTTCAATACATTTTAGTGACAAAAGTGTGTTGATTGTTGTTTGCAATTCGTTTAACGTCGACTTTCGCTGCAACCGGAGATACATCGGATGATTCGTCTTCGGACCAATATCCGTTGTGACCTCTAAACAGTGTTTGCGTTGGTTAGTTCGACAAGAATTTGTAGCAACAATAGGATATGCATATGTGCTTTATCGACAGACGGATGTATGGACTAGTTAATAGCAAATAGAATACGCCTAGTAGCGTAATTTTTGTTGAAGTATGAACTAGGCATGTTTATATGTTGATTAAGTTGTGGTGAGGTAGATTAGGGACTTTAGCGTTTTTTTATTTCTTTGTTTTATTGCATTTTAATTTAGTTTATTTTTATGCACGCCACATGCTTGATATTGGGACTAGGTTAAGATAGGATTAGTTTAGGCACTTTAAAATTGGTTTTTAACGAAACACGATTCTCTGTGGGTTCGACCTCGCACTTGCACATC
>VIBQ01000166.1:0-12538 GCA_006937295.1 Carpinus fangiana
AGCTAATGATATATTTTTCAAAATAATAAATCTCATGCGATGATGACATATTATTTAAAAATTAGTTTTTGATAAGTGTAAGATTTCTCTTAAAATAAAGGACATGTCGTTTGCTTTGGAGTACTATATGTGTCATAATCTTGGGTCAAATGAGTCGATTGTGGAATGTGTAAACCAAATGATAAGTGTTGAGTTTATGTCGTAATTAATTAATTGTTAAAATTGCATGTGTAAACCAAATGATAAGTGCTAAGTTTATGTCGTAATTAATTAATTGTTAAAATTGCAGTAAGAAAATGCGTCACAAAGTTTTTTAAAAACTCTATTCAAAACAATTTTTAGAGAATAGTTATCAAACGAGGTTTTAGATGTGAACCCATTATTAATCAACGTATTTTTAAAAACAAATCACTTTGTTTAAAAGACAACCCTTTCTTTTCATCAACATTGGAGAGACCAATTACACAAGTTCTAATGTAATACTATTTTTTGATGCCGTACAGTGTTTGTAACAAGGTGAGGATTAAAAGGATAAATGTGGCCAATTAATGCGGAAATAGGATAAAAGTGGAAATAAAATAAAATAGACAAAGAGATTTCTAGCTACGTGATTCGGTTTATGACTTACATTCACATATAAAGCTCTAAGGGCTATAGACCATGTCTAATGAAGTAGAAGTCACAAATTCGAATTCCCCCTCCCCCTTCCCTTGTGTGGACATGTCAAAAAAAAAAAAGGCTCTAAGGGCTACATTATACTTTTATTCAATTGATTTGTTTACAAGACAGAATACTTTATTTATAGAGCTTATGCATAAATGTAATATTAATCAAATCCCCTAATTTAGGGTGATCAAATTATAATCAAATCCATAAAGTTAGTCTAATATAATCTTGATCAAATTCATAACTTTAGGGTCATTCAAATCTAACATAAAAGACATCCCTTTTTCTTTTCATCAACATTGAAGGGACCAATTACACAACGAATGTTTGTAACAAGGTGAGGATTAAAAGGATAAATGCGGCCAGTGTGGAAAGAATAGCCCATGGAGTGTTGAAATAATTGCTCACAAGCACCTCACGCCATCTCGGCCACCTGCGTCGGCAAAAACTATTTATGTCATGGCAAAGGTTTTGGTAATAGTAGTCCTTCACATAAGCATCGTGGTAAAGCTTGTTGAAGAGCTGGGCAGCATCCTCACGATTCAACCAATTAACAATTATCTGATTATCGCAGAGAATATTCATGTCCTTGGTAGTGATAATGAGGTTGTCTAAGAACATGGCGTAGGAAGTGACCCTAGCTTCACATTTGGGGTGACATTGTTCATAGCTGATGAGATTTCGAAAGACGGTTTCTGTTATGTCGTGAATTACTATTGGAGGAATTTCTAGAACGCCATCAATAAATTTTATGTCCAATATGCATTCAGACGTACCCCTTTTGAATTTGATTCCAGACTTCACTAGACTTGTAGCAGAAGGCAAGAGTTCCCACCCCTGCATTCTTTCTCTCTTTTCTTCCACACTTGATAGAGTCGACAATTTTCTGAATAGATCAACAAAATGTTTGATGTCTTTGAGATTAATCATTTGAACCTGCGGGGGAGGCAATATTCTATAGGATAAAAAGTTGTAATGAAAGAAATACGCAACAAGTAGACATAGGGGCATGTCATAGTTAGAATCCTTTGTTAAGTCAAACAAAATCTCAAGTACCATCCAAGGTACCTGGTTTTCTAGCAATATCAAGTCATGAGCTAGAAATTTGATCATAGAGGATTTGGTGAAAATAGGGTCATCTTATTTTCTAAGCTCCTCAAAAGTGTACCTGAGGAAGAACTCAATAAGAAAGCAACCATCAACTACCAAAATTTTCACAAGTTCTTCTGGGCTGTAATCAATTGCTTCAGCATAACACTCACGTGCCTCTTCCTCCACCTCTATGATGGAAGTGATGAGAGTTATTAGCATTGTATCCGGAAATAGTGACCTAGAGACAAGGCTTTGTAAATACTCAACTTTAATTTTTTCTGTGGCTTTCAAGTTTGGACTGTCATGAAGTAGAGGCCCAAAAGAAAATGCATGATGTAGAGGCCCAAAGAAAATGCATCGGGGATAAAAGCTTTTTCATTATGCCTGTAGAGAATAGTTGGAGTTTTGAAGATGCAACACTTAGGCCGTACGAGCAAATCATGGGGCATCATATCTTCTATTGAAGACACCAAGCGGTTGATGTCAATTCTAACATTATCTCCTTTGTTCACAGCCATATGTTGGATTTGTTTTCTGTTATTTTTTGTTATCCTAAAGTTGTTTCTTTTGGAGTGACAAAAAATGTAAAAAAATAAAATAAAATAAATTAGTAAAAGAAAGAAAGAAAAAACAGATATTTGAATTTTAGGCACAATTCTCTTCAAATATAGCATAGAAAAAAAATATTATCCATCCGCTTATGAGTATAAGATTCATACAAAAAAGAGTATTAAGCTGAAACATGTTTTGATAAAGAACACGAGTAATGCTACAAGTCTCTCTTGTGTCACTTTTGTGTCACTCCTAGATTGATGTAATTCTTAAAATTACCATTAGATTTATGACTGATCATTATTGGATTTTGATCAAATAGTAATTTTAAGAGCCACATTATTATTAGAGGGATACAAGAAGAACTTCTAGAATTACTTTAAAGAAGACATACAACTCAAACTACTACTTCATTATCAATCTTTTTCTCAAACTCTAAATTGTATCAATACCTCCTATAAACTCCAAAAAAATTGTCAATGTCCTCCCAATGAAAAGAATACCCATCATATATATATTAAAAAAATCTTAAAATCAACAAAAATCTAACAAAACAAAAACAAAAAAAAATAAAATAATAATAATTTAACAAGCTTTACAACAATATCGGTGTCTATCAATCAGGATCCCATACTATAACTAGAGCATAATACATATAATCTGGGCCGTTCATTTTGAATGAATGATCCAAATTACGACAACACATAATTAGAGAGATCGAAGCCACCCGTTTAAGTAAAAGAAAAAAAGAAAAGGTGCCTAGCAATACTTAGGTATCGATATCTCTAATTTAAACCATTCATTTAAATAAAAAATACAATTTTATAAGCCAAATAGTAAAAATCCAGTGTATGAAAGCATTCCTTTTAACTTAGCCGATATATCTTCCATCAAAATTAATTAGAAATTAAAAAGATTACCTTAGAAATGAACCAAGACAAAGAGAAAGAAGTTACTACCACTTTACTCACAATAATAAATATCTTATTTGAAAGTTGAAACTGTGCACGCTTTGTGTCATTGTGAGCACTGCGTGCATGCTTAAATATATGTTATGATCACGTGGTTTGACAACAGGCTGACTTTTGGAGGCGGCTGACCGCTAACGGGATACTATTCCATGATCCCTATTCTATCTCCATTGAAATTTTTAGCCGTCAATCTTGTTTTGGAATAATCTTAATTTTGGCCAATATTTTATGTGGTCCATGGATGAGAGAGAGAAAAAAGTTAGTACAAGTTGGTCAAATGGATAAATATAATGACAGCTAATCTCATCGAAATTTCAAATTGAAGGCTTAAAAAATGTACGAATAGTATGCGCGTAAATCATTGTGTATACGTACAACTTTCAAATTAACGCGATAAACTAGAATTTTTTCCATCACTCTCTTTTAATTTGAACAATCCAATCGCAATTATTCCCAAGTGTCATTTGATTTTACTTGTTGCCATCCTACCTTGTTTTCTTCCTGTGCTTCTCTGTTGATAAAACCAACCATTTTCTGAATAGGTCAAGAATATGCTTTATGTCTTGGATATAGCCGGGAACTTTACCTGGACCTGTGGGTGAGAAAATGTAAGCGAAGAATGATCTATGACAAGTTGCGTTAGAGACTTGTTTTCTCTGGGGTCCTTGGTCATGTTGAACAACCCCTCAAGCACCATCCAAGGCACTTGATTTTCGAGCAAAATCAAGTCATGGTATAGTATCCCAGAAGAAAAGAGAAAAAAGAAAAAGAAAAAGAAAATAAAATGAATAGCTCTTAGTGAACATGGCAAAGCTTCCTAGAAGTTAAAGTACTCATCTTACTCCTTCCTTACCTTTCACTCCTAATTGTCATAGACACAAGAGGCATGCTAGATATTGCATATACATTTTGCAGGCGTCTTTGCAATAGGGGTTTGAAGTCACGGATTACAATATATAAATTGGATTGGATTTTGCAGTGAAAGATCTTACTCTTCCAAGTATCAATTGGCATAATAAACAGCGAGACATGCATATAGAGCTTAAACTAATGAAAAGCAGATTTAGCATAAAGAAAAGTTCATTTTCAAAGCACAAACGAGTGAGCTGAATTCATACTAGCACATTGGAGATGATAATAGAAATTAGATATTGAGTAGCAAAAGAGATGAGCATATAGAGAAAAACTTCATAGCCATGAAAATAGATGGAAGGAGATAAGAGAAATATCCCCACCTCAATCTTTGTTCCCAGCAAAACATATTATTGATGTTTGGAGCTACTGCTCCATTTCCCGGTCACTTATGTTATTGATGAAAATGAACAGTACTATCGCCTACCAACCACCATGGCCTACCATGCATGCATGTGCAAAACAGTTCAGGAAAATGAAGAAAATAAAATGCTTTTATTATAACTTTGATAAAAATTAATGTGACTCTTGATAAATAGAAAAATAATTAAGAGTATATAATTAGCAAGCCAACCACTTCTAATTATATTGATTATTTTGTTTAATTATTTTAAGAGTATATAATTAGCAAGCCAAAGCATATTTTTTTGTTTAATTATTTTATTAATTATGACCCGTCACACTACGAAAATTTTAGAGGCCAAATAGTAAAATCCTAGTGTGTAGGGTAGGGTATCGGTTATATCGGTCCAATTAATAGGATTACCGATTACCGACCGATAAGCTATCGGTCATATCGGTTAAACTGGTTATATATATATATTGGCTAAAATATCTTATTGAAGTTTTTTTTTTTTTTTTTAATTTATATTGATCAACTACATCTTTTTTATATTATAAAATAAAAATAAAAGGAGTAAAAAGTATAAAATTATAAAAAAATTAAAAATTCTTATCGGTCATATTGGTTTTTCGATAACAATTTTTTAACCGACCGATAAGCTTATCAGTATAAAATTTTTAACTGATTACTGACAGATAACTATCGGTTGCGGCTAATATCGGTTCGATTAATTTCGGTAATCGGTAACCAGTTAATCTGCTCACCCCTACTAGTGTGTATGCATGAAACTGATCATGATGAAAGCATTTCGCCTGAAATTCGAATTAGGAGTAAAAAAGATTTCTTATTTAGTCCTTCTTCCTTAAATGAATAATGCTACATATTTTTCTTATGTCGTGTTGTATTAAATCAAAAGTCAATAATTTATAAAAAAAATTTTAAAAAAATTACCTATGCGCTTGTGAGCATAAGATTCATTCAAAAAAGAGTATTAAGCTGAAAAATGTTTGGATAAAGAAGAAAAAAACTACTACTTTATTATCAATCTTTTTCTCAAACTCTAAATTGTATCAATATCTCTTATAAACTGCAAAAAATATGTCAATGTCCTCTCAATGAAAAGAATACCCATCAATATATATATATATATTTTTTTACAAAAAATAAAATATTAAAATAAAAAACAACCAACAAAAATCTAACATAACAAAAGCAAAAAACTAATAGAAAATAATAATTTAACAAGCTTTACAACAATATAGTGTCTATCAATCAGGATCCCATGCTATATAACTATGGCATATATAATCTATGCTATATATATAATCTAGGCTGTTCATTTTGAATAAGTGATCTAGATCACGATAACACATAAGAGAGATCGAAGCCACCCGTTCAGGTTAAAATAAAAAATTTAAAAAAAAGTGCTTAGCAATACTTAAGGTATCGATATCTCTAATTTAGACCGATCATTTAAATAAAAATACAATTTTATAGGCCAAAGAGTAACAATCCAGTGTATGAAAACATTCCCTTTAACTTGGCCCGATATATCTTCCATTCAAATTAATTAGGAATTAAAAAGATTACCTTTTTTTCAAAAATAAAAAATAAAAAAAAAAAAAGAAAAAAGAAAAGAGAGAGAGAGAGAAGGAAGAAGAAAGAAGAAGATAGAAATGAACCAAGACAATGAGAAAGAAGTTACTACTACTTTAGTCAATAACAAATATCTTTTTTGAAAGTTGAAACTGTGCTTTGTGTCCTTGTGAGGACTGCGTGCATGCTTAAATATATGTTTGAGCATTCTTTGTACTCTCGTCACAACTATTTTTTATTTATTTTGGTGAGGCAATTTGATGAGAAAGGCTAAAATTCTCACTTTTCAGCATCACCATTTTAATCTAAAATAAAAGATCTAGTATTCACTCACCAAATGAATAAGAAATAATATAAATTTTCTCTCTTCTTCCTTGTTCTTTGAAAAAGTTATTAAAAAAATAAAGAAGTATTTGAAAAATAATATTTAAATAGAATAGTAAAAGTTAATAGTTAAAATAATGATGCTGCTGATAATGCTTTAAAAAAGTGGGTAGTTGAAATAGAAAAAAAAAAAAAAGAAAAAGAAGAAGGTATTTTTAATTATTTTGGTGAGTAAAATTTGATGAGGCCGGTAATTAAGAAAAATGTATTTTGGTTATGATCATGCGGTTTAACAAAGAGATTGACTTTGAGGCACCCAACTAGGTATTCCATCTCCACTGAAATTTCTAGGTATTTTAATGAGTTTGATGGTTATGACCGTCGACCGTTGTTTTGTACATATGCACCACAGACAACTAACTATGTATATATCTTCATGTTTAGCCCTAACACTCACATCCATGGCTATCAATTTTGGAATAATCTTAAGTTTGTCCAACATTTTATGTGGTCCATGAATGAGAGAGAGAAAATTAATAAGAAAGTTGGTCAAATGGATAAATGACAGATAATCGCATAGAAATTTCAAATTGAAGGCTTAAAAAATGTACGTATACGTAAATTATTGCGTGTGCAACTTTCAAATTAACTCAGTCACGGTGAAACATACTATAATTTTTCCCATCTCTCTCTTTTAATTTGAACAATCCAATAGCAATTATTCCCAAGTCTCATTAAATTTAATCTGTTGGCCGGATCACACGACCAGTTGTTTGATTATAATCGTAAGATCACATCTCATTTAATCTCGCAATTTTGATTATTAATTGTCAATTAAATTTAACCATTGGATCATACTTACGAGTATCATACGATCCAAATCAAATCATCTCACCATCACAAATGTTTGAAATTGACTCGCAACTTGCAAGCTGTCCCTTAGTATTATTCTTGTGTTGTTGTATTTGAGTAACAGTTTACTCAAATAATAATAATCAATTATTGATTTTTTTTTTTTTTTATAACAATAGTTGGTTGACAATGCCACGTCAATAAAGTGAAATACAAGTATAGTTTTTTATTTTTTATTTTTTATTTATTTTACTTATTGACATGGTAAATGGTAAGGGTGTTGTAGCCTGAAACTTGTAAGGCTCGGACTACAGAAGCAGCCCCTAGGGCTATGCTAGATAGACTAGTTTAGGCCCAATAAAATTTAGATGGGCTTAGCCTTGACCTTGGATGACCCGAAATTTGTGTATATCTTGAAGAATGGAACCCAAGGAATGTCCCACCCTTGGCTAGTTAGCTCACCTTTTTTTTTTTCTTTTTTTTTTTTTTAACATGTCCACACAGGGTGAGGGGAGGAGAGATTTGAACTAGTGACATCTACATCATGAGGTATGGTCCATAGCCTATCGAACTACCCCTTAGAGACGCTACTTAGCTCACTTGAGGTATAACCATATATATACATGGAGAATGAGATTTAAAGTTTTTTTTAAAAGATAATTTTTGTACTAAGAGAAAACAGATTGGGATGGGCCAAAATGCCCTCATAAGTGGCTGCCCAGTTTCCAAATTGAGCATTGCGTCCCTAGTTTTTTAATGCTCCTCCTGTTGTGAAGAAAGATTTAAAAGGAAAAACACTTCATCGAAATAGTTTTTAGAAACGGATTTTAAAAGGAAAAACAAAAATGAGAGCATTATCGTTAGTAATAAATGTAGTAAAAAGAAATGCACCCGAACTACAAGTTTAAAGCAAAACTGCATGGGAAGGTTACTGCAACATTCGCAATATTTATTCACTTTAATTAACATGGTTTACACAATCCACACAATCAACTCGTCTGATCCTAACTACACTACTGCATGGGCTTCTTAATACAAGTAGCTTCAACAAACATCAATCACGATGCCCCATCCAATTGCATGGGGAAAATTTTGGGCTTTGAATTTTCCACACCTATGCTTTCCCTGAATTGTCATGGAAATTTCCCTGAATTGTCATGGAACTTTGGAGAATAAATTCCACGCCGAGAGAGCAAACGTGTGGCTGGAGAGTGGAGAGACTTATGGAAATTGGACCTTCTGATCATTTCATACTCCCGAGTCTATGGATATAGATGATTAGATGCCTCTTTTGTTCTTCATGGATGGAAAGGACTAGTAAACTTTTGACCTTTCTCATGCCACTTTGGAAAATCACCCAGTCTCGGCTTATAATTTGGGCTGCTATTCCCAACGTATTCATTACTTCGGACAAGAGACTGCTCGTCTGCTACCAACTCACTCATTCAAAGCAGCTTATTATTTTCAACTCACCTTCACATTTCCGCCACATGGTTGCCTCTTCCAGAAATTGCTCCTACGACCTTTGCTGCCGGGCACGTGTAAAACTTAGAAAAAAAAAAAAACAGTTTGGAAATTGATCTTCTAGAAAGAGAATGAAAAAAAGAAAAGAAAAAAAGAGATAATATATGTAAAGAATCAAAGGGCTTTTCTAGAAAGGAGGAACTTCTCTCTAAAATGTGAGATTTAAAAAAAAATAAAAAAAGAAGAAGAAGACTCACTCATTCAAAGCAGCTTATTATTTTCAACACATCTTCACATTTCCGCCACATGGCTGCCTCTTTCACAAATTGCTCCTACGACCTTTGCTGCCGGGCACGTGTAAAACAGAGAAAACAAAAAAAAAAAAAAGTTTGGAAATTGATCTTCTAGAAAGAGAATGAAAACAAAAAATGAGATAATGTATGTAAAGAATCAGAGGGACGAATCAGAGGGACTTACTCTCTAGAAAGGAACTTCTCTCTAAAATGTGAGATTTAAAAGAAGAAGAAGAAGCTGCCTCTTTCACAAATTGCTCCTACGACCTTTGCTGCCGGGCACGTGTAAAACAGAGAGAAAAAAAAAAAAAAAGTTTGGAAATTGATCTTCTAGAAAGAGAATGAAAACAAAAAATGAGGATGAATAAGAAGAAGAAGAAGCTGCCTCTTTCACAAATTGCTCCTACGACCTTTGCTGCCGGGCACGTGTAAAACAGAGAGGAAAAAAAAAAAAAGTTTGGAAATTGATCTTCTAGAAAGAGAATGAAAAGGACGAATCAGAGGGACTTAGGAGGGAGTGAAGAGTGGCTACTCTAAGAAGAAGAAGAAGAAGAAGAAGAAGATAGGAGGGAGTGAATAGTGGCTACTCTATTTGAGTTTAATCATAGTAGCACATACTCGCTGAAAACAAATGATAGGAGAGAAGAAGAAGATAGGAGGGAGTGAAGAGTGGCTACTCTATTTGAGTTTAATCATAATAGCACATACTCGTTGGAAACAAATGATAGGAGAGGCCTAAATAATGCGAATTGCAAGCGTTTCTTCAAAATCAGCTAAACCATAGCCTGATCAAGCCCCATAAAGACATTAGTAGAACAATATGGTTTACATTAATCAAGCATGAGAATTTTTATAGCTAGAAACGAACTCATACCCTAGTATTTATCTAACTACATAGAAATTGCCTTGAGGCCACTCAACCACCACCTGTTTAAAAAAAAAAAAAAAAAAAAAAGGAATTTCTGGTTTAACGCTAGGTTGTTGAAATGGAACAACCAAGCTTACATTACATTTACCAATTACCATGGCAATAAGCTCCCAATTCCATGTAGTCATGCATCCTTACAAGTGACCCCACTTATGGCTGAAATGTGTAGGGATGATTACATTAGAATGTGCATGCACATTTAGATTTCCACGGAATTATCCTGCAAATTTCCTTTTGAAAGTGGACATTTCTCCATCGCCGTTGGGGATGGACGAATGTTAGTTTTTGCTTTTTCCACACAACTGAGCTGCACTATGCATATAAGGCTCAAGAGAACATATATATAAGATCCTCATTTCTCTCCATAACAAAGGCACACACACTCTTCTTTTTCTAAGTTCTCTTCATGTTTTTCTCTCCCTCAAGGCATAATTATGTAACTAGCCTTCAATGTTGATAAAGCTTAGATATTGCAGGAACAATTTGTTTAATCATGAACTCTGCTGTTTTGCATAATCTTCTGTAAGAGTCGTTCTTGCTACACAAGACTGCCTTCAAAAGATTTACATTAGTGATGGAAATATTATAGAGTGCATGTCACGTGACAAAATTGTTGGATCGGGCCTTTAACCATCTTATATGAAATTCAATTGGTATCTAGTGAGATAAACCAAAGCCTTTTATGATATTTGAAATCGCATCCCGTAAATCATGTTCTAAGAGCCATCCAAGTAAACAAATCAAAATTGTTGCACCTCAATAAAAATCAATCAATTAGAACAATGGATATGGTGATTTTGTAATCCATGTCTTCCTTCAAACCTCCAGAAGTCAGTTATAGATTGTAATTCATGTGACAAGATTCAATTGAGCCGATTACTACTCTAAAGCCCATCTAATCTTTATATTTGGATGTAATTGTTGGTATGTTTAGCAATTGCAAAGCTTTTGTGTTTAACGGTGGAATTTTTGGCTTTATATTGTAGCCCCGAAATGGTGCGCTTGATAAGTTATGAGAGCTCCTCTGCATTTGGTTACGTATGAGAAAATGCCATAGAAACTCTATTTTTATTTTTTTTTTTATTTTTATTTTTTTATTTTTAACTTTATCGTGTTGTAAATCTTTGTCCAACAACACTAATTTTTTTTATTGAAAAATGGGTACAATCTAGAAAATAACATAATTCATGGCATTAAGATATCATACACTAACATTCTTTCATACAAGTTCATCAAAGCGATATGATACTCAACTGAAAAACAAGCACGTACTTCATAATTGAGTTTCATCCCTTGATTCAACTATATACATTTTCTGGTTCCTTAGCTGCCATAGTGAAAGTGTATGTAAAGGTTTGGGTATTGGCTTCTTCCGAAAAAGAAATTATTGAGATACGTATTTCATTGTAGGCCGAGACTTTGGTTTGGTATGTAAGCATGCAAATGCTAGTGTAGCAACAAGAAAAATATCTTGTGCAACTAGATGATTTGGAGGCGGCACACGTTGATATAATATTTCATGTAACATCACGTTTTGAGAAGATGATGAAAATGAAGTTAGGAGTTCTGTTGGATGTATTCCCATTAATATTTCTAATGCCACCACTCCAAAGCTATACACATCGCACTTTTCAGTAACTTTCATGGTATAGGCAAACTCTGCATATAGATTAAAAGAATAAGAAGAAGAAAAATTAGAAGTATTAAAAATGTAAAAACATTTGTCTTCATTTCTTTTTTTCTTTTTTGTTCTTTTTTCTTTGAGGTAATTTTACTTAAGCCCTCTGAAGTTTCGCGCCTTTTGCAAACACCCTTCCAAACTTTAAAGTCTCTCACTTTAGTATATCGAACTTTTCTTTCGTTTTAAATACCCTCATACCGTTAAATATTGCAATTAAAATTAAACGGAAAAATGAAAAAGTTCGATATACTTAACCCTTCTCCCTTCTCATTTGGCTTTCTGAGAAAATCAAGTCCATATTGCAGTCAGAAGATGCAGATGAGCTAAGGGAATGGATGGACAGTGCATTGGGCGAGAACTATTCATTTGATGCAGCTGTCACATTGGCCAATCTTGCAAGAGCTTGTGTAGAGGAAGACCCTTCATTGAGACCAAGTGCCGGAGAAGCTGTTGAAAAATTATCAAGATTGGTGCAAGAATTACCAGAAGCAGAGGATGTGTTAATGTGTGAAAGCTCTTCCAAGCCTTTAGTGAAGGCACCAGCAAACAGTCTGTGAATAGTCAACAGGATTCCAAACAAATTAAAACCTTGTTTTTGTTCTACTTCTAGTGTTGTTTAAATGATTGTAATCCAAGGCTTTGTGGCCTCTTGATAAGGTCAGTGGGATCCTGTAATTATGCTATTAAAGAAACACTACTTGAAACAAAAAATGTGTAGGTTTTCTAGCTACTCTGTATTCTCTGTATCTAAATAACATAATGCTTTTATTCTAAACTGAATTCGACACATGGTTGAAAAGCTACCAAGATCATTCAACGAAGCAATTTGTTTAACGTTCTTTATGATGGGAAATTGCTAGATAT
>VIBQ01000166.1:13004-25602 GCA_006937295.1 Carpinus fangiana
AGAGATAACCCTCCAAATTCATTTTTCTGTGCAGCATCCACATATGGCTCTCTTTCCCAAGGACCGGCAAAAGAAGTATGTCAAACATCCAAATGCTTTTGTGGCTAATCATTCTAGTTCTTAAGAAAGAAATAAATTAAACACTTGGAATAAATCATAGACCAAAAATCCCATTAAATATTACAAAACTTCACAGGAGGGGAAAGGAGGAGGATGAGAAGGGGGAAAAAGTGTGGGAATGCAGTCACACAGAACAGAATATGCATGGACATGTCTGTCAGCTTTATAGCAGATTTAAAGAGAGACTATAGAATGCCCAACTTATAATTTAAAAAGAAGAAAAGCAACAGAAAGAGATCACCGTAAAATAATAAGTATTGACAAGAAGCCTATATATACAGGCGAAATCAAATTTCCCACTCCTGCTCACTTGTGAGATGACAAACTTCCCAACTGATGAATTTTAAACAATAAATAGATTTTCACCAAAAAGCTTTAAAAAGACAAGTAAATGAAAATAAACACATATATAATAATAAACAGGAAAATAAAAAATTTAAAGTTAAAACAACTCTAAATTATAAAATAAATATATAAAAAAATTTGTACCTTTTTGAATGGTAAGAAAAATTTTATTTATTTTTTCTAATGTAGATAAATTTTTTCTTACCATTCATCACAAAGTTAAGAACAATTTTATTTATTTTTTGCCAAAAATGAAAATAACTGCTTAGCAACCCGGTTCCAAACATTAATACATTGATACATCAAAATTCAAAATACTAAATATTTGTGCAATTTTGAAATTTCTTTCTTTTTTTAATTTTTATTTTTTACGAAAAAAAAGATTTAAACAAAAGACACTAAAATACATTATTGACACAACAGATGGGCAGATTGTCTACATTTGCATGTTAATAAATAATGCATCTTGTATATATGCAAGGTACCTAATATGTACTGTTAGCCATGTACCATCACTTCAACAAGTAATCAAGCCATGATATACTAACCTTAACCATCTTTAAACATTGTGAAGCTACTATGACCAATAATGACTTACAATTGCCATAAGATGCACTGGTAGCAAATTTGATGAGGATTATCATACTGAACCACTCGATAAAGATAAACCAAAGGATGGAAAGCCATGTAGATTGATAAAGTGAACATGATTTTTCACAGTAAAGAGATATAAGAGTTGTGACAAAGTAAAACAAGCCAGATAATATTAAAAGATACTAATGAAAACCAAAAATACCTTTCCGGAGCATTAGAAAATAATTTGCCAATCTCACGAGGATTCAGCTCCCCATCCTACGAGGGAATACATACATTGATCACGATTTTAAGAGGTAAGAACTTGATAAACTATTTAGCTGCTTGAATAAATTATATTACAAGCATATAAACAATGACATTGGAAACCAAGTACTTATAGAGCACAGAATAACACATACAAGTTTGGTACCATACAATTCAAAGATTTCCCTCAGATACTCGGTGGCTTCATTTGTTAGCTCCACAGTCTACACAAATGAGAAGCACCAATAAGCATTTTACACAAACATTGTATGACTCAGAAGAAAATGCAACAGTTTCAGTTGCAGGGTTTCGAATGGGTTGGGGTAATATATGATTTGTATATCATTACATAATACATTTGTGTGTGTGTGTGTGAGCGTGTGTTATATATCAAATTCGAATTGAGCGGTGTTTCATACAAGTTCAAACTCCATGCATATGATCAGGGGATCATGGTCAGAAATTTATGGCCTGTCCACCTCAAACCAAGCTTTACGCATGAAGAAAAATCCTGGATACCAAGGCTGAACAACCCAAACTCAGGAGACACATTTTATTTAAGGTAGGGCTCAGTCTAATCACTAATCAACCAGATTGGCCATACTTGGCAATTAATTTCATTTCATGATCTAAGTCCAACAAACATTTACTCACAAGTAGAGGACAGACAGAGAACTAAGGCTTTATTTTGATCCTAGAAATCAAGTTAAACACTCTCCACAAGGGGAACCACTCTGAAACAAGCTAAAGTAGGCTCAATCTAATCACTAATCAACCAGATTGGCCATACTTGGCAATTAATTTCATTTCATGATCTAAGTCCAACAAACATTTACTCACAAGTAGAGGACAGACAGAGAGAACTAAGGCTTTATTTTGATCATAGAAATCAAGTTAAACACTCTCCACAAGGGGAACCACTCTGAAGCAAGCTAAAGTAGGCTCAAGCCCCCAAGCCTCCAAAATTTTTTCCAAGTAGCATACTAGTATATAATTAAAATACAGAAAACTTAAGGTTGAACCAATAGCATGGATCATGGCATGATTTGAAGCCCAGCCCCAGCTGAAGCCATACGAACCATTTGCCATCATTAGAAAGAAAGGTAACACCAAATTCTGGCCATCTACAACTATGAAAACAGATAGACAAATAATATTCCTTAAAAAAGGGCATAGTGCATAAAATTAGAATATTAGATAATGAACAGCACTAGCATAGTGACAGCTAAAATTTATCCCTAGAAATTACATGACGTTGCTGCAATTATGAAAACAGACAGACAGACAAATCATATTCCTTAAAAAGGGGCCTTGCACATAAAAATTGTTGATGAACAGCACTAGCATAGTGACAGCTAAAATTCATCCCTAAAATTACATGACATTGCTGCAATTATTGAGTTAACATAAGGGCTCACAAATACTTATCAATCAATATGGATATAAAGGTTTGCACTAGCTCCACCTGCAAGAAAACCCGTTTGATAGGGTTATACCATTTCTCAGAAATTCATTTTGTACTAGAAAATTTAAGTTGGGATTAAGGCTTAGTTGAGTTGGGTAAGGATTATTATCATAAAAATTGACAACGCAGGGCAATGACAATCTTTGCAGTAGATAATTAAAAACTTAACTACCTTCCCTACACTTCCCTAAAACAAATACATTATTTCAGCACATAATAAATCATTTATCATTTCAAGTAAAGCCATTGCTATTATAGTAATTGTAATTTCCCCCAACAATATATATTACCTGATCGGGAGCTCGTTGGGAAGTTGATGGGATGACATCCTCTGCAAGTTTGAGATCATTGTTGTATCCAAATTTTCGTAGAATAGTCCATGTTATCTCAAGACGCCGTTTATCTATGTGCAGTTGATGAAGAAAAAGGAAACCCGTCCAAGTAATCCCACGTTCATTGACTCCTTCACCCAATTTTTCTAAGACAACCCTCTTAAGACCTATTATTTCAAAAGGTTGTAATGGAGCATTGAAACATTTGACCTGTTTACAAGTATTGTTAGCTCCCTTATTTATCTACAGCCGAAAATACCAGGACTCTGATAGGTGAGAAACTTGTTTGCAAGTATTACAAGATCATTCCTGAATTGTCAGGAACATCATACTTGGACATAAAACAATCATAAAACTAAATTCAGTACAAAAGTAGCAAACATGGAAGCAAAAGAGACCTGAAAATCATTCAACTCTGCATCATTGAGGGCACCGTCCCTATCATGGTCACTAAGAAAAAATACCTGCTTCAAGGCTCAAACAAATCTGGGGCTCAAAGTCTCTGCTTCCTCATCAAATAGCGGACCTGTTGGATGAAGCACAACTTTTTATGCATGGTAGAAAACTTCACAGGTCTACAAAATTAATACATTTCAACATTAAACTCCAAACATTACAACGAGAATTCAAGAATCATACATTGCTTTAGATAATCAGATTCATCCAACTAAATGAGGGATTAATTAAACTGAAATCAGATCCTAGCAATCACTAGCTTGAACTGAGTCCCTGATGCACAAAGTAAAAGTTAAATGGGGCAGTTCACATAATTAAAATGACATAATCAATATAAATAATAGCTACTTTGATCTCAAACAAGATTTTACAGAAGAAAAAATTGCAATTCGTTTTTTTATTAGTAATTGCAATTTACTTTATTGATCAAACTAGTTCAATTTGTCTTGATATCTTCAATACCTAATCTTAAGTCAAATTCTCAAGTTCAATCTTTTTTTAAAGAACAGAAAGAAAGTAGCCAATGGTTCTGATTTAATATGGCTTTTATTTGATTTAAGAAGCTGATCCATGTTCAAACCTATTGTAACCAAGTAAACTCTTAAGCCGCGGCATCAGAAATTTTTTTAAAGAAAATCAGAAAATAGTATTTGCGCAACATTTCAGTATAGTATTATAGTTATAGTAGAAAACTGATGTTTCCACAGGCATTTTTGTTACAGACAAAAAATAATAGTTGCCTAAAGACCCCAAAAGCTTTACCTTCTCTTAAAATATTTTACCAATTTACCCAAATTGGGAGTACTTGGGTTGCCCCCTTTGCGCTTCATAATGATATAGATTTACTTGTCAAAAAATATATTTTACCAAATACCGAAAATGAATATGTTGCTAAGTGCTGGAATTCAAACACAATGAGGCTCTGCTACTGTGTCTCTAACAATAAAAACAATTGTATAGTGTTATGACACTCCATCTGCAAGACTAGGATATTGTAAAAGAATTGACAAGTATGAACCACAAAGGAACTCAACAACACAGGTACAAAAATCATTAAAAAAAAGGCAGACTGAGAGAAAAGAGCACCAATAAACAATACCCGATATTATTTAAGTGTTGAACATTCAGTGCAAGTTTCAATCTCACGAAAATTTTCCATTATTGGTGACGTCACCTGCTCCAGGCTCACCTGCCGGTTCTCATCTCTCAAATCCATCTTACAACCTACCACTATAACTGGGACTTTCACCTGCTCACCGATTTGAGTCATAAAAATAGAGTCAAAAGTCATGGTGGCCCCATATATTGCCAAGGGAAACAATTTCCAAAACACAAGAAAGCTAAAGGGCTCAAATTAATACAACGCATGATTTTATACTCAAGCTTAGACTCTGCTTGTTTCGATGTAAACATTTTCCATATTTCTGGGTGTTTGGAGTGGAGCAATCTTACACCCATATCCCTCATTGCACACCTCGAGCAAAGAAGCCAGAGCACTCGTGCTGTACCCCCCACTGCACCTACCACCCAAGCAAAGAAGTCAGTTCCATGTAATAAGAGTTGAGTAGAGCCAATTAAAACCAAGTTCGAGTTTATCTGGCACAGGTTTGACACAAAGGACGACATGGGGTTAGAATATGACAACAATGCAAGCCATGTTCTCGCAAAGAAGAAAATATAAGAAATGGACACAACCTTTGAGACGCCATAGATGTGAAAATCCATGGCAACTAAAAATATGTGGTGGAATCACACACACAGAGGAAGAGAGGTGGATTGTGTATGATGCAGTTTATACGGTTGTGTTTTGTGTTCCCTTTCATTGTTTGATGTATTGTTTTTACTGATTCTGTGTTAAGTGTTTTGGTGTGTGAATAGTTTTGGGCAATTAAACTACCCGGGGGGGAGGTTGGTAAAAAATTGAAATTACACAATTAAAATTAATGCAAAGTAAAAGAATAAAATTAGAAGTTACGAATTTTATGAAAAAATAACTTAAATAGTAGATTTCAAAATCATTTAGTGCGAACCAAACAATGAAAATTATTTTCAATATCAGTTTTAAGGTGTCAATGAAACACCGAAAAACCATTAGTTTTCCCAAACAAATATTTTACATCAAAACAACGGACCCTTAAGCTTTCCAGAAGAGCGAGTCCTTCTTTCAAAAAAAATGTCCCTGTATATATTTTCCATGAATCAACGTTTCCAGAAGGAAAATAATAATGAAGGATAGAGACCTCTAGTTTACAAAGTTTTGGAAGCCAAAAAGTACTCAATCGTTCAAATGATGGAGGCTTATCACATGCATAAGTAAACACAACTACATCAGCCCGCTTCAATTCTTCGGAGACTTTATCATCATTCTCCACTCTGGTTAGGAAAAAGGAACGATCAAAATTCAATGTTTAAGAAAATTAGTGAATTTGCCACAATAAAAAATAATAATAATTTTTTTAAAAAAAAGATATTGTACCAGTGTCAGTCAATTTTTTTCTTCTTCTCAGTAACCAAACAGAGATTTCCAAAAAAGCAAGAATAAACCGAATCTCACACGATATAAGGCAACATTTAGAATTCAACATCATAATTACACCTTTCTTTTCTTCTCTTTTCCTACACTTTCAAAGCAACCAAATAGAGCATACCGAGACGAAGTGTCTATGATCGTGATGGGCACGCGGTCGGGGAAGATATCCTTGGGCAGCCTCGTCGGCGGGAACACTGGCGGCACATTCTTCGGGAATTTCTCGGCCGCTGACGTCGCAATCAGGCTCGATTTCCCGGTGCCTCTGTCCCCGGCAACCACGATTCGTAACCCGGTCTTGAGTTACGGGTTCGGAGTTTCAGCTATAGCTTTCGCCATTGAAGACGCTGCAAAGCAAAACCCTAATTATAAACCTCGCGCAAATTCGATGGCAGAAAAGTAAAATATATCAGGCTTCAAGGGCGAAAAAATCAGATTCAGTGAAGAACTTGCGAGCCAGAATTTTAAAAAATAAATAGTAAATCTTTTGGAAGAGATTAGGTTGGTGTGTGTTAAGCAAGATTCTATGTATAATCCAACAGATATTCAAACACAATCAATCGCAGAGATAATATTGGGAATTCAAATGTATACATTAGATTTTATATATATTTGAATTTTGTATTGCAATTTTCTAGATAGAACGAACTCCATGTATTAAGGAGTTCAGTACATACTCAATATCTTACTGATTTATTGAAGACTTACAGAAAAAGGTGAATCGTAAGGGTTTGGGGTGAAAATAGTGAGGAAATGAGAGGAGATGAAGAAAAGAGGAAACAATAAAATAATAAAATAATAAAAAATAGTTTTTGAGGAGGTTGAAGAAGACTGTGATGCAGGTGATGGAACGGAGGTAAATAAACAAGGACTCTAGTCTCTGGGGCGGAAGATTATTGCTACCTTGTGTGTTATAGTGGAGCTTGAAGAACACCACCTGAAAACCCTAGCTGGTGGGGTGGCTACAGTTATGTAGCTTCAGACGTAAACTTTTATAAATTATATCAGAGCTTGGGTATAAAGGCGCCAACATCAGAAGAGAAGAGACGGAAAATTGCGTTAGTATAGCTTAAACGCACGTTTTGAGTGTAATGCGTGTGTGAAACGTGCGTTGATATGGGCCCAAGTGTTTGGGTTGTTACAATGGGTCGGGTAATTTGTAACTGATCCTGGGCTGCATATAAACTGCTGTCGAGGTTTTTCTCTTTTTTCTTTTGCTTTTTTTAAGCCAACTAGATGAATTTTGATTTTGATCCGATTATGATTTTAAAAGTCACATTAATTTTGGATGAATATAAAAAAACACAAGTATAACTTGTAACATTACTCATAAATTTTAACGCACTAATTTGGTTTACATAATCTACTGTCACCTTGTTTAATTAGAATGAAAAATGTATGTAGCTATTTCGCCTTTCTTTCTCTTAATTTACTTCTCACCGCACTCAGCGCCTTGGACATTTTACAATCTTATGATCAACAACCTAACATTAGAGCACATCACCAAAGCTATTAAACAATGGCCCTTTATTTTCATAGTTGACATAGTCACATGGGAAAGGACATTAGAGAGATCAATCATACAACAAGTTTTAGAATGATGTAATATTATTTTTTAATGTCGTACATAGTTTGTAAGAAGGTCATGATCAATAGGATAGTTGTGGCCAATGCGGAAAGAACAGACCATGGAGTGTTGAAATAATTGCGCACAAGCACTGCACTCCATCTAGGGAACCTGCATCGGCAAAAATCATTCACTTGCTGGGAAAGGTTTTTGTAGTAGTAGTGATTCACATAAGTGCCATTGTATAGCTTGTTGAAGAATTGAGACGAATCCTGAGGATTCAACTTGTGATTAATGATATGATTCTCGTAGAGAATATTCATGTCGTTTGCGGTATCAATGAGACTGTCTAGGAGTACGACATAAGAAGTAACCCTAGCTTCACATTTGGGGTGACATTGTTCGTAGTTGATTAGATTTCGAAAAATAGTTTCTGTTGTCTTGTGAATTGGTAATGGAGGAATTTCCAAGACACCATCAATAAATTTTACGTCTAGTATACTTCTGGATGCACCCCTTTTGAATATAATTCCAGCCTCTACAAGACTTGTAGCAGAAGGCAAGGATTGCCATCTCGATATTCTTTCTTCCTTTTCTTCATTTTCTTCCGTTGATAAAGTGGACAATTTCCTGAGCAGGTCAACCAAATGCTTGATGCCTTTGATATTCATGATGGACTGAACCGGATGACACGTTACATATGATAAAAAGCTGTCATTCAAGAACCCCGTGGCAAGTAGAATTAGGGGATCGTCTCTGTTAGAATCCAATATTGTCAAGTTGAACAAAATCTCAAGTACCATCCAAGGTACTTGGTTTTCTAGCAATATCAAGTCATGGGCTAGAAATGGTGTCATACAGGACGTGATGAAAATAGTATCATCTTCTTCTCTAAGCTCCTTATAAGCTTTCTTGCGGAACAACTCAATAAGAAAGCAACCATCAATTACCAAAATCTTCACAAGTTCTTCTGGATTGTAATGGATTGCTTCGGCATAACACTCACGCGCCTCTTTCTCCATCGCCATGATGGAATTGATGAGAGTTCTTAGCATTGTTTCTGGGAAGAGTGATCGAGAGATAAGGCCTTGCAAATACTTGAGTTTAATTTTTTCTGTGGCTTTCAAGTTTGGATTACCATGATGGAGAGGCCCAATAGAAAATGCATCAGGAATATAAGCTTTTTCATTATGCATAGAGAGAATGACAGGGGTTTTGAAGATGCAACACTTAGGCGGGATATGCAAATCATGGGGCATCATATCTTCTATTGAAGACACCAAGCGGTCGACGTCAATTCTAACATAATCTCCTTCATATAGAGCCATATGTTGAATTTGTTTTCTGTCTCCTAAAGTTGCTTCTTTTGAAATGACCCCAAAAAAAAAAAAAAAAAAAAGTAAAAGCAAAACAAAAGAGATTAATTTGAATCTTTGGGCACAATTCTCTTCAAATATAGGGCCAAAAAAAAAAAAAAAACAAACCATGCACTTATTTGCACAACATTCATTCATTCAAAAAAGATTATTAGCGTAACACTAACAATTGAGTTAAAGATATTATAAGTTTATGATAGCTCGTGGCACAGGGTTAGTTTTGCCCTTGTGTATGACATTATTTCATTCTCTTTTAACAAAAAAAACTAATTGAACTTTAAGGAAAAAAAAGAGAGAGGAAGGGGTATAAGCATGTCAAATGGAATCAAATTAAGGAAAAAAATATATATTGGTAGCACTAAATTCACATACAAGATAAGAATGTAACTCCTTGCCGGTTCCACCACTCCTAAATTTGGTTTTTAGTTCCTATAATGAAGAACACTAACTTGAATAAGAATGCAACTAATTAAAATTATATAAGGTTTTCAAAGTTCATGATAACTGCTAGATCTAATTTTCCCTTGATATAAGTGAGAAGTACCTAGATTTTGGTAATTGTATATTTACATGCTTTTGAAAGTTAAAAAAAAAAGAAAAAAAAGAAAAAAGAAAATAATGGACCAAGACAAAGAGCAAGAAGTTAAACTACTACTTGACTTACCAATTATAACAAATACGTCGACAAATGCCTTGTTGAAATTTTGGAAAGCTGAAACTGTACCTGCAGTAGTACTTTATGCTTAAACATAATTTTCCCTTGCCTATTTATATGCTTAAACATATGTTATGATGCCGCGTTTATGAAGAGGTTGACTTGCCAACTACTTTGACACGGCTGCCGACGTGGTGATTGGTGAGGTATTTTCTTGGTGAGTAGGAGGGTTATGACCGTCTTTTTAAGGATGAATAGAGTTATGACCGTACGTCTGCATCTCTACCATCACAATTTCCTACATCCATGCGCGACAACTTAAGTATCTTCAAGTACAGTGACATCCAAGGACAGCAATGTTGGAAATTTCGAATCATCTGTTTTCAGAGGAGAGATAGAGCTGGAGTTAGAGAGGGATCGGGATCCCGGCAATGGAAAAAATTGCCCACAAATATTTTTTCAAATTCTAACATTCAATGTCATCTAAAGGTCCATATTGAACCCTGAGATTCACAACTAACAAAATAATAAAGTATTATTTAAATTTTTTTAAAAAATTATAAAACTAGATAATAAAATAATATAATAAAAATCTTAGGATTGCCCTGAATTGATCACTCCATTTTTATTATAAGTTTGGTCGGCCACCACATTGAGCCACATGTTTTACCACTAACAAAATAATAAAATATTATTTAAATTTTAAAAAGAACTTATAAAACAAAATATTAAAATAATATAATAAAATAATAAAAATTTAGGGGTGGCCGGCCACCTCATTTTTGCTGTAAGGGGTTTCCGGCCCACCCCAGCTGAGCCAAACCCAGCCTTCGAAGCTGCTATTTTGCAGCAGCAGCGCCTAGCCCAAGCACCTGCCTCTTCGCACAAGAGAGAGAGAGATTGAGAGGGAGAAGAGAGCTGGAAAAAGGGAGATTGAGAGAGAGACCGTGAGGAGGAGAAAAGAGGAGGAAAAGAGAAAGAAGAGGGGTTGTTTCCCTCTTGCCCAGACCAGATCCGAGAGAGATATTCAGAGGAGAGAGAGCTGGAGCTAGAAGAGAAAAACCAAAGGAAGAGGGAGAGTGTTCTCCTGCCCAACGAGAACAAGAAAGAGGAGAAGGAAAGAAAGAAAGAGAGGGGCGTACCGTGTTGGCCGGGTCACCGGCAATGAGCGGTGATTGTGTTTCTGGCGATGTGGCAGCAGACCTGCCCTCAGTTGTGGTGGGCCGGCCACCCCTTATGGTAAAAATGGGGTGGTCGGCAACCCCAAGATTTTTATTATATTATTTTATTATTTTGTTTTATAATTTTTAAAAAAAATTTAAATAATACTTTATTATTTTGTTAGTTGTGAAACACATGGCTCAATATGGACTTTGGATGACATTGAAGGGTTAAGATATGAAAAAAAAAATTATGGGCAATTTTTTCCCATGCCGGGGATCCTGATCCGTCCAAGACTCCAAATGCTGTCAATTCTGTAAACGCACACCATGACGATTGATGAACATAGAATTGAAAGGGTATAGCCTGCGTTTTATGTGGTCCATGGGTGAGGGAGAGAGAGAATTGATTAGCGCCTTGGTGCTAGTCGCATAGAAATTTCAAATGCAAGGCTTGAAAAGAAAAATTATTCACGTCTATCACTATTTTTCATCTTATCTTATAAATTCAATACACCAATTATATATTAAATTCGTGAACTTATGTAAACTCTACACAAATTTAATGATAAACCCTCACAAATTTATATAATGAGATGAAAAAAAAATACTAACATGAATAATTTTTCATTAATATTAACTTATATACAATTTCATTGTGTATATCGTATACAACTTCCCAAAGTGATTACCTCAGTTGTCGTACACAGTACACCGTACATGTGTTGATTTACATCATAGGGAACGCAATACTTTGTTGACACGTCATCCTAGGGTTTAGGTGCTCTTCTAACGTTTTTCTAGTATCTTCTCAATTGTGATGTGGTTTTTAAAATCATTAATAGATTAAAAGTCAATAATGATAATTTTAAATTCAACTATGATTTTAAAAGCCACATCACAGTTGAGAGCACACCAAGAGAATACTACAAGAGCACCTAGCATTTCCCATTCTTAAATTACTTATTCATCATGATTAAGGGGCCTTAATTAAAAAATATAGGCAATAATAAAAGCTTTAATATTTATTAATTAAAAGCCTTATTAAATCGAGGGTTAGGCGGCGGCCTAATCCTCTAAGAGAAATGATAAAAGGCACAATTTTGATCCAACTTTTCTCTTATTTTTTATTTAAAAAAAAAAAAAAATCGGAAGCAATAACATGTGGTCCTTTTTTTTGTTGGGTATTTTTTCAAAAAAACAAAAGAAGGTATTTTTCTTCATGAAGAAAAAAAAAATTATAAAAAAAATACCAAATAAAAAAAGGACAATGTTATTGCTTCAGATTTTTTTTTTAAACAAAAAAATAATAATAATAACTACATAAGAGAAAATTTTGGCCAAAATTGTGCCTTTATCATGTCTCATCCCCTAATGAATTGAATCAGCAGCCTTGACAGTGACAGATAAGGTCAGATTTAGTTAACCCCTTTTGCATATAAGTATTTTGCCTCCGGTGCTCCACACATATGGGATATTGGCAAACAAAAATGCTGTCAAATTCTGTAAAGTGTAAACACAAACCAAAAACACGTTGTTGACAAACAAGGTAGCCTGCATTTTAATTATGTGGTCCATGGATTGAACAAAGAGGGCATCAAAGATGACAGCTTTGTCAAAGAAAGGGGCGACCCCAAGCCCCCTGAGGAGGACCGGAAAAGAGGGAAGGCCCCACCGATGCTCTATCGTATCAGTGGGAGGGAGACCATCCAATTGAGTTAGGTTTGAGTTCAAAGGCACAGGTATTAAAGACAT
>VIBQ01000167.1:10458-48542 GCA_006937295.1 Carpinus fangiana
TTAAACCCTTCAACACACTCTATTGTGGTAATTGACACAAGTCAAACCGAATAATGTGTTTACCGTTAAGGAGCTACAATGAGTATTGATTATGGATAAAATCATCCACTGTATCCTTGGATCACAGTGGATATTGAATCACAATCAAACACTCGTTGTGCACCCGGCTTGGAACACATCACAGGCTGACTATCAATGCATCAACAACACACAACCATTCAATTATTTGTCACAGAAATTAAATGACGAGTACGGAATTAAATAACGGAAAATAAAGCATAAAATGTAAAAGCAAGAAATATAAACTAAGGGTGAGGCTTCATCTTCAACCTAAGTTGAAGATTTTAGCCACCCATTGAATAACAACGCATAATTGAATTAAAATAATGCATTAAAATTAAATTAAAAGAAAAGCTTACAAATAAAAGGGGCGGAGCAAGCCAAACAGAAGCAAAATGCTCTCCAAAAACGCCCCAAAAGAATGTGTGTTCGACCAAATGGCCTTGGGTCCTATTTATAGGCTACGAAATCCTACGAGTGCGTTCGAACGCATGAGGTGCGTTCGAACGTACTGCTGAGTTGTGCGTTCGATCGCACAATGTGCGTTCGACCGCAGAAAACTGTAACGGCGCATGCTGAAGCGATGGACTCCTAGGGCACCCGAGCGAGATGCGGGCTGACGGGGACTGCGTTCGATCGTGTCCCTGTGTTCGACCGTCAGTGCGTTCGAACGCACCAAGTGCGGTCGAACGCACTTGACAGGGATCCAATTCTTCACTTGGTGTCTTAGGGTTTAGGGTTTAGGATATCTATTGTGATTTAAGGATACATTAGATGATTTTTGATAATTCAATACAATTAATTGCTTGGTTTTCTTGATTAAAAGATTGGATCTTTCTTGTGATTTATTTTTCTGGATACAACGGATGTTTCAATATAGATTGGATATTTGTCTGTGATTTATGGATACAACTTATGATTTAATTGATTATTGGATTTCTATTGTGATTTGGGTAAAGAATGGATACAAGGAATGTTTTGATTAATTTGTGAAGCAAAAAAGTGAAACATGCCTAAGATTTATATGTGAGAACTTTGGGGAATATCTGAGATCATGAAGCTAGATTGTTAATGATGAGTGAGTGTGGATTCTAAAACCCTAGTGTTTCGTTAACATACAACTTTCATTTAATTAGTTTTACGCTCTTGTTTCATTCAAACAATCACCATTCAAAAACTGTGAACTAGATTAGAATAGAATTATTTTAGGTTTAAATTTGCTTTCAAGAACAAAACTCCCTGTGGGTTCGACCTCGCACTTGCACCCCCATTATATTGCACACGACTCGTACACTTGCGAGTACATTTAATTTTTACAATAGCGAGAGAGTGGCTTACGAGATTGAAGGTGTTGCTACGAGTTATGGACTGCACTGAGGAGCAAAGAGTCAAGTATGTAGCCTACAAGTTCTCTGGAGAAGCAAGGCAATGTTGTTACACTAAGAGGAGCTCGCTGGTGATGGAATTAGGAAGCGAGGAGGCCATTTCGTGGACTCGAATCAAGGAAGAGTTTTATTGGGAATACTCGTGGAGCTTAAGAAGGAGTACACCCAGAGAGTTGCATTCCAAGAAGGAAAAGAGTTGTTGGTCCCGTAAGTGTGGCAGACTGCATTTTGGGAAATGCAGATCAAGGGAGAATTTGTGCTACGGATGTGGCAAGGTGGGACACTTCATTCGGAACTGCAACCAGGCCAAAAGGAACGGTACTGGTCCACCTGGAAGAAAATGATGGCAGGACAAGGGTTAAGCATAACTACTAGAGTTGTTAAGGCATGTGGGTTCGCCTTATTTTGTAGTTAAGGGCTGGCTTACTAGATGTTTGTTCGTACATCAACCAGTTGTCTTTGTTTTGTACTTGCACTTGCTTTGGGGTTTTGGACCTAAAAGTGTAACATTAACTAAGAGTTTTGTTAATGCATGATGCTTGTTACACTTTGTTGATGTGTTGACGATAAGATTCCTGATTTTGTTAATTGCCCATTAGAAGTTGATGTACAAATTTAATTGTACTCGCCAATTGCACGAGTCGATCGTAATAAAGTGGATGTGCAAGTGCGAGTGTCGAACCCACAGAGAATCGGTTTTGCTAAAAATCAACTTTAAATGCCTAAACTAATAATATCTTAACCTAGTCCCAATGTCAAACACGTGGTGTGCATAAAATAAAACTAAATTAAAATGCGATAAAATAAAGAAATAAAAACAACTAAAGTCCCTAATTCACTTTACAATAAATTAATTCACATATAAACATGCTTAGCTCATATGTATTAAACATTTATGCTACAAGGCATACTCTGAGCGTTAACACATTGTTCATATTTTCGTCTATCAATAAAGTACATATGTATATCCTATTGTTGTTACATAATCTTGTCAAACTACTCGAGGCAAACACTGTTACAAGAGGTCACAACGGATAATGGTCCGCAGACGAATATCCGATGTATCTCCGGTTGCAACGAGTGTTGACGTTTGGCGATTTGTAGATAACAATCAACACACTTTTTGTCACTAAAATGCATTGAAACGAATAAACATAAATCTTAAATGATAGAATAATACGAACTAAACATGAATAAATGTAAACAAATTAAAGTAAAGGGAATAAGAGACTAAATAAAAGTAAACTAAAACATAAATTAAATAAACGACAATTTAGGAGGGATTTACAATGGAAAACAGAGGTTTTTGGGCCCTAAAGGCGCCTCCCAAACGTTCTCAAAATGAAAATACACGAAGTCCTATTTATAGACAAAATGAAATGTGCTGCCAGGTTAGGTCTGCGTTCGAAAGTAGGAGGTGCATTCGAACGCAAACGTGCATGCGTTCGATCATGGTGCTGTACGCTCGGTCGCAGGTATGCCACCGTGCCGCGTGCGTTTGAGGGTAGGCGCTGCGTTCGACCGCAATGCGTTTGAACGCACTAAGTGCGGTCGAACGCAAATAACTGCCCACGGCGCAAGGTTGAAGCGATGTACGATAGGGCCGGCTAGGGCAACACGGGAAACGCGTCTGACTGGACCTGCGTTCGAACGTGTTCCCTGCGTTCGACTGCAGTTACGTTCGAACGCAACAAGTGTGATCGAACGCACTTCCAGGGGCTTGACTCCTTCTTTGCTTCATTTCTCCCCTTTTGAGCCACCTTTTGCACCAAAGACCTACAACACATTAAAACACTAAAACAAGATAAAATATTATATATTAACAACACTAAGAGCCTAACAAATATAAATTAAGGGGTTTAAATAAGCACTTTTAGGCACTCATCAGAAGTATGTTAAGGCATTATATTCATGGACTTGGATTCTGGCATAGGGCAATTAGCGAATCTTGTGCCCATTGATCTTGTATTGGATTACATGATTTTGAGATACTTAAGTGCTAAGAGATTCGAGAGAATCTTTCTGTACCTAGCTGGACTAAAGAGTTCTCGGGTACAGTTGTCTGTGGAGACAAAGGAAGTGACTAGAGCTGATCGAAGGGTTATGATTAGGCTAGCATAGTAGCTGATGCCTTAAGTAAGTAGAAAGGTGACAGTTTTGATCCAATAGCTTATCACTCTTGGAATTTCCCAACCCTAGTGGTTATGGAATTCGCTAGGATGGGAGTAGAAGTGATAGATGAGGGTGCGTCTGCACACTTGTCTAGCTTGGTGGTTGGATCAGGATTGCTTGCTTGAATTAAGGTCACTCGGTGGAAGGACTCTAAGTGCACCAAGATCAGGCAATTGATAAGGCATAAGGGTTTTGTCTTAAGGATGTTGGGTTGCTCACCCATGAGTGTGTGTCGGAAGGTGAAGGACTAAGAAAGGAGATCTTGAGCAAGACTCATCACTCTCCATATACTGTACATTCTGGAAGTACCAAGATGTACAAGGATGATAGGAGGGCAAAATTGGATTTTAGTGCCAAAAGACGGATGGTCAGTCAGAATGGACTAACCAGATCCTGGAAGACATGTCGCGGGCTAGCATGTTGGACTTCAAAGGTAGTAGTACCTACCTTTGATCGATGTTGTTGCAGGTGACTTTTGGAAATGCCGCCTTATGAAGCACTTTATGGATGTAAGGATTTGTTGCCCTTGTATTTAGACAATGTTGGAAGGAAACAACGTTGGGGCCTAAGTGATTCAAGTGCTTACCATCGAACCAAGGATGAGTGCATCCTAGAGTCGGCAGAAGAGTTATGTCGATAACTAGGGATGACCTTCAGAACACGAAGTAGGAGATCGTGTATTCCTTAAGATGTCATCGATGAGGGAAGTGATGCGATTTGAGGAGGAAGGGGAGACTGGTATACAAGGTTGCCCTACCCCCAGACCTGATAACTCTTTTTTCAAGATTATACTTAGACAGTATACCTATCCCTGCTTCGGTTGAAGGGATAGTCGTGTATAAAAGAGTTTGTTTTCCTCTATATGGTTATGGCTTGGATACCCATTGACTCGGACTGTATGTGGAATTACTCGACTTGGGTGTTGAGATTGTTGAGGACTGGTATAGTGAAGGAAACACTGAGCATGATGTTGGTACGTTGAGGTTCAAGGATTTTATTCGTATGATTAATTTCTCTTGGGTTATGTGCCTATTTGTTACGGTTTTGGGTAACCGTTACATTTGGATTCTCTAAAAGTAGTCGATTAAGGAAAAGTTGCTTCCGGCTAGGAAGTATGGAATCATGTCAAAGATACCCACAGGCTTGGCTTGTTTTGGTGTATGTAGGAGTCGTTGGTTTGGTGATGATTGATATAGTGTGGGTAATATCGACCACAACGCCCTTGGTGACTTGCAAATGGATCTGCTATGACTTGTAAGGATGCCGACGTGGATTGCTTTATATTGGACGAAGGAGGTTGGTGCTATGAGAATGAACGGGATAAGATTGTTTTTTCCAAGGATGAGGCTGAGCACAAACCTTGTTAAACTACGGACGTTGAAGTATTGTGTTTTAGGGCTACGAAATTTCGAGGACGAAATTTTTATAAGGAGGGGAGAATGTAGTGACCCAAATATTTAACTAAGCATAAGTGGCTTAGTTAAAGGGTTAATTTGGACTTTAGGTCACTAGGATCAACCAGAAGGGCATTTTTGGAAATTTGTCTTCTGGTTTGTCTTTTAGTGCAGACGTACGCTAGGGTTAGCGGACGTACGCTCTTGTCTTTTTCCGCGGACGTATGCTGGGGGACCACTTGACATACGCTGACATATAGTATGCCGTACTTTGTGAATAGTACAATAGACGTACGCCAAAAGTACCGGACGTACGCTACTTTTTGGAATACCCTCCGAATAATACCTAGATGTACAAAACAGCCTTTGGACCGTTGTGGAATAGCACCGGACGTACGCCACTTTGGCCTGACGTCCGCTGCTTTCTGACCCTATAAATACCCCCTCGCCCATTTCACACCTATTCTGCCCCTAAACCCCTCTCTTCACCCCTAGGCTGCCAGTAGGCCGTTTCGTGAGTGTTTGTGAGGATGCGTGAGTGTTTCGATGCTGCCAGAGGAGGAACTCTTGAGGTTTTGCTTCAAGGAGGTAACGCTCGGTTTCCTTAGCTTTTTAATACGTCGTTATGCTGCTCAATTATAATTTTATGTTGCTAGTTGTAGTTGTTAGCTTAGTTATGCTTTAATCTTCCTTGGGCTAGCGTTTTGATAGCTTAGCGTTGTTGTCTTTGCATAGAGGCTTCGATCTGTGTTAGGAGGCCTTAAGTAGCCTTTGTTGGCCTTAGGAGTCAGAGAATAGGCGGACAGTGGAGAGAAAATGAGGTTCTTCCTGGAAGGCGTCGGAGCGGACGTACGGTCTCGTGACTGGACGTACGGTCAGTATGTGACAGGGAAACCCTATTTTCACCAACCATCCCATAGCTCTTGTTTCCTTGTTATAGAGCTATGTTTTAGTAGAAATAGAACTGATAATAGGTCTTTTCTCAGTATTCGAGGTTATAGAGCCTCAAGGGAATTACATGGAGGAGCTTTACTGCCTGGATGAGTACAAACTCACATGGGTGCTTTGTTGTTACTTTTCCTGCATTGCACGTATTTTATATAGATGTCAAACATGCATATTTTGCACTTTCATGAAATACATTTTGGAACTACAGGTAACTCTCTTTTGTGAAAACGTGTGTCTGTTAACAAGATAATAATGAGACTTGTAAAACTGTGCATGTAAAATACAAACAAGATAATTGCATCATTTGACATGGTACACCGGTACGTACGATATAATGGCCATGGGCTTACTATACATGTTAGCTTTTATGGTCAATGTGTGCATGTGGGGGCTTTGGATCCAATGACTCGTGACCAATGATGCAACCATTCGCAATGGATGGTCACTATAGGACGAACGTCATTAGCGGTGTGGGCCACTTGGGGTTGGACCTGATCGTGCCACTAATGTTACGTACGGTATGTTTCGTGCAATGATTGGGGCACCGGCATTGTATTACAGGTCCCTTGGGACAGCGTCAACCCTGCTGAGAATGGGTAATATCTCGGGTAGACCATATTGTTGAACTATTACTGTTACTCGTGATTATAAGCATATATTATATTATATATATATCACCTGCATGATAACTATCATCTCATAATGCTGCATGTGTTTTATAAATAAAAGAATCCACAAATTAATGACGGGTACGTCATGTGGATTTTCTACTCACTAAGTCATCGGACTTACCCTTGTGTTATTTTCCTTTTTTCTCCATATGTACGATTATGCTGTTTTAGATAGTGGATACCGTGAAACATCCAGTTCTTGTGGAGGATTCGACCCAGGAGATGCTTGAGGACTTATTGCAAGCTTAAGCGGGTACTCATGGTAACTAATACTTTTGAGTTATGTTGTAGACATTAGGGCTTGATGCATGCTTGCTTGCATATTATGGTTTAGCATAGATCCCTTGTACTGATGTTATAGTATGATTTCCGCTGCTTGATGATCGTTGGTTAGATGCTCTGGTTATACTGATTAATGTTTATAGTACTTTGTTACTTCCGTTACTTAGTATCCTCTGCTTTTAAAGAGTAGAGGTCCCGGAGGTCTTGTTTGAAGTGGAACAAGGCTGGGAAACGAACCGTTGAATTAATTACCAGTTAATTAATTCTCGGGGCATTAAAGTGGCTGAGGGGTGGCCTTTTTTCTCTCTTTTTTTTCTTTTTGTAAAAAATTGTTTTTTTGAATTTTTTTATTAAAAAAATGTAATTAGGGGTGGCCACGTGTCAACTTCTAATTGGTCCATGTGTCAATCCATTAAGTCAACTAACGGTAAATTAACAGAAGGACTAACTTGGTCACTTTCTAAAACCACAAGGACTAATTTGGTCCATTTTCCAACCTTAGGGAGGAAAAAAATAAAATTTCCAAACCATAAGGACTAATAAAGTATTTAACCCAATTTTCAAATCATAACGTTTGAATTGTCAAACATTACCATTCAAACGTTACAAAAAATAAAAATTTATTATATTATATTATTTATTTTTTATTATATAATTTAAATTTTATTTTTAATTATTTTTTATTTTATAAAATTTTCGAAAGTAGTGATGTGCCACATGCTAAACTAGTAACGTGCCACGTGTAGCACGTTACTAAGGGTTTTTTTCCCCCTTTTTTTTTTTCAATTTTTCACCCTCTTTTTTTTTCTCTTCCCCACCCATTTTCTCTGCTGAAACCTAGTATATATATGCCCCCTCTTTTCTCGATCTGCTGAAACCCAGCCGCATAAGCCCTTTTTTTTTTGTTTATTTTTTTTCCATTTTCTCTGCTGAAACCCAGCAGCATAAGCTCCTGGCCTCTTTTCTCTGCTGGGTTTAAGCAAAAGCACACCCATATTCACTGAATGAAGACGAGAGAAAGAAGAAATGAGAAAGAAGAAAGGAGGCCAACGCAGGCAGTGACCCACGGCTGGCCACACCGTTCATCAGCTCCATCCCCTTCAATTTCAACTACGGCTTGTCTCACGGAGAACGCCTAGTAGCACCCAACGCCACCACCAACGACCGGCACCACCTCCACCGACGCACCATCCTACCACAAAAGAGGTTTTTTTTTTTTTTTTTTTTTTTTATAAAAAATTCACCTGGTATTTCTCAAAAATCTTTATTTCCTGTGGGTTGTTGAAGGAAGCTTTATTGTAATTTCTGATTGGGTTGTTGAAGTATCTGATTACATAATTTTTTTTTTTTGTTGATTGTACGTGCTGGGTCTCTTGGTTCGGCTGAGTATGGCAGGAGAGGGGATTTTGTTGATTCCCAACAATCTCTAAAAGGAAGCTTTAGATGGTGAACCATGGTGGTCAGACCCACTGCCGGCGACGCCAGAGATCAAGGAAGAAGTGTTGGGGGAAAAAAATGGGGGAAAGAAAGGTGTATGTATCAGCCAGTAGGGAGCTGCGTGGGAGAAAGAAAAGAGATGAGAGAAAAAAAAAAAATGGCCGGCTGCGTGGCTGGGTGAGAGAAAGAAAAGAGCGGAAAAAAAAAAAGAAAAGAGAAAAAGATGGCCGGCTGCGTGGCTAGGTGGGAGAAAGAAAAGAGAGGGAGAAAAAAAAAAAAGATGGGAGACAATCGTGGACCAAAGGACGAGGAGTTTTTTTATTTAATTATTATTTAAGTTTTAGTAACATTTTGAATTCAAAACATTACCAACGGGGTAATGTTTCAAAAAGTGACACATTCTATTAACGTGGCACTGTTAGAAACATTACCTCATTAGTAACGTTTCAGTTTTTGAAACATTACCTACGAGGCTTGAAAATTAAAAAAAAATAAAAATCCAATGGTAACGTTTCATTTACCTTGTTAGTAACGTTTCAGTTTTTGAAACGTTACCAATGAAGCCGAAAAAAAAAAAACAAAACTGATAGTAACATTTCAAAACGTGAAAAGTTACCATTTGGTAACGTTTTACTGTTGAAACGTTACTAAAAAAGCATTAGCAACTTATGGTATAATAACTTGCCAAAAACGTTACCAATGGCATGTTAGCATCATTTAGTAACGTTTTAATTGCCCTAAAACATTACTAATGGTCAGTTACTAAAAAAATAGTTTTTTGTAGTGTCAACTCCTGCAGTGATGACAAGTCTCCTACCGTAGAGTTGGCTCATGCATAACGAGAAACGGGGTGACGGCTCCCGGTAGTGATGGCAAGCCTCCTATCACAGGGCTGGCCCATGAATAATTAGAAACGGGTTGATGGCTCCCAGTAGTGATGGCAAGCCTCCTACCACAGGGCTGGCCCATGCATAATTCGAAACAGGTTGATGGCTCCCGGTAGTGATGGCAAGCCTCATACCGTAGAGCTGGCTCATGCATAACAAGAAATGGGGTGACGGCCCCCAGTAGTGATGGCAAGCCTCCTACCGCAGGGCTGGCCTCTTGCATAACGAGAAACAGGGTGACGACTCCCGGTAGTGATGGCAAGCCTCCAACTGCAGGGCTGGCCTCATAAGTAAAAGAGAAACGGGGTGACGGCTCCCGGTAGTGATGGCAAGCCTCTTATCGTAGGGTTGGCCCATGCATAACGAGAAACGGGGTGACGGCTCCCGGTAGTGATGGCAAGCCTCCTACCGCAGGGTTGGCCTCATGAGTAAAAGAGAAACGGGGTGACGGCTCTTGGTAGTGATGCCTTAGGGTTGGCCTCATAAGTAAAAGAGAAACGGGGTGACGGCTCCCGGTAGTGACGGCAAACCTCCTACTGCAGGGCTAGCCTCATAAGTAAAAGAGAAACAGGGTGACGGCTCCTGGTAGTGATTGCAAGCCTCCTACCGCATAGTTGGCCTCATAATGGAAATGGCACAAGATGATGAGCATGAGCATGAACATGCAAGCATATGATTGTATGATGATGATGATGATTAGTTTTGTATGATATTTATACTAGACGTATCAGTATGCATATGTGACTGGTATGGGACGAAACACATATGTATATTGTTATTGCTAGACATTTCATGATGACATGTAATATGCTTTATTGTAAGTTATATGATATGTATGTGTGGATAAAAGTTAAATGATTAATTTTGAAAAAGCCTAATGAGTTCCATATTGCTGAGGTCTCTATTTTATAGAGACGGTCGGCTCATAATTTCACCTATATCTCGAGTTTCTGGGGTACAGGTGATGATGTTGATGATGATGCAGGTGAAGAGATTATAGATGATGACCCCGAAGCTATGTATCTGGGTTACCATGGTGTTTGAGGCCTGGATACATGGGATGTTTATTTTGTTGGACTAGTTGTTAGTCCTCTTTTGTAGAGCATTCATGTATATGCTTAGAAGTTGGCATTCGGTATATGGCATGTGTCGCATGTGACACCTTTGTATGTCATTCTTTTATATGTAAAGCTTTATTCACATAGATGTATTTGTTAGCTTTGATATGTTATGTTATGTTTAGTGTTATTTATATTCTGCTGCAAATATGTTAACTTTGATTAATCATAGACGATGCATATAGCTCTGTGAGACTTATTATATTGTTAATTAGGTTAATACATGGGTTCGTGACATACTGCGGTATTGCCATGCCACTGTGACAATCCGTTTCTTTGTGGGTTATTGTTTTCAAAACAAAAATTTTTTATCATACTTTTATCAAGCAGGTCGTCACACCAGCCACCTAAAGAAGTAAGCATTTTTTGATTTGATTCTATCTGGGAAAAGATTTGTGTCTGTTGGTGTTTGAATTAGGTCTCTGTGCATTTCTACACAAATCAAAATATTTGTGTAGCTTTAGATCAAGCACAAATTTGGATCGTTCATTTCTCTGTTTCTTTTCTCCTGCACTTTCTTAGGATTTTATTGGTTTGACACTTTTATATGGTTATGTTGGTAGTGATGTCTTTCAATGCTGCTGCTATTTTTGGTTGCCATGTCTAGCCATACTTTGGGGTTTTCTTTTTTGGTAGTAGGGTTTTCAACAGTCTGATCTTCCTCCTATGAGTTGTTAAGGAAAGGGCATTATGAATCTTGGGTTTAGCCTTTAATTTTCCTTTTCCCTTTTATGAATTGGGTGTGAATCACTTTTGAAAATTGAGTACTGAACTGAATTATGGTTATTGTACAGGCTAATTGAAGATATTTGTGAGTCACTAATTAGATTAGTTCTCATTATGATTCTTTTCTATTCAAATTGTTACAATTATATATTTTGTAATTTCTTATTTGATGATTATACATGTACAACTGTAAATGAAGTTGTAAGTTTGTCAAACATTATAAGAATAGCTTTATCTAATGGTGCTAGAGAAAATTCGGACAGTTCAGTTGATGTTTGTGCAAATCTACTTTGCTAGCCATCAAATATCCATGGGTTGCAGAGGACTTATAATGGTCTATTTGATAATCATATGAAACTTTTTGTTCTACGAATTGTGTATTCTATATATTCTAATAGAAGTTATTTTTCTACCATCTCCTTCCTGGATAATAGGATAAAGAATTGAAGGAAACACTTCAAGATATACTTGGAAAGGGCAAGAAGGTTGAGCTCGAACAAAAGGTATATAGCAATTCGTTTTTGTACTTTTTGTCTATGGCAGATTATGTTTGCTTGAGGAAGGAGGATGTTTAGCTATAGCCATTGTTTGGCTAGTTGGGTTTCGTAGTGTTTATATGGCATTATTATGATTATACTTTACAAGGATTGCTTTGCTAGTTCCTGCATTTTGGGCCCATGCTAATTTTAGCTTTTAAATGCCTTAAATTCCTGCATCATCTGGTTTGCTCTTATTTAATTTAAATTTGTATTACTATCCACTAATCTCCATGCATGTTCAAATCCTTGTTTGTCCTACGAAATCTTGCATTTCATAGCACTATCACTATGATCCCAGAATCATGCTTTCTTGTTTTGCGGTTAATGGCACTTGGCACCTTGTTAACACAAATCATTTAGGTGTTATCTCAAGTTTCTTTAGAAATATCTAGGATATGCTTTCACCAATTTGAAAAGTAGAACATTTGCATTTAGTTGTTGTTTCATTGTGTTTGCATCTGTCAGAAGTTTTAGTTGTGCAAAGAAAAAAACTGAAATGGGGATATACGGGTGGTTGTTCTCTTATCTCTAGTATAATTGTAGTTTTTTAAAAAGAATCTGGTAGAGTCATGAATCCTTGTGGAATAGCTAGAATTACCATCATTTGGAAGTTAGAATGATGAGAACTTCACTCTGTGCTCTACAACATAACATGATTTTAGTGCTACTATTAATTACTGTTTAGTTGCATTTTCGTAATTGGTGCAACATCTTTTCTTGTAGATCTAAGTTTCTAGGTTTATTAGATTGAGATTTTATATCGATTAAAATGCATGGGTAGACTATATGTTTGTGGTTAGATGCTATATTATGTTATTCTTGCATAATTAAGTTGCCATTACTGTTCTAGATCTAGATCTAAATTTAGATCTAGTCTCTTTAACTTTAGATTTGATCGTCTTCTTCGGCCAATACGTGTCTTTTAAAGGGATGTCTACGATGTCATGTTCCTCCATTGCCGCTTGTGGGGTTTTTGCTTTTGGTTTTTTAATTTGTTTGTCCTAGCTTTCAAGTTGAGGATGAATTTATTGTCTTGGCCTTTGGGCTAAGGATGAAGTAGGTTGGTGTGGGGGCTTAACTCTCACGGCCGGATTTTTTGTATCTAGTTGTTTTTTATTTTTGTTTTATATTTGGGCTACCCATGTCCTAGATTTAGTCTGCACGAAGCAGATCATTTCCTTAAATGTAATTGTACATGGGTTAGCGGAAGTTTGAAGTCATTTTTATGACTTTTTAACTTTCATAGCTTTTGGCTATGATTTTTCAAAGTTGTATGCTCTATGATGTAAGAGATTTACGCTCATGAAATTTCATCGATGGAAGTTCTATATTTTTTTGTTTTAAAAAAGTTGCCATTATTGTTCCTAAGTTGAGACCCATGAGTTGTAATATGAAGGATAGTTAAGGGGTCCGATATTTTATGGAACGAATAAAGCTTGCTTGCATTTTACATGTTGTATCATGATTAATTGGTTGTGATAAATATACTTAGACCATGGCTAGGATCAGAATCTCATATGATTAGGGGAAAAATGTAAAATTAGTTCATATAGTTTACCTAATTTCTAATTAGTTCTTTGCGGTATCAAAACATACTCAGAGCTCCTCATACAATTGCAAACCGTCCCTTTTCATTTGAGAACGTCATTCTAGATTTTGTGGTTTTTCTGAAATGTAAGCTTATCTTGATGAGGATTTTCTTTAGAAAATGAAAACTTCTCTAAACATGCTAGTAATTAAATTTAGGCAGGCTAGTAATTTAATTTATATGCTAGTAATTTAATTTAAACGTGCTTGGTCACGATCAGATTATTGCGGAAGGTGACTCTCTGGAGGTCGTAGGAGCTTTGCGACGTGAAGGGGAGTGCAGTGGCAGTTATGGACATTTCGTGGAGGAAGCCAAAGTGTTGTTAAGCCAGGTGGGGTCATGGGCGGTTCAGCACGTGGGTAGAGAGAACAATAATGCAGCTCACCAACTGGCACAATATGCTGCTAAAAGGGAGGATGATCAGATATGGCTTACACATTTTCCAGATTTTATTTACTCTTTTGTAAATTTTGACCTTGTCAGGTCTTGATATATTGATAATCTGAGTTCCATTTCAAAAAAAAAAAAAAAATTAAATTTAGGCAGGCAATAACTATGATAGTGATATCGAGATGGATAAGAATTGGATGCAAGAACCTACTCGATGTTCAAATTGATATCTAAAAGGTGTTGAAGAATTCATTAGAATGGGGTGTCAATGTGTGGATGTAAATGGTATTATGAGGTGTCCATATTGTGATTGTGCAAATTGATATTTTCTTCATATTGAATTGGTGGAGTGTGATAAGCGCCAAATGTTACACATTCAAGCCCCTTAACTCGCATATGTTAATTCCTTAGCGTTGTTATTTGTTTGATGTTGTTTTGTTTTTGTGTTTCAGGTCAAATACATGAGTTCCGTTGAAAATTGGACTGAAGAGGACAGTTGGCACCATTCTGTGTTGGTGAACGATTGCTGCTCATCTAGGATCGATCGCATCTGCGATCGATCGCATACCCTGGTGATCGATCGCACTCAGGGATCTTTCAAACTGCAAGCGCCTTTTTACAGCGTGAATGTGATTGTAAAGTTTCCTACTTGAAGTGGGAAACTAACCTACGACTGTAATTAGGGTTTTAGGGTTTCTAGGGTTTCCTAGTCCTTATAAATAGGCTCTTATACATTGTAAAAGGGGTCCGTTTCCCGAGAGCAAAAATTGCAGCAAAATTCCTTAGAGTTTATTCATCATCATGAACGGCTAAACCCCCATTGTGGGGGTATCGATGTAACCCTCTCCAAGCACAATGGTGATTGTATTTGATTCTAGTTAATTTGTTTTATGTATGTTGATTGCATAACTGTGAGGATCAAAACATCTGAATTCTGTTCTTAATGTCAATGCAATTGTTATTCAATTCCAAAATCAATATTTGTGAAATTCTCTTCTTGTCTTTGAAATTATTTTGCCTGTATTGAACTCAATCAATCGTATTTTCTGTGATCATAGGATTGATGGTTATGCAATGAGTTTTAATATGCATATGATTAATAGGATTAGATAGACCATGCTTAGGGAAGACGGGTCGTACTACACCCTAGTTTAGAATAATTTAGGTAGACGATCCGTGCCAACCGAAGATGGGTTATACTTTTCCGTTAATCATATAAAACTTATTAAGGGATTTTATAGTTTATGCCTAGGGAAGACGGGTCGTGCCGCATCTTAGTGGTTAGGTGGACGATCCGTGCCAACTGAAGATAGATTATTCTTATCCCTTAATATGTATTTTCTTGTTATTTTATAACATACACAGCATGAGTTTATAAAATTAAATACAGTTACCATTGTTATGCGGAGTGTGGTGAAATCGGTACCTTACTCTCTCTCTCTCTCTGATATTATTCCCTTTTAATCTTGCATTTACTTTCATGCACTTTGAATTCACAAAACAACCAAATCTCTTTCGGTAATTAGGTTAAATTTCGTTCTTTGAATTTCATAACAAAACCCCCACAGTCCTTGAGGTTCGACACCCTCAATATAGCTATATCCTACAGGATTCGTTCTATTGCGAGTGGTATTTTTATTATTGATAATTTTTGGTTGTAAAATAACCACATTAGAGTGTCACTTGTATCGACATGGAATTGATCGCACATACACTCGATGGATATTTCATGGGGAAGAAGATCCGTGTAGTATAAATGTGACTGCCAACTTATACATTAATACAAATGTGAGGATAGAGGAGATTGATGAGATCAAAGAATTGTTAGGCGATGTTCAAATTGGGACATTTTTTTAAGCCAACATAGGTGAATCCTCTACTACTCGAGGTTTGACGATTCACAATCACAAACATAAAACCCCTTTTGGCCGATTATGGGAAGATGGAATGGGTGAACGTTATCCAGGTTGTAATAAATTTACAAAAGTAGCTTTGATTTTGAAGATGCTTCATATAAAGACGATTTGCAACATGAGTAACAAGGCATTCGATATGATTATTAACTTGATAAAGAAGGCCTTTCCTGATGGAGAGACATTGCCACGCTCGTACCAAGAAGCAAAGCGATTGTCTTGGGACTTGGTTTCGGTTATGAGTCGATACATACATGCAAGAATGATTGTGTGCTTTTTTGGAAGGAACATATTGATAAAGTAAAATGACCAACATGCAACACTTCAAGATGGAGTTGTGTTAAGGGTAGCGGCAAGAAAATTACTCAAAAGGTCTTGTGGTATTTCCCAATAAAATCGAGATTGCAACGATTGTTTATGTCGAAAGATATGGCGAAACATATGAAGTGTCACAAAGATAAATGAAGAGATGATGGCAACACTCTAAGACACCCAACCGATGGTGTTGTGTAGAAAGAGTTTGATGAAAGAACATGAATGGTTTGCTTGTGATTCCCGCAACGTGAGACTTGGTTTGGCAAGTGATGGTATCAACCCATTTGGCAATTGAGTACCACATATAGCATATGGCCAATAGTATTAATGTCGTACAATTTATCTCTGTGGATGTGTATGAAGAATCCAAATTTGATATTGTCCTTACTTATCCTTGGTCACACAACACCTAGAAACGACATTAATGTGTATTTGTGGCCTCTGGTTGATGATTTGCATGAATTATGGAATGAAGGTGTAACCACTTACAATTCTTTGATTAAAGAGACATTTCGGTTGCATACGACATTACTACGGACCATAAATGATTTTTCCGCATATGGGAACTTGTCTGGGTATTCTACGAAGGGAAAGCTGGTGTGTCCGGTATGTAACAAGGACACAATGTCTTATAGGTTGAAGTGTGGATCTAAAGAGTGTTATATGTGTCATCGTAGGTAGCTTTCTCGAGACCATGTGTGGCACCAAGAAAGAGAATTGTTTGATGTTACAGAGGAGCATAAATTGGAATCTGAAGAAATGTCCAGAGATTAACTGTTTCAACAATTAATACATGTTGAAGATGTGCAATTTAGAAAACATAGGGGGAACAAGAGAAAGTGTCACACAAGTGGTGTTGATATAAATGAGTCAATTTGAAGGAAGACGAGCATTTTCTTTAAGTTGCCTTACTAGTCAATGTTGAAACTATGACACAATTTGGATGTCATGTAGATTGAGAAGAACATATGTGATAGTATCTTGGGTACATTGATGAATATTTCTGGGAAGACAAAGGACACAGTCAATGCACGAAAATATTTATATGAGATGGGTATACATAAAGAATTGCACTTACGGACAAATGGTGCAACCACCACGATGCCACTTGCGGCGTACACTTTGACAAAAGATAAGAAGAACCGGTTATGTGGGTGGCTGAATTGTGTGAAGAACCTATTGATGAATTATATGTGCAACTTGGTGCAAGCATGTTAATTGATGATAACCCTTTGAATGAGGAGCATAATACTAACTCCAATAATGAAGAAGAGTTAAGTAGCAACTATGATACAGAGTCTGAACACACAGAGAACTCTGAACACGAATAGTCATTCTCAAGCAACAATGATACAGACTATGATGATGAATGACCAAGTACAAAGTGGATTAACATATTGTATGAAGCTTTGCTACTAATATTTTATTTTTGGTTTTTCTTTTTCTAAAAATTGCCCTCTTATGTGCAACTAATTAAATTAAGTATATGAACAATTTTTTTTTTGTCCAAACTATTTAACATGCAATATTATGGTTATATGATTGATCCACATTTGTTTTGTATTGTTTGCAGATCTATCATAGCAAATAGAAATGGTGATAGGCTAAAGCCAAGGCTATGGCCAAGTTCAAGGCCTGTGTCATGTCGAGGACCGTGACAAGCTAACCCTCGTTGATATAGTTGACGATACAGACATGCTATAGCCGGTGCCCCTCGAGTCGGTGGAAGGCCATCCTTCCCAAGAGCCGTATGATCATGTACACTCATCGGGAGTCACACCCACTGCAATCTGTAAGTGAATATACAATACTTTTCTTATTAGTTTGTTGTATACACTTTGCAAAATACTTTGCTAGAAAAAACTAACTACGTTTCCATATTTTGATTAATAGTTAGCATGTCCGTTAGACGGCCAAGGGTTAAGAACAAGAATTTGAGGTACAATGCTATGATAAATAAGGATGGTCCGATAACTTTGGAATTCGATGATAAGTATTGGGTACCTTATACCTGTAATACCCCGATTAATTATCACCTATTTATAAAAGTGTTAAAACTCCCTTAAGTTAATGATTTCTGAAAAAAAATATATAAAAAAACCTTTCTTAATGGACCCAAGCCTTAAGGGCCTTTTTGCAAGCAAAAGCCTGAGTCCAGCTTCTCTGGGCAAGCGCTCACATAGGGACCACACCAAGCACTCGTTTACAACCCACGCCATATGCGTGAAGGTCGTACTCTGAGCACTTTTGGCTTTTAGTGAATAGTACACGAGTGCTCGTATGAATAGTGATCGTACCAAAAATAGTACTCGTTAATTGCATAATCGTTTTGCAATAAAGTGGTTGTGCAAGTGCAAGTGTCGAACCCATAGGAAATCGGCTTTGTGAAAATTAATTTAAATACCTAAACTAACCCTATCTTAACCTAGTCCCAATTATCAAACATGTGGCGTGCATTAAATATAAACTAATCTAAAAATGCTTTAAAAGAAATAAAAAGGTAACAAAAGCTAAAGAATCCACCTCACCACATTAATGAACATATAATCATGCCTAGTTCATACTTCCAAAACGACTATGCTAGGCATACTCTAAGTGCTAACACTTTATTCATACTTTCGTCTATCGATAAGGCACACATGCATATCCTATTGTTATTACAAAATCTTGTCGAACTAATTGATGCATACACTGTTTAAAAAGTCACAACGGATGTTGGTCCAAAGATGAATCATCCGATGTACCTCCGGTTGCAACGAATGTTGACGGTTAATGATTTGTAATAAAAAATCAACACAATTTTGTCACTAAACTGAGTTGAAACGAGTATACATAAAATTAAACGACAGATTAAGCATTAAACTAAGCATAAAAACATGAAGATAAATAAATGGTGAGGCTTCATCTTCAACCTTAGTTGAAGATTTAGCCTCTCATGAAAATAAGAGACAAACTAAAAGTAAAATAGAGCATCAAATAAATAAATAACAATTTAGGAAGGCTACACAGTGAAAAACAGAGGGTTTCAGACCCTAGAGGCGCCTTCCAAACGTATCTTTTACGAAATATACACAAGGTTTATTTATAAGCAAAATGAAATGTGCTGCTAGGTCAGGGGTGCGCTCGAGCGCAGCCTTATGTGTGCTCGATCGCACGTAACTACTCCAAATTCCCACCACGCATCAGGTGAAGCGATGGCGGCTAGGGCAACGCGTGAGATGCTGGTCTACGTGGAGTGCGCTCGATCTCGCCACTTGGGCATGAGCGCAGTGAACTCGATCGCACTGGTAGGGCTAGATCTTCACTTTTTGCCCCTTTTCACCCATTTGACCGCAATTTGAATGCAAGGACTCGCAACACCATAAAACACTAAAACAAACTAAAAGATTAGATATTAACATGGCTAATGGCTTAACAAACATAAATTAAGGGGTCCGAATAAGCACTAAATGGCACTCATCAAATAGTATACACGAGCGCTTGTTGATCATTTTTAGACATTTGGTTAATACCCGAAGCGTATGCCTGAAAAGCATTTTTGGCTCGTTGTAACAGTACACGAGCGCTCGCCCTGGGGACCACACAAGCGCTCGTTCCTTCTTGATAGAATTCGCATTTTGACCTCAACTTCCCTCACCTATAAATACCCCCACACCCCATTCAACCCAAAACTCAAAATGCTCTATGAAACCTTGGAAAACTCCTTTTTCAATTAAGAGTGTATGAGCTTTGTGAGTGCCTTTGGAGGAAGAGGAGCCTTGAATAGCTTGTTAAGTTGAGGTAACCACCATATCTCCCTTTTAATTGATTAAGTTGATTAAGTTAGTGTAATGTCCCAGAAATTAATTAATTGGTAATTAATTCCACGTTTCATCTCTTAGCCTTATCCCTCGCGGGACAAGACTTAGGGATCTCTACTCCTCGAAAACAAAGGATACTGAGTAGTGGAAAGTATTAAAATTCTATAAACATTAATAATTACAACGTGAGCATCTATCAAGGAACATCAAAGTAGTTAAAATCACATTACAGAAGTCATCCTTACAAGGGATTTATGCTATACCTTAATATGCAAGCATACATCAAGCTCTTAAGTCTACAGCATAATCTATAAGTAATAGTTACCATGAGCACCCACCTAAGCTTGCAATAAGTCCTCAAGCATCTCCTAGGTCGAATCCTCCATAATAACCAGATGCTTCGCAGTATCGATGTTCTGCTAAATTATCTATAACATCATAGTTGTACATATGGAGAAAAAAAGAAAAAAAATACAAGGGTAAGTCCGACGACTTAGTATGTATAAATACACATGGCGTACCCATCATTAAATGGTGAATTTAATTGTTTATAAAAAGCATGCAACATTATAAGATGACAATTTATCATAGGTGTAATATAGATATAATATATATGCTTATGATCATGAGTAACAGAAATAGTTTAACCGTATGGTCTACCCGATATATTACCCATTCTCAGCAGGGTAGGTGCTATCCTGACTCCCAAGGGACCTTTAATACAACACCAGTGTCTCGTATATTGTACGCTACCGTACATAACACTAGTGGCATGACCGAGTCCAACCTCAGGTGGCCCACACCACTAATGATGTAGTCCTGTAGTGACCATCCATTAGGGAATGACTGCATCTGGTCACGAAACCATTGGATCCAAAGCTTACACACACACACATTTGACCATAAGTTAATCTATATAGTAATTAGCTCACGGCCGTAATCTCGCACGTACCGGTGTACCAAGTCATACAATGCAATTAATGTTATCAATTTTTTGCATGCATAGTTTTACAAGCATTATTATTATCTTATTAATCAACATAAATTTTCACAAAAGAAAGTTCACAGTAGTTCCAAAATGTATTTCATGATAGTTTTTAGTATTTTTGTTTTTATTTTAGTAAAGGTAATTTTGTCATTTGGTTAAAATTTGGGATACATTGTCATTGTTTTGGTAGTTTGGGGTTTAAATTGTCGCAATTGACCATTTAGGAGGTAGATTGTCAATGAGGTGATAGTTTGAGGGGGTTTAAGTGGACTTTACCATTAAATTTAATAATCATATATTACAAATCAATAGGAATTTTTCATATCACATGTAGTTCCATAACATTTTTATATCACATGTGCAAATAAACGGAAGGTGTAACTATAAGAGTGATTTAATTAGTTATTGTTAAATCAAAATTAGCCCTAGCAAGTTATTTCCAATAGAACGTAAAATTTAGATGTATATTAGTTACTGGCCAGGAAGTCTGCTTGTCTTTGTCTAGTTATATGTATATTGAACAATCTTTGTAGTTTACCAAAAAAATAATAAAAAAAAACTTTGTCTAATACTTCAACCATCTCTTTAATTAGAAGAAGAAAAAGACTCTCCTTTGGGTACTTTTCTGTGGATCACCCTCTTTGACAAATAGGATTCAACGATTAGGTTGGGTGGCCAAACACCTTAAAACACTAGTAGCAATATAGTCTTAAAACAACAGGCTTCATGGGGAGTAATGATATAAGAAGGATCAAAGTCCTCCTAAAGTCATCCCAAAGGTGATGTGACATTTAAAATCACCAATAGATTAAAATTCGATAATGATCATCTCAAATTCAATGGTGATTTTAAATGCCAAATCACATTTGGGATAACTCTAGAAGGATTCTAATACTCCTTATATCTTTACTCTTCATAGGCTAACACTTTTGGTTTCCTTAACATTATTTTAATATAAAAAATTTCACTTTCCTATATTTATTTGAAACAATATTTAAATTGTTTTTCTTTCCTCTATCTTTTCTCTAGTATTTAATTTAAATAGTATAGGAAAAGATAAGAAAAGCGGTTGTGGAATTTATTTGAATAGGTAAACAAGAAGTAGTTTGGTTCTTACGGGAAGCTATTGTTATTGCTCAATTGGATGGTTTTGCCACTTCCGACCTACTTTTTTTTTTTTTTTTTATGTGACATTTTCAAAATGACGTAATTGGCTCCTATGAGCAATTAGACGTACTCTCAATTCTTACAAACACATGATTTTAATAATTTATTTGATTGATTCTTATTCCATATTAATGTATTATGTACTTAAATAATAATAATAATAAAAAAAAGAGTCCCACGACATACTTCAATGTAGACTATAACTCAACTACTAACATAATTAAATCTATTCCTACATTTTTTTTTTATTTAAAAAAAAAAAAAACTTCTTGGTTGAAAAAAGTAGAGTAAAAAGGCAAACAATATGTACCAGGACCTGCAGAATAAAAGAGTTCCATAGTATGTAACACATATAACATATATCCTCTAACATGATGTCTCACTTACATATTATTTTTCCATTTCAAATTAAATAAATAGTATTTATTTTATGATTATGATTTAAAATTGTTGTATGTGCACTACATGATGACACATAATGTAACACCCCAGCATTAAGCCCATAATAGATTTACATGTTAGACTTGAGGATGGGTTAGAGGTGCAGACTTAACTTGTTGTGCCTAAGATAGCTTAGTAAAAATGGATCAAAAGCTCAAGAATAAGTCAGTAAAATTTAATTGTATTTATAAGTTTAAAATTTAAGAATTTGAATTTTATCCAACCTACACATTAGTTATCAAAGCATATATATTTGAAAATATATTATTCTCATTATCTTATAACTGCATGTTTTTTAAATTTAAATTTATAGAAGCTATCTAAATGGATTAAACCACCTACAAACTCCTGTACGTTCTCTGATTCACTCACAAATACGTTTCTCACGTATAAGCTCTTTCATTCACCAAAGCGTATGTTCTCTCACCCAAACCAAAACTGCATAGAATTTTCGCTCTCAAAATTCTCGAATCCAAGTAAGTGTTATCAAAAAATCTTATTTTCTTTTGTTCTCTTTTGTTATTTAGATCCTTTTTTTTTTTTTTTTTTGTTATTTAGATCTACCTACTAATGAAAGTTCTTCATCAAAAAATATTTTTAGATATATTTTGTAGTTGTAAACTTACATAATTAAATTTAGGGTTAAATACCTAATACCCTCTTGGGGTTTCACAACTTTATTTTTTCCCCCTTAGGGTTTGATTTTTATCACAGGAGGTCCTTGTGGTTTTGATAAAGGACCAAATTGGTCCTTCTATTAGTTGACTGTTAGTTAATTTAACGGATTGACACGTGGACGAATGAAAATTTGACACTTGGCACAAGTGGCCACGTCATTAGTGATGACATGGCCACCTAATTAAATTTTTTAATTTTTTTTTTAAAATTAAAAAAAAAAATATTTGGACGAATGAAAATTTGACACTTGGCACAAGTGGCCACGTCATTTGTGATGACATGGCCACCTAATTAAATTTTTTAATTTTTTTTTAAAATTAAAAAAAAAAATTTTTTTTAGGAAAAAAAAAGAAGAAGAAGACAAAATTCAAGGAGCCACCCCCATGGAGCCACGTTTGGGGGTGGTTTTGGCCACCCCCTTGGCTCTATGGGGGTGGCTTTTGGTACCCAAGGGGGTGACCGTAGTGTAGTGACTCAAATTATTAACTAGGCATAGGTAGCTTAGTTGGGGGAGTTAATTTGGACTTTGGCTCACTAAGGACACTAGAGGGGTAATTTGGACTGAAGTGCAGACGTATGCTAGGTCTGGCAAATGTACGCTGCTGTCTGTAGTGCGGATGTATAGGGGGGACCACTAGACGTATGCTCTGCAAACCGTACAAGAAAACGTAAGTGGGACCGTCGGACGTACGCTACTTTTTGAAAACCCTCTGGTTAATACCTAGACGTACGAGGTAGCTTTTGGACCACTGAGCAAGAACCACCGGATGTACGCCCCTTTGGCCAGATGTTCACTACTTTGCTAGGGGAGTTAGTGGTAGCCCTCTCCTATAAATACCCCTTACCCCTCTTCATTTCTCACAGTTTTTTAGACGCCCCTAGGCTGCCGGTGTGAGTTTGTGAGTGTTTATGAGGCGTTTGTGTGCAGTTGTGTGTTTCGGAATGTTCATGAGGCGGAACTGTAATACCCCGATAAAAATAACCTTTTTATTTGAAGAGATCCTTTCCACTAGAATGTTTAACAAGAGCCTTTGATAAAACTGCTTAGACAAGGCCTAAGACCCTTAGTGTTAACCTAAACACACTTTGAACCCTTAGAAAATAGAAGCCAAACACTAATCCTCAGGAGGCGGACGTACGCTAGGTCTGGCAGACGTACGTTGTTGTCTGTAGTGCGGACGCACGATGGGGGACCATCGGACGTACGCTCTGTAAACCGTACCAACAGACGTATGTGGGACCACCGGACGTACGCTACTTTTTGAATACCCTTTGGATGATACCTAGACGTACGAGACACTCTTTGGACCACTGTGCAAGAACCATCGGACGTACTTTAGGGTTGCTGGACGTCCGCAGGTCCGACAGGGAGTTGGTGGCAGATTTTACCTATAAATAGCCCGCCCCTCCTCTCATTTCTCATGCCTTCTTCCTTCCCCTGGTGTGCCCCTAGGCTGCTAGAACCATTCTGAGTGAGAATTTCGTGAGAGTGAGCTTCAAAGAGGAGTTTTCAAGGAGAGGAGACCATGTCCGTGCTTAGCTTTGGGGTAAGCTCTGTTTCTCTGTATTTAACACTGTCTTATTTTGTGTTTCTACCTTGATAATGGTTTTCAAGTGTTCACTAAATGTTTTCCTAAAGATAATGATGTTTTCAAAGTGTTTTCTCAAAGAATCGTGGTTCTGTGATTCCTTATGTTGCATGTAATGTTTTGCTAGCATATGAGAGGTTTAGAGGTCTATGAATGCCATTAGGAACATGCACTATCCGAATCTTAAAACGGTGTGCTTAACACACTGAGCGGACGTACGCCATTGGGGCCGAACTTTCGGTCAGTGGGCAGAGCGTCTGTTCTTAAGTTTCACACGTGTATGCTCAGGCTTGGCTACATTTCTAGGTTTCATAAGGCTTAGAATAACGGTGTCTTGTATTCGTTATAACAGGAAGTAGCTTGGTCGGCAGATTCGCTCGAGTGCGCAAGGTAAGTAAACACTTACACCATTTTTTGTAAAACGTGGGATATGTCAGTTGACTGATTACGCGTATGATATGAGCATGTCTATTTTCTGTAATTACTCGGTAACTGTGTTATTGAATAAATTGCTAAGATGCATCGTAAGACATAGCACACCGGTACGTGCGGTATGAATGGCCATGGGCTTACTATATAAACTGCATATTATGGTCAAATGTGTGTGTTATATAGGGCTTTGGATCCATTGGTTTCGTGACCTTGATGCAACCATTCCCAATGGTTCAGTCACTATAGGACGGACGTCATTAGTTGGTGTGGGCCACTCGAGGTCGGACTTGATGGTGCCACTAATGTTGCGTACGGTATGTTATGCAATGGCTGGGGCACTGGCATTGCATTATAGGTCCCTCGGGATAGCATCAACCCTACTGAGAGGAGATAATATCTCGGGTAGACCATATATGGGAGTTATGACTTATAATGCATTAGCTTTTTCTGCATTAAAACACTTAGGTAATTATTGCCAGTTCTACACCATAAGCTTTGGAAACCCTAAAACTATTAAATGGTATATCAGCGGAGGTAATGCCCTCTTTTTGGTTATTACTCAAATTGCACGTTTACTTTTATTAATTGGGCTCATGTCATACCTAAGTGTGAGGTTTGCTTACTAAGTCATTAGACTTACGCGGTTATTATTCTTTAGGTAAGATGATTTACTGCTATGGAAGCGGCAGGAGTTGCTATTACCTGCCTGCAGTGGCGGAGAGACGTAGGGGCGACCTGGGGGCAGGGGCCCCTGGTAAAAAAAAAAATAATTAATTTTTTTTTTAAGTATTTTCTAGAAAAATCGCCCCTCAGCCCCTGGTAACAAAATTTTCAGGCAGAAATCTGTGACGGATGTGGGCAATTTTCGGGATCTAGCTGAGTTGTTTTTCGAAAGATGCAAGAAGGATCTGTTCAGGTTGTTTGCTACAACTGCCCGCCAAATCTGGTTCCGACGGAACAGATGGATTCACGAGGGTGTTTTCACTCATCCCAGCACGTGTGTTTTGGATAAACTTGGATTTCTTTTAGGTTGAACCCCTCAAACTGTCAATTTTAAAGCCGAGAAAAAGCGAAACCTATTCTGTAAAACCACATTCACGCACACACAATACAAGGGCATGAGAGGGTCGTCGTTATTTGCTCACGGTGGCCCAAAAGGTATGGAGGATCCGATGGAGGAGTTGGGTGAGGTAGGCGAGGCAGGAGGAGAGGCGAGACATAGGCAGCGGAGGAAGTGTGTTGGGCAGGTCCAAGTCTAGCTGCGGTGGCGCCACACCGTTTTGATGTGGGAGGTTGTTGGAGCAGTGAAGGGTGGTTTTGGTGCTGGAGAGCAGAGGAGGACGAGAGCACATATAAAAGCCATATGGTCATTTCCTCTGTTTTCACTTTATAAAGCGAAAACAGAGTCTAACAGAGTGGTGTAAAATAAACAACATGAAAAAGGTGTATAAGGCACATTGGGAATTTAACAAAAGAAAACACACTGAGTCTGAAACACATTCACACACCCACTCAACTCCGCCGCGTGCCTCTATATACAGTTGTTGGGCGCAGATGGTATAGAATTTTACTGTTTGGGATAGAATTTGGAGTTTTGATACTTCGGTGAGCATACGGGATTTTGTAACTCGTGAGCTGTGTGCTCTTTCTTATATTATAATAAAAATATAATATATAAAGATTAAAAAAAAATTATTATTTTATTGACGTCCCCGGTAAAATGAATTCCTAGCTCCGCCACTGCCTGCCTGGTTATGTTTTACTTATAATTACATGTTTGTCTTTATTGTTTAGTAGCTCTACATTCTTACTTAATGAATTATAGCAAATCTCAGATTTATTCACATTCCTTTGCATTTACTCTGACAGTTTTATAAGGGTGATTACCCGTTTGGTCACAAGTTGGCTTAAATGGGTGAATTGCTAGCGACTCCACCGGATTAACCGAGGCTAATTTTGGTGGCGTTACAGGAACTCTTGCGGTTTTGTTTCAAGGAGGTAACGTTTGATCCTTAGCTTTTTAATTACGTTGTTATGCTGCTCGATTTCTGTTTAGTTATAGTTGTTAGCTTAGATTCGCTTTAAACCTTGTTTGGGTTAGCATTTTTGTTAGTTTAGCGTTGTTACGTTGCATGGAGGTTGTAAACTAGGCTAGGAGGCTTTAGGGTGTTTCTAGTAGTGTAGTGACCCAAATATTTAACTAGGCATAAGTAGCTTAGTTACAAGGTTAATTTGGACTTTGGGTTACTAGGATCAGCCAGAAGGGCATTTTGGAAATTTGTCTTTTGATTTGTCTTTTAGTACGGACGTACACTAGGATTGGCAGACGTACGCTCTTGTCTTTTAGTGCAGACGTATGCTAAAATGCCGGACGTACGCTGTTGTCTTTTAGCTCGGATGTACGATGGTCCCCCATCGGACATATGCTCTGACAGATAGTACAATCGTACTCTATGAACAGTACAGCGAGGGTACGTAACACTATTCACAGAATCCACTGGATAATACCCAGTCGTACGAAACAACCTTTGGACCGCTGTGGAATAGTATCGGATGTACACCCTTAGGACCGGACGTCCACTACTTTTTGGCCCTATAAATACCCCTCACCCCTTCGCCCATTTCACACCATTTTTTCCCCTAAACCCTTGACTTCGCCCCCAGGCTACTGGTAGACCGTTTTGTGAGTGTTTGTGAGGTTTCTTGAGTGTTTCGGTGTTACCGAAGGAGGAACTCTCGAGGTTTCACTTCAAGGAGGTAACGCTCGGTTCCTTAGCTTTTTAATACGTCGTTATGTTGCTCGATTTGTAGCTAGTTGTAGCTGTTAGCTTAGTTATGCTTTAGATCTTGCTTAGGCTAGCATTACATTAGCTTAGCGTTGTTACTTTGCATGGATGTTATAATCTGTGTTAGGAGGCCCTAGGAAGCCTTTGTTGGCCTTAGGAGTCGGAGAATAGGCAGACAGCGGAGAGAAAATGAGGTTCTCCCTGAAAGACTTCGGAGAGGACGTATGGTCTCGTGACCGGACGTACGGCCTGAAGTGTCACAACGGACATACGGCACCGAGCCCGGACGTACTGCCAGAGTGTTACAGGGAAACCCTATTTTCACCAGCCATCCTATAGCTCCTATTTTCTTGTTCTAGAGTTGCTTTAATAGAAATAGAACTGATAGTAGGTCTTTTCTCAGTATTCAAGGGTATGGAGCCTCAAGGGAATTACATGGAGGAGCTTTATGGCCCGAGTGAGTACAAACTCCCATGGATGCTTTGTTGTTACTTTTTCTGCATTGCACATCTATTTTGTATATATATCAAACATGCATATTTTGAAACTTTCATGAAATACATTTTGGAACTACTGGGAACTCTCTTTTGTGAAAATGTATGTCGATTAATAAGATCATAATGAGACTTGTAAAACTGTGTATGTAAATTACTGATAAGACTAATTGCATCGTATGACATGGTACACCGGTATGTGTGGTATAATGGCCATGGGCTTACTATACGGGTTAGCTTTATGGTCAATGCGTGTGTGTGTGGGGGCTTTGGATCCAAAGGTTTCTTGACCAATGATGCAGCCATTCCCAATGGATGGTCACTATCTGACGGACGTCATTAGCGGTGTGGGCCACCCGAGGTCAAACTCAGTTGTGCCGCCAGTGTTATGTACAGTATGCTGTGCAATGGCTGGGGCATCGGCATTGTACTACAGGTCCCTCGAGACAGCGTCAACCCTGCTGACAAGGGCTAATATCTCGAGTAGACCATGTTGTTAAACTATTACTGTTACTCATGATTATAAACATATATTATATTATATTATATCATATATATATATCACTTGCATGATAACTGTCATCTCATAATGTTGCCAGTGTTTTATAAATAAAAGAATCCATAAATTAATGACGGGTACCTCATATGGATTTCTACTCACTAAGTCGTCGGACTTACCCTAGTATTATTTTTCTTTTTTTTTTTATATAGACGAGTATGCTGTTATAGATAGTGGATACTATGAAGCATCCAGTTCTTGTGGAGGATTCGATCCAGGAGATGCTTGAGGACTTATTGCAAGCTTAAGGGGGTACTCATGGTAATTAGTACTTCTGAGTTATGTTGTAGACTTAGGGTTTGTTGCATACTTGCATGTTAAGGTTTATCATGGATCTCTTGTATTGATGTTATAGTATGATTTCTGCTGCTTTGATGATCTTTGGTTAGACGCTCTGGTTATACTGATTTAATGATTATAGTACTTTATTACTTCCGCGGCTTAGTATCCTCTATTTTTGAGGAGTAGAGGTCCCGGAGGTCTTGTTCGGAATGGAACAAGGCAGGGAGACAAACTGTGGAATTAATTACCTATTAATTAATTCTCGGGGAGTTACAAGTAGCCCTAGGAGTCGGAGAATAGGTGGACAACGGAGAGAAAATGAGGTTCTCCCTGAAAACCCTTAAAGCGGACGTACGGTATCATGATCGGACGTACGGCCTGTCATGACACGGTGGACGTATGGCCTCGAGCCCGAACGTACGGTTAGTGTGTGACAGGAAAACCCTATTTACACCAGCCGTCCCATAGCTCTTGTTTTCCTTACTTTAGAGTCGTTTTAGTGGAATTAGGACTAATAGAAGGTTTTCCACAGATTTGGAGAACTCGGATCTTTCAGAGTATTCGGAGACGCTTTTTGATCCAGGTGAGTTTTAACTCATATAATGCTCATTGTTATTTTCCATTCACTGTATGTCTATTTTGTGTATCGAGAAAACATGCATATTTTAAAACTCTCATAGTTTATACTTATTGCACATGAACTCTAGTATTTTGAGAAAGATGTTGTGCTGAACATGTTAACCAAGTGAGACTAGTAAAATGACATGCATGTAAAATACAGACAAGATAATTTGTATCGTATGACATGGTACACTAGTACATGCGGTAGTAATGGCCATGGGCTTACTATACATGTTAGCTTTATGGTCAAATGTGTGTGTGATATGGGGCTTTAGATCCATTGGTTTCGTGACCCTGGTGCAACCATTCCCATTGGTTCGGTCACTATAGGACGAACGTCATTAGTTGGTGTAGGTTACTCGAGGTCGGACTCGATTGTGCTACTAATGTTACATACGGTATGTTGTGCAATGGCTGGAGCACTGACATTGTACTCTAGGTCTTTCGGAACAGCACTAGCCTTGCTGAGAAGGGGTAATATCTCGGGTAGACCATACTGTTGAACTATGACTGTTGTTTACATCATATGCATATACCATCTATTATATATATATCACATATAATGTAAGCTGCCATGATGGAATTGTCATTTTCTTTATAAAAACATCTGAGTTCATTACTAAACTGGCATGGGTATTATCTACGTCAAAAATCACTATGTCTTAGACTTACCCTTTTATTTATGTGTTTTCCCCATCATTACGAATAATTGGACGGTTTAGCTGCACTAGACAAAGATGTCATCGGAAATTACTTGGGTGATCGCTTAGGACCTGATACGGGTGATCTTTGAGGATATGGATCCCGTTTGGCTTAGGACTATGTGGGAAGATGGAGAATCTGCTCGTGATGACATGATAGAGATTTTGATTTCATTAGCTCTTCTTAAGCTTAAGTCTAGGGTTTGATCTGTTGATCTTTTGTGAATTATGTTGATGTTTTGTTATTCTGCGTTGTATCTATTTTTCTGATGATGGTCTGATGACCAGTAAACTTGATGACTATTTTTCATATTATGGTGACATAATACTTTATCTCTGGTATTTGCTGTGTGATGTTTCATTTACTGTCTCTAAATCCTGTAGTCTTAGTAAAGTCTTCCGCTGCAGTGATGAAACCCTAGCTTGATGCTCATTATTAATTACAGGAACTACAATTACATAACTGCAGCGGAAGACTTTACTAAGACTATGGGATTTAGAGACTGTAAATGAAACATCACACAATAAATACAAGAGATAAAGTACTACGTCACCATAATGTTATAAATAGTCATCAAATGTACTGGTCATCAGACCATCATCAGGAAAATAGATACAACCCAGAATAACAAAACATCAACATAGTTCACAAAATATCAACAAATCAAAGCCTAGACTTAAGCATAAGAAGAGCTAATGAGATCGAAATTTCTATCATATCATCACGAGCAGATCCTCCATCTTCCCACATAGTCCTAAGCCAAACGGGATCTATATCCTCAAAGATCACCCGTATCAGGTCCTGAGCGATCACCCAAGTAAACTCTGATGGCATCTTCGTCTAGTTCAGCTAAACCGCACAATTATTTGTAATGATGAGAGAAAGACATAAATAAAAAGGGTAAGTCTAAGACTTAGTGATTATTAACGCAGATAATACCCATGCACGTTTAATAATGAACTCAGATGTTTAATAAGCAAAAGCAGTTCCATCATGATAGCTCACATTATATGTGATATATATAATAGATGGTATATGCATATGATGTAAACAACTGTTATAGTTCAACAGTATGGTCTACCCGAGATATTACCAATTCTCAGTAGGGTTGGCTCTGTCTCGAGGGACATATAGTACAATGCCAGTGCCCCAGCCATTGCACAACATACCGTACGTAATATTAGTGGCACGACCGAGTCAGACCTCGAGTGGCCCACACCAACTAATGACGTCCGCCCTATAGTGACCAAACCATTGGGAATGGTTGCACCATGGTCACGAAACCAATGGATTCAAAGCCCTGTATAACACACTGATGAGTGCCAAATATTGTATATTTGAGCCCCTTAACTTATATTTGTTAGGCTCTTAGCTGTGTCGTTTTCTGATGCTGTTGTTAGTTTTGGTGTCTCAAGTGTGTTGCAGGTCACTGACATAAGAATGCGGTTAAAGGGTGGAAATTAAGCACAAGAAAATACAAGAGCTACACTGGCTGTGTGATCGATCGCAAGATTTTGCGTTCGAACGCACCTGCATTCAAGCGCATAGCTGAAACCCTAGAATCATCGTTAAAGGGCCGCGCCGCACGGAACTCGAAGCCCCGCATGCGTTCGATTGCAGTTACTGCGATCGAACGCAGTGCGTTCGAACGCACTTACTGGGGTCGAACGTACTCGTGATGATCTGTCAACACGCAAGAAAACCTAGTTGTTTAGTATAAATTAGCATCTTTTTTTTGTAAACCCTACATTGGGAGGCGCCGTAGAGAGCAAAAACACGAATTTTGTCGTGCCTAGGCCTTTGTGAACGCTTCTTGATTGTAAGTTTAATTTCTCAATGATTTTCAATTGATAATTTCTTGTCTGTTGTTGTCATGAGAGGCTAAACCTTCAACTAAGGTTGAAGATGAAGCCTCGTCAATGATAAACAGTTGTATTCTCGTGAAATTATACACACAATTTGATATTTTATTTGTTCAAAATTAATTCTCTTGCTTTCTTACTTTATGTGATTGAGCGTCTTTTGTGATTTCATGCATTGTTTAATATTCGTTGTGTTCTGTCTGGGGATACATCGAGTGATTGAAATTGAGACTAATATCCATCGTGATCTATGGATACGGTGGATGATTTGATCTCAATTAAATACTCGTTGTAATTCTTTAACGGATGGATTCATCGAATGATTTTACATGCATGTTTATGATTTTTGAACTCTGTTAAAATGCGTTTGATTGTCAATTGTGTGTGTAAATTGCGAGAGTATGCTGTTTGATTTGGCGAGGCGGATTCAGAAACCTTAGTGTTTTACTTTGATTGTTGTTTAAATTATCGATTAATTTAGTTTTGTTAAAGTTGCACGACCAACTTCGAACTCAAGGAACTAGGTTAAAATAAGGTCAATTTATCTAGAAAAGTTGGTTTTTACACGAACACAATTCCCTGTGGTTCGACCTCACACTTGTATGCGCACTTTACTGCATACGATTCGTACACTTGCGAGTACTGTATTTTTGGTACACCAAATTTTGGCGCTGTTGCCGGGGAATTGTTAGTTTTTTTTTGTAAAAATTAATTTTTTTATTTGAGTTGATTTTATTTTTCTACTAGTTAGTTAATTTTCTTGTTTTTATTGCTTGCAAGTTTGTTTATTTATTTTAGTTCCTGTTTCGATCTAAAAAAAAAAAAAAAAAGGTTTCTTTTGTGTTTTGGTGTCTGCTGCAGAGTTCGAAATTCAACCCCTGCCGAGTACGATCGATCGCACCCCAGTGCGATCGAACGCACTTGGGACCATCCTACGTGCCTGCGTTTGACAACGGTGAAACAAACGCACGAACGCACATCCAGCGGACGCTCGAACACAAGTGCTAGACGTTCGAACGTAGATCATGATTGAACGCACGCATTGACGATCGATCGTGTTGCGAACGAACGTACACCTTCAGCGATCGATCGCAGGGCTACAGTTAGCAGCTAAGCACCACCTTTTTGTTTATAATTTTTAGTTTGTTAATTCTTCATTAATTATTTTTGTGCATATTTTTGTTTTCTTTCATATTTCAGTTGAGTTCTTTATTTTTGAATACTTTGTTTTTGCTTTATTAGTTTATTCTCTTTATCTTGATTTTATTTTTATTTTTATTTCTTTGTAAAAAAAAAAAAAACTTGTGCTTGGTGCAAGCTTGGTCGGAGATCCCTGAACCTAGAGTTGATACCCTTAGATCCCGACATTAATAGAATTCTTAGGAGGACTCGAAGGGCACCTGCTGTGAGTGAGATTAGAGGTGAGATGGGAGACCAACAAGACAATAGACCTGAGAATGCGGAGCAACCCACATTCGAGAATGAGGATGTGAGAGCGGGAAACGGAGAGCAAGCCAGGCAATGGCACGTGGACTTCACTACATCACTGCGGGAATTGGTCGCACCTGTTGCGACTAGTTCCCATTCTTGTAAGGTGTTACCACCCACCAATGCTACCCATTTCGACTTAAAGCCGCATGTCATCCAACTTTCACCTTCTTTTCATAGATTAGATATTGAGAACCCCTATGGCCATGCTAAGAAGTTTAAAGACATATGCGCCACATTCAAGTTTCAGAACTTTTCTGAAGAGTCGGTTCTCCTTAGACTGTTTCCATTCTCTCTTGACGATAGAGCCAGGGCATGGTTGGATTTCAACACGCCCGGGTCTATCACATCTTGGGAAAGTTTACTAAGCAAGTTTTATAATAAGTTTTTCCCGATGTCGAAGGTCAATGAATACAGATAAAGAGATCAGCTCTTTCACACAAGAAGAGGATGAGAAATTCTCAGAGAGTTGGGAAAGGTTTAAGGATCTGTTGATAAAGTGCCCTCCACATGGATATGAGAAGTGGAGACTGGTTCAGTTTTTCTACCAAGGGTTATCTCAGCCCAACCGTAGCATGATTGAATCAATGAACGGGGGGGCATTCTTAAGCTTGACGGGAGATTTGGCGTACAAGGTGTTGGATAAGCTGTCTGACAGCTCACAAGTTTGGGATTTTACTAGCTGTCAGGATAAATCTGCCCGTATCCCAAAGAAAGGAGGCATCTATGAGTTGAAAGGAGAGATTGAGATGAACATGAAGATAGATGCACTCACCAAGAGGCTCGACGCTCTCGCTATAGGTCCATCCATCAATGCTGCCAACACTTACACTGTTGATAGCTGTTTCATCTATGCGAGTCCTATGCACTCAGCACAGAATTGTCCATCTGCTACGGTATTTTCTGAGTACCCGATGGAACAAGCAAACGCTTTCAATGATTACTGAAAGCAGTCAGTTGGACCTTACTCAGAGACGTATAATCCAGGATGGAGGAACCATCCAAACTTTTCGTGGAAGCAAAATCAGGGAGGAGCACCTCAGAATGCGAAAACCCAATATCCTCCCGGATTTATGGCACAGCAGCACATTCAGCCTTCTTCTCAAGTGCCTGCATCTTCACCTCAATCAGCTTTGGAAGAAACAATGAGGACATTCATCCAATCAAATGGCCAGCTGATGCAAGAACTCTAGAAGTCTACCATGGTCAATAGCCAGGCTATCTAGGAGGTGAAGAATGCGACTATGGTCAACACCCAAGCTATATCAAAGATGGAGAATCAGATAGGACAAATTGCTAATCACTTGGGTGAAAGAGAAAAAGGAAAGTTCCCAAGCCAGCCCGAACCGAATCCTAAGGCGTTTGCAATTGGAAATTCTTCCAATTCGGCGCACGGGCAGGAGCATGTGCAAGCGATTGTCACACTGAGGTCAGGGAGACAAGTGGACAATCATGTGGTGGACCCAGAAGTTGACACTATTGGGCAAGAAGAGGAAGCGAGTGGCAACAAAGAGGAAAGAGATGCGGAGCCATCTACAGTCACTCCCATTGTGAAGGACCCTCCTAGGTCTTTTGAACCTAAGGCGCCCTACCCTAAAAGACTTCAAGCGCCCAAGAAAGGAGGAAAATTTGAGGACATTCTAGAGGTGTTCAAGCAAGTCCAGATTAACATTCCATTTTTGGACGCCATCCAGCAAATACCTTCCTATGCCAAGTTCTTAAAGGACTTGATCACTGTAAAGAGGAAGACGAATGTCCCTAAGAAGGCATTCCTGACCGAGCAGGTTAGTTCTATCCTGCAATGGAAGTTGCCCATCAAGTACAAGGACCCTGGATGTCCTACCATTTCTTGCATGATTGGAGTAAGCCAGATTGAGAGGGCCTTATTGGATTTGGGAGCAAGTGTTAATCTGTTACCCTACTTAGTCTATGTGCAGTTAGGGCTTGGAGAGTTGAAGCCTACTACCATGACACTGCAATTAGCTGACAGGTCAGTGAAGGTTCCACGGGGAATTGTGGAAGATGTGCTAATCAAGGTCGATAAATTTTACTTCCCCGTGGATTTTATTGTGCTTGACACAGAGCCGATTCATAATCTAGGGAGTCAAATACCGATGATCTTAGGGCGACCATTCTTAGCTACAGCTAACGCCCTAATTAATTGTAGGACAGGGGTCATGAAGATTTCCTTCGAAAATATGACAGTGGAGTTGAACATTTTCCATATCAGAAAACAACCACTGGAATATGATGAAGTGCAGAAAGTGTGCTTGATAGAGGATATCATGGAAGAGGCTGTTGAGGAATCAAGCATGGAGGACCCCCTGGAGGCATGCTTTGCTCTGTTTGGAGAGGATCTTGACTTGGAAAAGTTGCTTGAGCAAGCAGATTGCGATGCTAGAGACTACTCCTCTGGTGAGTAATGAGAAGGAAGAGACCATTGTTCCTAATCCTCTCAAGAAGGAACTAAAGCCATTACCTGAAAATCTCAAGTATAAGTTCCTAGGTCCAGCAGAGTCTTTATTGGTGATCATAGCTTCTGATTTAGTCGATGCTCAAGAGGAGAAGCTATTGGACGTTTTGAGAGAACATAAAGAGGCTATTGGCTGGACCATTGAGGATATCAAGGGAATTAGCCCTTCGGTGGTGATGCACAAGATTCATCAGGAGGAGAATGCCAAGCCATCGAGGGAGCCACAAAGAAGGCTCAACCTGGCCATGCAAGAAGTTATCAGAGCTGAAGTGATTAAGCTGTTAGATGTTGGGATCATATATCCGATCTCTGACAGCAAATGGGTGAGCCCAATTCATGTCGTGCCCAAGCGGGCTGGACTGACAGTAGTCAAGAATAAAGATGATGAGTTGGTGCCGACTCGGGTTCAATCAGGATGAAGAGTTTGCATTGACTACCGCAAGTTGAATGTTGCCACCAAGAAGGATCACTTCCCACTTCCGTTTATCGATCAGATGGTGGAGCGGTTGGCTGGGCACGAGTACTATTGTTTTCTGGATGGTTATTCTGGGTATAACCAGGTCCCTATGGACCCCGAAGATCGGGAGAAGACTACTTTCACCTGTCCTTTTGGGACGTTCCCCTACCGTTGCATGCCCTTCGGGTTATGCAATGCACTTGCCACTTTTCAGTGGTGCATGATCAGTATCTTTTCTGACATGGTAGAACGTTTCCTTGAGATTTTCATGGACGACTTCTCGGTCTTTGGGTCATCTTTTGACGAGTGTCTACACCATCTCACGCTGGTCTTGGTGAGATGCAAAGAAAAGAACCTTGTACTCAATTGGGAGAAGTGCCATTTCATGGTAAAGCAAGGTATTGTACTGGGGCATGTCATATCTCATCAGGGAATTGAGGTTGACAAAGCGAAAGTGGATCTGATTTCCAACCTTCCACCCCTACGTACGGTAAAGGATGTTCGTTCTTTTCTGGGCCATGCAGGCTTTTACAGGCAATTCATAAAGGACTTCAGCAAGATCGCCAAGCCCATGTGCAAGTTGTTGGTAAAGGAGACCCCGTTTATTTTTTATGAGGAGTGTAAGCAAGCATTCGGGGCTCTGAAAATGATTCTGACGTCCACACCAGTTATTCAGCCACCCAAGTGGGGTGCACCTTTTGAGATAATGTGTGACGCATCAGATTATGCTGTTGGAGCTGTTTTGGGGCGATGTATTGACAAACTCCCCTATGTCATTTACTATGCAAGTAGAACTCTGAACGACGCACAACTCAATTATTCCACCATTGAGAAGGAGTTGTTGGCTGTCGTTTTTGCGCTAGACAAGTTTAGATCCTATTTGCTAGGATTCATCAAAAGAAGACAGGCAAGAAAGGACACATCCAATCACAGCATCAGGTACTTTTGTGGTGTATTACCCTTTCCTTTAATCATTTTTCAATTTTGTTTAGCCCTTTTCTTTAATCTCTATGCAAAAATTTACACTTTTCTACAGGTTGGCTCTCAATCTAGTTCAACCTCAAATTTGCATTCTCGGGCTCTAGAACACAGTATATCTTCTAACAGTGGAGTTCCTGGAGCTGTAGAAGCCAAACCAGCTCTTGCTACACCTACAACTAGTGAAGGTGTTTCATTATCCCAGCAATCACTGTTAACAGTTGGTGGTGCTACTGATGCTTCTGAATTAAAGGTTGAAAGTGTTGGAGAAGGCTCCACCAGTGTCTCATCTGAAATTCCTGGTCCCGGAATTATAGTTGATACCTTTGAGGCTGCTCATCATGCTAAGCTAGATGAATCATCTTTGCAGAATGAAGAATTACTACATGAAACTGTGGGAAAGGATGAACAAGGAGAAAACAGATTGCCTGAAGTGGGGTTCAAACAAGATGTTAAGAGTAG
>VIBQ01000168.1:0-7500 GCA_006937295.1 Carpinus fangiana
ATTAAATGGATTCAAAACGGTGTTACTGCATGGATCGGGATTCTAAATTCTACCATTTTCGTCCATTAAATAATATTTAAGTACTTGAAAAGTCTGTATATTAATTTGGATAGTCTTTCCAAAGTGAATGTACTAGTGCGATCATCTTTTCGATCAAATGAGTTGGTTTTTTGTTTGTTAATGTTTTCAATGGTAACATTTACTTGTCCAACTCCCCTGTGTTCTGCCCTGTTCGTTCGTTTTTTACAATCTCAAGCGTGACTCCCATATCTGCTGTATGAATCGAATCAAAAGAGTGACATCCTGTTCTTTGGATATTGTCTCTCTCTTTCTTTCATTTAAAGTACGATTTGACTATATACTCTATATGTAGTTCCTTATTTAGTAAGCCCTTTTTCCCACTAGCAAGGGAGATTCACCGACTTATTAGCTACTTGTCTAGAAGGCCCCCTAACACAAGACTAACTGCTCGAACTGCTAACAACAGACCCGTTAAGCCCCTATCTCGTAAAGGCCCCAGCTGAAAAACTAGAATTTAGTTGTTGTTGTTGCGCTAACGCTTACTAACGCCTTGCTCTTTACTAATAAAAATAGGGCGTTTTCTTGCTTACCTTGAATCGCACACCTTAAAACTCTAGTTTTGGGCAATCAAAATAAGGCCATGAAGAGGGTCTTTTCCAGTTTCCAGTTGCAGTTGACAAAAGAGCGGGCAGTGGGGAGTATTGAATCCAAAGAATTCGTTACAGGGGATTCGCTCAAAGCAAAGAAGCTACGGATGACCCTTAGCAGAAGAAGAAGAGCTAAAGCTAACACGGGCGGAAGCCCCCATTCCCCAATTGATTAACTGATTGCGCCTATGAAAGACTAAGAAATTACTACTCTATTTGGGCAGACTCTTTATCTGTCTTATACGAAAGAAAGGCTAAGTCAGGAAGCATGTCCCTTTATATAGATGAGTAGCGGAGCTATTTCAGGGAGAAATACATCACTGAAACAGTATTCGCACCTTACTTGATTCATTCCTTCCACCCGAAGCCCCTGCTGCCTGCCTGGGATGAGCGTCCTCTGATCTAAGTACGAGCTCCTGTTTGCTTTCTGGCAATGAGCTAGCTTAACCCTGATTGCTTAAGGCTTAATACAGTCATGTTGGATCTCCTATTCGTACTGCTACCAGGAAGATAAAGACTGATTGCGACAACTCAACCGGATGAGACATCTCTTATTTACAGAACTGTGCCAACGTGTGCCTACATTGTTAGTATATTTGATTTACCAGTTCCGGGAAGAGAGATTTTTTGAATAGAAAGAATGAAACCAGTACCAGCTTATCGCCAACCGTGCTTCCTACCAACTCCGCCAACCCCAGACGGGGATCTTTATTTAGCCGCACCTGAACCCGCAACTGCTGCCTCTACTCCGCCTACTTCTTGTGCCGACTTCGCCAGCCTCGCGGGGTACCGATTTCCTCCTGCTTTGTGCGCCGGGCCGGGCCTGTACCTCCCAGCAAGCAAGGGATTGATCGCGCTAGCGCGAAAGCCGTTGCGCGTTAGACTAATTAATGGCAGCCCTTTTCTTGCTGCTCGGCCGTTGCTTGTTGAATGAGGTTTTTTTATTCCTGGTGATTTGAAAATCCCCTGAACGGCCTTTATGGCTATTGGCCAAACGGCGTAATCTCGTGCGTGATTGGACTTGCTTCTCCAGACAGTCAGAACTGCCGTCTCTTTTATGAATGCCGTGACATGGGTTGGTTGCCGACCATCGTCCTCTCTGAGTCTGAGGTAGAGGTCGTTAGGGTAGAGGTTGGTAGAGGGTTCTTCCTCTCGCTTTCTTAAGGGTACAATGGCTAAAGAAAAGAGTGAGAGCTCATTTCCCCCCAGGGATTCCTCATCAATATCGATGAAATTTAAAAAAGGGTAGAAATTCTCCTTATCTACGAGCTCTTTCTTCTGCATTACCCCCATCTCTCCCGATTCAGATAGAAAGAGCCCGTCTTGCTCAAAATATGTGTTCGCTGGGGAATTGGGAATAAAGAAGATCCTTCCTATACATTCGTTATACGCTATCTTCATATCAATGTTATGAGAGTCGATGATTCTGCTTAACCGCCTCCTTATACAGCCATAGAATGTTGCAACCAGACGTTCTTCCCTGAGATTACAAACGTTGGAGACGATTCGAAGCGAGATGAATCTATCTTTCCATAGGTTCAGGGGTACCTTTTCTTTGAAGCAAATAGGAGAATGCTCCCTCCCTATCATGACAACAGGAACTTTTGCTCTTTTGTGAAAGGGCCGAGCCCCTTCTGAATCGAGCCAAAAGGGCCTTCCATCTAAGATCTTGAGCACGGTGTTCTCAAAGCGCAGGCCCTCCTCTCTCTCTCAAAATGGGTCATCAGCATCATGATCCCCCTTGGTCAGATCAAAAAGCCAGAGATCGAAGTAATCATCTGCGCCGCTGAAAGCCTGCCCTCGTGGGCCTGAAAAAAAGATTCTCAAGACCGAGGTAGGTTGCTGCCTTCTTATGGCTTGCGCTGAGGAAAGCATGTGGATTTTAAACTTCGTTGTCTTAGGCAGCAATAAACAAAGGCAGATGAATGGGGCGAGGACTAGATTCTTTGTCTTTAGTGGTCTTTGAAAGCAGAACTGGCATGACAGCCAATCAAGCAGGAAATAGACCTCCCTTAGGTCTTCAATGTCATATTCGTCTTCCTCTCCATATTGATAGAAATGATCGACGCACCTTTCTCCGATCGTTGTTTTCATCTCTCTCACGACCACGAGATCGGAGTAGAGCTGACGCAAGCGTTCATACGAATGAAAGGCATGCTCTCTCAAGATGGGATCATCAAAGACTTCAGACCAGTCCCTGATTTCTGCAAGCTTCGCAATTAGAATTATAGATTGAGGGAGAGAAAGACCTTGGCTTGGCTGCTGCTCAGTTGGACTGTGATCTACGATTGGCCCAGGTAGAGTCTTTCTATTAGATTTCTTCCTTTTCCTAGACCGGCCAAGCTGAATGACTTCGTCCAGGTTTTTTTTTACCAAGATAAGGGAGCCTGGTCGAGTTGAAGAATCAGTTTACAAACCGAAGCCCAAGCCTTATGGAATGAAACCTGGATTTCGCTTTCTTGCCATTCGCTGAAGGCTTGCTTAATCCGATCTTTCGCAGTGTATGTTGATGCATTTTTGTTCAAAAGCCCAACAATTCTTCCGCCACTCCTTCCCTGGCCACAAGAAGGGCTTGACAATCGAATAGCATTCTCAATCTTTCTTGCACCACTTCTCGAGTGACAGCAGGCTCTTTTGAGATCCGCTCGATTCAACGTGATCAAAAGGTTGTACCTTAGATGGGTCGGTTTAGTTTTCCTTTTGTTCTGGAAACTGCTCATTACCGGCCGCCTTACAATAAGAAACCCTACCTGAAGTTTGATTCAAAATACTACCTTTTCCTGACGTAATAAACCAAATACGGAGAGGGTACATGTTACAAATAGTAGGACGGATGCGGAACAACTTATCTACTTCTGAATCTGACTCCAAACCCGAGTTCTCGTTTTCTTTCATCTTTACTGATTAATAGTCTGATCAAGCTTGGATTACTACTAAGGGCGACTCGGGCTTCATGAAAAGGTCCAATACCCCTGTTATCATCTTGGTCGACTCGAATTCCAGGCGGTATGCTCTTGGATATGGAATTGGAATAGGCTAGGGCTCTCGAACTGCTTCAACCGGATCTTTACGAGGTTGGTGGCAGAATCGAGTCATTCCATAGCAGGGCTAGGAATTCAGGCTTTGATAGTCCAAGTCCAGGCTATCACGTCGGGATAAGGCAGTAGGAGATTGAATTCACTCCTAATTGAATGCTGTATCACAAACTTTCTTCTTTATCCGCGGATTCCAAAGGTGGAGCTCCAACTGCTGACTTGACTTGGTCCCTTCTATTTAGGATCAATAGGAACTGGAATTGGTTCATCTCTTGGGGCAGGAGGTGCTGCTGGATTAGGTTATATGAGACCTTCTTTTAATATTTTTTTGCACTCCCTAAGAAAAAAAGGAGCCAATAAAGATTGAATTTATCAAGGCAGTCGTAGGAGGTAAAAAAGCCATCCTTTTCATTCGATGTGTTCCCATCCATTAAAGAAGAGGAAAAGGCTCTCATTGGAAGGCCTCGTCGGTCGTCCCTCAACCATTAATGGATTCGGAAGGGGGGAATTCAATAAATAGTAATGGAGAGACATTGGATTCACTTAGAAAGACACTCCCTTCAAACACAGTTCTCTTTTATGAAGACTATAGAAAAGAGGGGATGTTGAAATGGCAATTCAATGAATCACTTCGGATCGTCGATTCTATTGCATATCCTCGCTCGCTCTACTTATTTTTTTTTATTAGGATCTCATTGTCCATTCCTACCTAGGGCCTTTTATTGCTATCTGTATTGGGGCTTCACTCCCCACCACTGCTCTCCGTTCTTCACCTCAAATAATTTGGGTTAGACTCCTGTTTTTTCACTCTTCCACTATCCATGCATGTGCGAATCATCTCCTTGATGCCCTACTCAATCTCCATTAGGTGTCTGGAGCATGAACATTGGTGCATTAAAAGGCTCTGTGGTCTCTCTCCCCTACTCCACCGAAATTGCAGACATCTGTGTGGGTTCCAGCACTACCTAGCAGTATGGCTATGTGCTTTGACCCTACATAGACCACATGGGTAAGAAAAAAAAGTACTCTAATATGATTATTGGGATTGAATGCTTGAAAGCCGCCCATTGACCTCTATGATGTGACTACGGTGAACATGAGGGAAGGACTTGATTTGATGCACATAGAAAAACTCATTAAGAAAATAGTAGTCAACATGTAATATGAATACGCCTACACTCCAACCTAAGGGGATAGAGCAAGACCTAGTTGCTACTGGTATATGTGATAGTAGGGATCGATATGCGAAGCCACAAGCTAGGAGTAGTTTCTATAGCTTACCTAGACCTTCGGCCTAGATATTTTATAACCTTGAACTAGTTGACCCAATTCCTTAGCTTAAATTAGGTTGATACCAGGGGCTATTTACATCAATAACAATGCTATTACAAAGGCCGGGATCTCTCGCAACTCTCGTAAGAGGGAATAAGGAAGAGCGAATGGAATCTTTCAACTGGAATCGCTCATCTCTCAACTGTAAACTATAAAGTCTTGCCTTGCAATCGGTCATTGGTCTAACCGGTCATCTCTGGTAACGCTCTTCTGTCATATGTCAACTTCGCTTAATCGTTTTTGTAAATCTCTCTATCCTACAGCCCTTTCCTTTGAGCCTCGGGCATGCCCCTTATTCTTGCTTTAGCTCATCCCTTGTAGCTTATTTACCGCTTCCCTTCCTGTAGTAAAGAGTGCAGGACTTGCTCTATACGCCCATTTATCTTTAGTTAAAGCCTATGAAATCGGTCTGTCGGAAGCCGTCCACGAATACTGATTCCTTCCTTTTAATATGTTTTATCCCCTAAAAGGGTGTTCAATATGATATTAAAGGGTATTTTTTCGACTGGCTGAGAAAAGCAAACTATAACTATAAGACTGCGCTTGACGTCAATAGTCCTAGTTAGTAGGTATGGGCTCATGGGCTCACTTTCGGGTGCAGTCGGGCAGGCATTGACCGTTCCATGTCGAACCCTAGGTGAGACAGATCTAGTAGTCAGCTAGGGCGCTTTGATCATTCCTTCGATCGTGTCTGACATCCGGAGGAATTTGTCTTTGTTCATATAAAATTAACTCAGAAGTAATAGAATCTCTTTCTTTTAGGACTGCCATTAACTGACTGGAAGGTAATAGAAGACGAAGACGCAACAATCTTCATCTGCTTCTTTGCGTCTGCTCTAGTTCCTAGGTAAGAATACCACTAGCACCTCTTAGATCTAGCCCTCTCTTTCCTGCTGAAACTAGATGTGCTTCTGGTGCTTTCGTTCCCTTCTTCTCTTTTCTATCTTTTCTTCCAACAAGCTAGTAGGCTGCTCAGTCAGCAATCTCGGTTGCTTTTTGTGACTCATTTCATTCGAAGTCCCCATCTTTGGTGGGCTTCCGGATGGACCATTCCTTCTTTCCATTTCCGATTCCAGCCTAGAAGTTCTTGAATCAACCTTAATTGAAAATGGAACAATCATTCACTAGCAGCATGATCCCTACTTTAACTGCTTCCTCTCCCAGACTCGATCTTAGTCGAAATCTATTGACCTTTTCTTCTTTGAATTCTACCCTTCTCTTTCGAATTTATGGTTCTCATTCGATCTCTCAAGTGGGAAAGCCTTCTTCTCTAAGACTGCTTTCTCATTCCTACTCTTCTACCCCTAGTCTCAATTCTCAAGAAGTGAGCGAGACGGCAAGTCTGCCTTGTCCAGAACGGAAAGCAAGCAAGAAAGCTAGCCATCTTCGACCTCATCTTCTGGCCACACTTCCTCGGGCCGATTTACGACCTGAAGTCACTCGAGAAGTGGTGAAGGACCGATTGACACGGCTCTTCGCTTGTCAGGCCCTGCTTTTGGCCAAGGAAAGGGTAGGGGAAGGGTACAACTGGCAGGCCGGTATCTTAAGCACTAACGCATCTTCTCACACAGCCCAAAGTCTGCTGCAGGAGGCTTTCCCTGAATGGCAAGGAAGTGAGATCGAGGTCCACTTCAAAAAGGCTTGGTCATCTCTTTGTCGACTGATTCACCAACTAGACCAGGCTCCCTTTGTTTGCGGTGACTTTAGTTTGGAAGAAGTGAGTCAGATTGCCCGGTCTAGGCAAAGAAAGAAAGCGACTAGAAAGACTATCCCTGGTCCCATCGTCGAGAGCGGTACCGCTGAGCAGCAGCTGCCCGAGCCAGGCCCATTCCAAGAGGCTAGATCGTACTAATCCGACTAATCAGACGTTAGCCCTGAGTCTGCTGGGTCTTCCTTGTACTGGAATGGAAGTGTAGATATGTTGCGCCCACCCGAAGTTATTCTATTATGAATTGTCGCGCCTTCGAGTTCAATAAATTTAAATAAGGTTGAGTTCCTTCGCTCCATTCCGAGCTGCTATCTCCGACCGAGCATAAGCGATTGCAGGTTTTAACTAATATAATATTTTAAAGTGAAATTCAAATCGAAATAGCGTATGAAATGAAATCCCAAACAATGCCCAAAGACTCCCATGCCTTTCTTGGTTGGACCAACCCAACCGGTGATTTCCGTCTTTCTGAATTAGGAGAGCAAGAACAAGTCTCTCTTTTTTTTTGGGGGGGAGCAGAGCAGTCAAAGAATGAAGCAAACCAAATGATTGTTCTAGAATGGCTATTCCTCACAATTGCTCCTTGTGATGCAGCGGAACCATGGCAATTAGGATCTCAAGACGCAGCAACACCTATGATGCAAGGAATAATGGACTTACATCACGATATCTTTTTCTTCCTCATTCTGATTTTGGTTTTCGTATCATGGATCTTGGTTCGCGCTTTATGGCATTTCCACTATCAAAAAAATCCAAT
>VIBQ01000168.1:10000-20000 GCA_006937295.1 Carpinus fangiana
GCCCCTCTCTGATAAGGAAGGAAACGAAAGAGTCTCACATGAAATGGATCCTTGAGCGAATTTATGTAGTGCTTTTTCCCTTTATTGTTGGCTATTTGTGGAGACTCCTTCTTTTCAAGCTTTTTTCGGTAACTCAGACTTTCGAACCATTTTTAGATCTCCCCTTGTCCCTCTATCTGTTTATGGATTCTAAGCCAGTGGATTTCTCTCCGAATTTATCTTTCCCCCCTTCCGTTAACCAAGAGGAAATATTTCAGGAATTGGATGGGGAAGGGCAGCAGCCTATAGAGGTGGATCCAAGTACCCCGGACTCCGATTTGTTTGACCTCGATAAAGAGGGGGATAAAATCACCTTTTATGAAGATGCCATTTACGACCTCGTCCATGAATTAAGAGAAGAAGAAAAAAGGCCACTCGCCGACGAGCCACACCGAATAAACCAAGCTATTGATCGAGTCAGGGAGAATTTGAGTACTCCCGACAAACAAGAAAGTGAGAATCTGGGAGTAATAGCTAAGGAAATACAGGAAAATCGCCTGATGAGTCGGGCATATTTTTTTTTTCAATTTATACCTCGACATAGAGGTAAAAGATGATATTACTGGAGTGACTGAAGATGAACTGATAAAAGACCATGATGAAGGAAGTTAAATTTCATAGTCATAGTCGGATCCCCAAAGTGTTCCCGGACCGCATGCATACATCCGCAAGTAACCTTAGTGCAACATGGCAAATTTAATTGAGAGGAATCAGCAAAGAAAAGAAAAACGGGTCAACATCTTAATGTGTATTTGAGAGATTATCCTCGGGCTGAGGAGTGTCCACATGAGTTCGTTGAGGTGTCTACACAGGAATAAAAACCTCTTTTATATTCTGTCGAGAGTTCGGATTGCTCCACCTAAGTAGAACGAAAAAGAGGAATTGGAAATTCAAAGGGGGAGCCAGAAGCTTCGCTTCCGGTAGCTTGCTGACTCTCCTAGTTAGAAGAAGGCTCTTTGGCGAATTCTTTAGATCTGGGTAGAGTCTCGCTCAGTAAAGAGAGTTGTAGATTCGTAAGATCATGATAAAGTCCCCTTTACTTGATATTATATTAGTAAAGCTAACGCGCGCTACAACTAGCATAGCAGCCCGCGGAAAAGGCTCTAGAGCCCCTACTCCTAAGTTGGAGCAACAAGCAACGGATTGAGCTGCTAGAAAGCCGTTGCGCTAACGAACAAGCAAGGGATTGAGCTTTAGAAAGCTTTTATTAGTATTAGTTTAGACAATTAATGCTTTCGCGCTAGCGCGCTCGGCCCTTGCGCTAACGCGCATCCGTTTTCTTGCTCTTTACTAATAAAAATAGGGCGTTTTCTTGCTCTCTCAAGCCATTTTCAAAGTCAGCTGATCAGTCTTCTGTCAAGTAAGTTAGTCACTCGGAATCCATCGGCCAATTAACATTGCCGCAGATGAAGAATCTTTCATTCCGTGCTTTGTCCCTCGAGGTACCTGCGAATGCTTATGGATGGAAACTCGCCTTTCGGTAAGCTCCGGTCTAACTAGTTTCTTCTTGCTTCCCTATCAACTGACCGGGCAAGGCACGCAATCTCAGACGTCAGAATCTCTTCTTATCTGATATTCGAAGCAAGGACATGTTGATCTGTCTTTATCTACCAGATAGCCTCATCTTTCCCCCCTCCCCGGATCCATCATCTTCGAGGAGGAGGAAAGATAAGTCCAATACTATTTATGGAAGACTAGGGATTGCTAATCTGCCTACGCGGGAAGCCTTCTCCCTCTCAGGCTAAAGAGTAAAGATAGCCCTTGCCCTCTAATACATGTCACATTGGATTTGCTAGTATTCCTGCGGGGCTTAGTATTCCGAAGAGTCATCCTAATCCATGTTGCTAATGTTCTGGTCTTCAAACAAGAACTAGGGGGCTCGTTCGACCTGACGCTGGTTAGACGTGAGGTCGAACATGTCCCGCTTCGCCCTATGGCACTAACCTTAGTGTCCATATATTGTCGCGGGAAAAAGGCGCTCGGATGCGCTTACAGTCTTATTACTGTATCCTACCAGAGGACTCGAGAGGCCTTTCGGCGCCAGAGCCATAGCAAGACCACAGCACCCTTCCAGGGTTTTATTTCAATCTTATCTAACCATTGATAAGATCTAGACCAAATACGAGATGACACGACGTCGAAAGTCAACCTGACCGCTTTCTCTCCGAAAGGAATCGGAGAGACTTTCTGGCGGACGAGGTCATAGCACCGGAACATCAAACCATATTTATGAAACTTTGATAATTGGTCTTTCCGATCCGGCCTAAAACACACGGCCGGAGGATCAAGGAAACTCTCAACGGGGATTGAGAAGTCAACTCTCGCCCTGTACCACCACGCGCAATAAGCCAAACAAAACAGGCTTTAACCCGAGAAAAAGCTTTTCTGTCAGCAAGCCGGTGTCCTCATCGAGCTTCAAATCGAGATCAGTGGCAAAGCGCTCCACATGACCCCAATCCGGAGAACACGAAGACACAAGCATGTCTCGCACCATACCCATATGATAACAAGTGATTAATATTCCATCTGGGAACCCTAACCAAACCTGAAATGGGAGTGGTAGGATACCACCGGGAGAGAACGCCACAAGGATGTGGCGATACCAGTGTCTATTATAATGAGGACTCACGTGCTCTGGTTTTGCAGAATATCTACGAAAACCAGCTTCACGAACTCTCATAGAGAGCTGCAGAGACGTCAGTCCAAGATTTCGAAACACCGGCATCCATGCAATCGCATGCCTCGCCGATCGTATCATTTTGACACTAATCGGGGATAGCTCACGACCGTGAATTCAGAATTTCTTCGCGAACTCAAGACCGCCTCTATCAGAGAGCAAAGACTTCGGTTTTGATCACCCCCAAGCGATTGATGACATCCTTATAAACGTCCGCAACCGCGGCGTCTCCGATGACGATATCGTCACCGAGAAGTGCGTATTTACTAAACTTCTTTCCTGGGTATACCTTGTCAGCACAATACCACACCACAAAGTGATGTGATAGAGCGAACAAAGGCCGAGACGAGAGGTACCCTAGAGGCTGTGTCCTGTAGAAAGTCGGACAAACATAGGCGGCTCCCCTGGTTCGCGGGGGGCTAGAAAGGCATTCGTTCCAAGCCCCGAGAACACCCAAGCAAAGGCTGTCTCTAAATGGAACAGCCCTTGTATTTTAACTCCCTGAAACGACAGCGGAAAACGATCCGTTGCCGCCGACAGATCAAAAGAACGCAAAACGTCCAATTTTGACAAGCGGCGGAGAGGCCCTTTGCTTGACTTGGGCTCGAAAGAGGTGGGCAGCCAGCGGCATGAATCACTCATTTCGGGTTAATCCCTTGGTCGAGGGCTTTGTTATCGAAAAGGTAGTGGTAGTGGGTTCCGTACAATTTGAGATATGAGCGCATTGGCTATTTCCGACGCTTCAATCGCCATTTCGACACCATTCGTGGGTGATTTTTTATGTCTTTACCGGGCGATCTCGTAGCGGTGACCATATAATTAATAAGTTCCCTCGCTTTACTAGGTTGGGGAAGGGCACGATGATTGAATGCATAACCCATTCTTGATTGAAGCAATCATCAAACCGTAGGAGGGGACTGCTTCAAAAATCCTTCTTCTCTTACAGCAATCAAACTCTTTTATTAATAAAGAGCAAGAAAACGGATGCAGCAGTAGTTTTCTTGCCTGGTCACTTCACTCGCTTGCTTGAGTACTTGCTACTACTTGAGTTAGAGACAGGAAAGGAATTACTGCAGGAGTGACTACTGCTTGCCTTGCATAAAACCCTATTTATTCCCGTTCGTTGGGAATCTCTGGTTGCCGGTCTGCTTCACATGGATCCCCCGAAGAGTAGGGTTGGAGAAGTATGTAATGGAATGATCGGGCAAGGCGGTCTCTCTCGTCGCCTTGACGGCTGTTTGCGCCTTTCTGACCGAAATGGAAGAGCAGGTCTCGTGCCTGGGAGATTTGGACAAATCTTCATTCGAAAAGGCGAGAATCCCTAACGAATAGAGCCGGTAGAGACCTAGCTGCGACAACAAGCAGCAAAACAAAGACCTTCCTCGAAGGCCTGCGTAACTGCAATGGCCCTTTCGCCGCTCGATGAAGTGTTCAGCTCGAAGGCTAAGATATAGGCACAACTGAGCTCCCATGCTTAGGCGAGAATTGGAGCTTCTTCTCCGTGTGGTAGACTTTCCCCCGACTCCCCACATCCTTATAAAAATAGCCTCTATAAATAAGTTATAAATAACTTACTCGGGACAGATCGTTCGCGACCACAAAGATCAATAAATTGGCTCAGTCGTGACTCAAGTAGAGAAATCGAGGACTGGCCGATGGTGAAGATCGCGCGGACTCGCCAATAACCCGAAGTAGGAAACAATAGCAACCTGTCTAGCGTGAGTCCTGTACCAACCAACTAGTCTAGCTTGATTACAGTACATACGAGATTCTTGGTGGACCGGAAGATAGCAATCCGTCTCTCTTGCGTGCCGTATCTCTTTTCCAAAATCAGTAGGGGGGATAAGACGTCGGTTAAGCCGGCAACTCCTCATAGTCGAAGTTCCCATCCCCTTTCGGTTTACGAGAGATTCGGATACGGAGAAAGAGAGGGAGTACACAAGAGAGGAGCCCATTGAGGGGAGGTGCACAAATGACTTTTCTTTTTTTACAATTAAGAAGTAGCATACGGAGGAGGAGACGCGGGAGCTGTTTCTGGAAATCCTGTAATTTCAGTTTCAGTCTTCCTAATGTTAGGGTCTTGGTTGAATATGAGGAAGCTGGGGCAACCAAGAGTTTCAGTTCCAATTCCAATAGAAGAAGTAAATCCCATTGTTGGAAGTAAATGAGTTACCACCCTGAAGTCAAATTATTAATTACACGAATTATAGGGTGTAGGAGGGAATGACTGGAATGAATTCCACTATATCAATAGCAATAATAAAGGAATGGCTGACACAATCAGTAGCCGTTGGCGTTGGAGGAGCAGGAGCAGCTGCGGGCGGTGGTTTAGTTCTTTCATTAATAAATATACCCGCCGGTCAATACGGTACGTCGGTTTCATTCCTTCTATTCAACATATCTCGTATGCTGGTTAGCTCATCTGGTAGCTCGCCTTCTTCTTCTTCTAGTTCTAGCTAGCTGGTTGCTGCGACATAAGGAAAACGTTCAGAATGGGCAGTTTTTGAGGATTTCTACTTTGTTTGATGGAGATTTAGGGATAACACATGCACATGAATAAGCAGAATACTAAATAGCATTGGAAAAAGTACCAACATAATACGAATACGGAATAGTAAGAACAACATACTAATTAGAGGTTGAAGTAGTAGCTAATCACTAATCAAATAATAGGGAGGAGGAAATAACGGGAAAGAATCATACATAATGGTAAACCAGAGTCACCGGTTGGCGGGAGTTCCAACTTCCAAAATAGGAAGGTATTATTAGCGCTTGTGCTAAGGAGAGCGCTCCACTTCCGGTGATCCCTTTCTTTGCAAGTTTTAATTCATTGGGAAGCTAAGGGCTGAAAGCTCATAGAAGCCCCGCAAGTGCGATGGACCGCAGGTTTAATCATTCTTTGATTCCTTTCTTTAAATAGTGACTCCTTTACTCTAATACTGTACTTATGGCGCAATCAGTGTTGCGATATCTGTCTGAAATAGTTCGATTCCCTGTTATCAGTGTCTTGATGTCAAACAGCTAGTGGAAGCGCTTGAAACACCAACTGGTGTCAGTATGGATTCGTAAGGCTGCGATCCTAAATCAGTGGATGTTCCTCTCTTTCCTGGGAGTATAAGAATCAAATGGGTCTAAACCCGGTCAAGGAAACCGGTGTGCTTGTTATTTGCTTAACACATGGATTTCGAATGCCCTTAGGGTTAGGGGTGGAAAATGAGAGCAGGCAGACAGCGCCCTTGCTACTGGCATTCAAAAGACGGAGGATTCTCGTGCAAACTATTGTATGCAAAGAGTGAGATTCATGGTTCTTGTTCTTACTGATTTATATAGATGAGGCAGCTGCACCTGCTTATTCTAGATCTACTAAAGCAGGTAATTAGAGTAAGAAAGAGGAACTGCCAGCTCAGAAGCAGCAGGAGAAGCTACTTTCGATACCTAACAATCAATCTCAGAAACATGACTCAGAAACATGAGTCCTCGTCCTCAAGAAACGGAGAATTTGCTTAAACGAAGAATGCTCAGAAATCCTCGTACTGATTCACATACAGAAGATAATGGTATAGAATCTCTGTCTTCCAAGAGTTCGATTCCATAGCTGCCTTCACTAGTTCCATTCCCGGTCTAGGAATTCTTTCTCTTTCTTCGAGTTAGCAGTTCGTAGCTCTTTACTCTCGAATTAGACATCAATGAAAACAAGAAACCTGGATTGGATCTTGACTGAAATCGCTTTCCTTAGCTACAAGAGGAAAGAGAGGTGGAATTCACATATTTATTATATAATCTAGAAAGAAAAACTTCTGTAACCTAGTGCAAAAGCAAGAAAAGGGCATTTGAAGTGATTATAGTACAAGAGGGCTAGTGTGTAGAATTAAAAGACCAATACCGAAGCTTTGGCTTACCTCCATTCTGATTAGCCAAACCAGGATTTACTTGTTTTCTTTAGTTGACTAGGAAAAGGAGCATTTTTCTAATAATATGATTTGATACGATAAAAACTAGTTTCTTGGTCGACCCAACCCTATCCCTCATGTTATCCCTTATATTACAGGTATACTTATAGAGCCGCGTATACCCTAGGGGCTACTCTAACAGCTACTCTAATTCCTAATCCTTACTCGTAATCTTGCGGAGGATCCTAACATCAAACATCGAAGGATGGAGTTTCAAAAGATCCCTTAGGTTAACGGAAATGGCATTTTTATGTAGTAAACCCTTGAGTTTACGAAGCCTCATGAGTTTTCAAGTCCTGTCATTGGCCTAAGAGAAGAGCAAGCCAAGCAAGGAGTAGCTCCTCGGTCTGAAAGCTATTTAGCTTCTTTAAGCAAGGAGTTACGGTAGCTGCTTCACTAAGACTAAGTCCTGAAAGAGAGAAGAGAAGGAGTAAGAATTGTGCTTGATTGAGCTCCTAGGGCTGAAAGTTGAGCTTATTAAAGCGAGGAGCTTCTTCAGCACCTTTGAGCTACTTCCATTACATATTAGCATTAGCAACCTATTATCCGACATGTCTTTTCTTGCGCTGTGTGTTACGAGCTAGGAGTTAGGAGTTATAATTGATAATTGATTGAGCGCATAGGACTTAAAGTGAAATGCGTTTTAGAGAGAAACTCAAGGTAGCTGAGCTTTACATAGCTCCTAGAAGCTTGATGCATACCGGTCTGTAGCTTTAAGCTGGTATGAGCTGGAGGAGGCACCTCCAAGCGAACCGTGCACTGAATGCTGCGGGGACTTGATTTCACCTTACAAGTAATAAACAATTATAGGAGCAGCGCATGTCAAAGAAAAAGACTTATTGTTAGAAGTAAGCTTAATAGAGCTCCTGGGACTGAAAGCAAGTTTGAGCTTCTTTAAGCAAGGAGCTTCTTCAGCACCTTTGAGCTACTTGGAGTTACGAGCTAATAGCTAATAGGAAGGGAAGCTCTAGCCCTATGGGAGCTGACGAGAGAGAACAGGACTTCTTACCCGAAGGTCACATATAGGAGTGTTATTCAGTTGAAGAGGCTACCTCTGTTTTATATGATATCGCAGATGAGATGGGAGAGGCTTACTGAATAAATATAGGTTTAGATAACACAGAAGAGCTGCTAACATCAGACTAGTCCTAGTCCGGGAAGCTAACTTTTCTCTCTTCCCCTCCAGAGTAAGGGATAATTATCAGTGTGAGCAGCTATAAGAATGAATACCCGATTTCCGGATAATCCGATATGTCCGATGAGCTCCCCGAAGGGACAATCAGGTATAGGGGGACCGGACGTGGAATGGTTGGCAGCTTCTTTGATTCTCCCGTCTGAAAAGATTGTGATTATCACGGTCAGGGAACGAAGAGTCTTGCAAGCCCTCCGCGAAATCACCCAGGCGGAGCCAGTTAACATGATAACTGCTGAAGAGGGCAAAGAAGATTGGCGAGAACCCTTCTAAACTACCTCCAGCACGGAAGGAAATATGAGAGCCCGAGCTAAATGGGCCTAAGTACGAAGGCGCGCGACCAAGTTCATCATGTGGAAGGATGCCCTCTATAAGCGATCGCTTGATGGGATCTATATGAGGTGCATAGCAAAAGAACGGATACCCGGAGCAATGCAAGAGGTCCACGCGGGAGTGTGCGGGGCCCACCAAACGGGACAAAAGTGACAAAATCCCTACAAGAAGGCCTATTTTAGGGATTAGGAGGATTCGATTACAGTGGCTAGTGCTTGCCTTGAAAGACTTGGATTTGCTTCCTTGTCTAAGGCACCTGCCCGAATAGTAGTGCATTCAATACCTCTCGGTCATCTGGATCGGGTTAAAGGACTACTTCCGTAAAGTCAACGCCTTACCTAAATAGGTAGCTCCCCTTCCCTTATAGTCGACTCCTTCTACTTCTTTTCATTCTATTCTAGCTTGACTTCTTACATCTTCCGCAGCAACCTCCTATAGTATAGTAAGTTAAGTCGTTTCATAGTCCCCGAAAACACACTTCAAATTACATGTGTTAAGCATAGTGCCATTTAATTAAGATCGATCGGCGAGGCTAATTCTACGAATTAGATCCACTGCAGTCTTTTTCGGCAGGACCTAGACACAGAGGTTCGGGAAGTAGCGCGTGCCAGCATTCACTGGTGGAAGGACTGGCAGCAGCGAGACCATCATAGTTGACATGGTCGGAGCTAGAGTCCCCATATCCGTCTCTACTCTTTCTGTAATTGACTTCCTCCCGCTCCCAACCCCTTTGAAAGGTCTTCCACTAGTGGCTGAGGGATATGAATCTGGATCCCGATCTTGTCTCACGGACTATCCCGTAGTGGTTCTGTGACCGCGCTCGAAATTGGATCTATTTCTTTGACACGGTCAACTGGCATTGGTTCAACTAACTGGCTAGCTGCTATTGATATCTGAGCCCGAGCCTTTGCTTCCCATGGTGCCCTTGCTCCCGGATTTCTTTTTGAAAAGCAAAAGTGATTTCTTGGCGGTCCACTAGAAAGTGATGAGAAGAAGCATCGTGCAGCCCTGATGAGCCTAAGGCTTTTCCTTGATGAGTATAAGTGGTACAAAGACGTCTTCCTAGAACGCGTCTTCTACATGCCCGACTGCAACCGAGCAGTCTGAAAGGAGAAGTTTTTCGCAGGATTGCCGAATGGCCTAGGAGATTTGGTCAGAAGCAGGCTAAAAGAAGATGATCTAGACCTAATGACATTTGGTGAGCTCTTTGCGGCAGTAGATCAGCTACTGATAGAGCGTTGCACGCAGAAGAAGGTAGAGAATGCCGAGAAGAAAGCTCTTTCTTTCGGAAAGCACATCTGTTGGCAGTTCGGTATTGAGCCCGAAAAGGAATGGAAGCCTTCGAAGAGCTATCGACGTTCAAAGTATCGTCGGAAGCGGTATAAAGAGCAACACGAGAAGTAGTGGTCTAGTGAGAAGAAAAAGTGCAGCGAGAAGCATAGCAGCCGTCGCCCAAGCAAGGGTGGCAAGGAAAGGCGTTGTTACAAGTGCAACAAGATTGGTCACTACGCCAAGGATTGCAAAGCAAAGCGTGTAGGTGCTGCTGTACAAGACCAGGAAGATACTAGTCAGACAAGCGATGACGGAGATACTTGCAAGTGCAGAGGCAACTGTCTCAGCAGTTCGGATTCCTCATCATCCGAATCATCCAAGGTCATCGGAATGATGCATCATGACGAAGGAAGCATTGAAGAGACAAGCTCAGAATTGTCTATGCGATCCAAGAAGAAAGAGAAGACTAAGGTGCTACCCGAGCACTATGTCTCTCAGAAAGCTATTGATGATCTGTGCCGGCGAGCTAAGACAGTC
>VIBQ01000168.1:25000-33147 GCA_006937295.1 Carpinus fangiana
TCGTAGCGATGCCGATTCCTCTAGCGGCTCAATCGTATGAGATCAATCCTTTCGGTTGAATGTCCTATGCTATGGCCCGCCCCACTTTACGCGAACGAATCCGTATTATTATATGTAAATGTGAACGGATCCTTTCTTTTTAGCAATTCTTCGCTCCAAGACGCACGACAAGACCTTCGAGCCCGTACCATAAGCAAAATTCGTTCCATGCGAATGCCCCATACGATACGTATCCTCACTCACAGACTGTAATCCAAGCTGCACTTCGAGTTAGAGATAGAAAGCCGGTTATAGGGATAAAGCGCTCTACGGACCGCTCATGGACGAAGCGATGAAGGATTCCACTTGAAAAAATGGAATCCTTTGTGTTAAGCATTGATTGCAACATCGGTTTAGACGGATCCAACACGTAATCGACTCGAGGAGAAATGGTCCCTTCGGATCTATTCTATCGAAGAGATCTTTCCCTATGTAAAGTGTCGATTTCGGTCGGGAGACTCCTCTAGAAAGATTGATTCCAAAACCACAACTGTACACCACCAAAGGAAAAGAGTCAATTCGCGCATACTATCCAAAGATCTAAAGGTTTCACCCCAGGAACCTACAAAGGAAAAACCAGTGGAAACTAGATCCTCGAATATGAATAAGTACAGACAGAAATGAGTTAATCGATCTAGACCTGTATTCAATCAATCAAGCAACCTGGACTTAATGCCAGCAAGCAAGAAGATTCTTTCTTTATGAACTACCCGGAGACTGAACCCGCTAGCAACAAGACCTAAGCCAGGAAAGGAAGGGAGGGAAGGGGAGTTTAAGCTATTCTATAGCGATAGCAAAGGCTATTGAAAAGGCTATAGCGCTATATAAGATATACAATGCTATTCGATTGAGCAGCTATTGCGGGAAGTAAATCCATCTCTTTATGTCGCTTTCGCTATCGCCTTAAATCAATCTCTTTCTTTTCTTTTTGAATGAAATAAAATTAGTCATATTATTTATTTCATTTAGTGAAAAGGTTCCGCGAACCCCTATCCTCCGCGGGGAAGCCTTTTTGTTCTTTCGCGCCGGTCGAGCGCTGCTGCTTTGTCTTTCTATTATCGGGCGAGCTACCCGGACCCTTATTCACCCAATTGGAAGATCCATTCAGAACCTGATTACGGTAGTGTTAGAAAGGCTTCGAACACCCCTGCAGGCCAGGCCAATTGATTGACGAATGAATGTTGCGAACCCTTAGCGGTGATTGAGCGTATGTATCATTCCGTCACAAAAGTGAACTTTTAGTGACCAGTTCCCATAATAATAAGACCTCTCTTTGTCAGTTTCACCAACTCGTACCTTATATTAAGTTCGTGGAGTGGGCTTCGTTCGGCTTACATATTTCCACTCTGATCATATGTCTTTCTTCTATGAATTGACTCTGCTAGTGGGACCGCCCTAGAGATAGAGCTTCGTGAAAAAAGCCGTTATCGCGAGCCATCCTTTCTAAGTTTGTGGTCAGGTACCCTTGCGGATGAAGCTGAACAAGCACAGCGGAATCAGACTTCGAACTGAAAGCTTAAAGAACACGCTTCCAGCAAACAAACGACAACAATAGCACAGTCCCCCGCTCAAGCTGATAGAAGAATCGGAACGCCGCTAACGCTGCGCCCGTATGGAGCGAAGAAGCGGATATCGCAGTTGGCCCGCTTTCCGCATGCCAGCCTTAGGACAGAGCGGTCGACGAGAGCCATCATATAACCGATTGTCCTGTTGGGTCCGTCGCGCCTTTTCTAATCAGCTGTGCAGACCTTACCCTGCCCGAAGGAAGGCCCCCGAAATTAGTTGATATCGTACCCGTTTTGAACGGATCGGGTTGAGCTGCTATTCTATTGTTGCTTGCTATTCGAAGAGTGGATCTGTGCTCAGCTGGATTCGTTGGACCACTTTCATAAGCAATTTTATAGATGGAGAGATTTCCCTACATGAAAGTCAGGGGCATAAAAGGGTATTAGATATAGGCTGACGAATAGGGTCTATGAACAAAGACCATAGTCGACTGCTCGTCCTCATGGTATGATAACTAAAAGGTAAAGACAAGTTGATCTTCCCCGCCTCGTAAGTAGCAAGTGTTATTGGATCTACGATGTCAGTTGGGAAAAGGTGTCCCTTCTCTGTGTTTACAATGTGCCCAATGTTATAAGGATGTTGCTACGGTGCCTTCCCTCAAGGTTGGATTGAACGTTGATTTAGTTAAGGCCCGAGGACCCAACCCAAGTGTTGAACTGATTGGAATTCGAATCCTGGAATCCTCCTTTATTAGTTAGCTTCTTGCCCGCTCTACGACTGACAACTAGTTCCATAGCCCAGCTTCAAACTAGCTACTCGGATAGGGCAGAAACCTTACGGCAAGCCTCTGGAGAGGGCAACCCTGGACGTGGGGACTCTCTCTTGGGGTCTTTGCCCGTCTTGCTTGGCCCATCAATTCCTGGTGGCAAAGTGGGCGGGGCAATCATATGCTCGGCGAGGAAAGCGCTTGAGGAGATATAAGGACTACGATCTCTTAGAGCTATTTATTTCTTACTACATCTTAGAAAAGGAACACCCTAAGCTTAAAAAAAGGGGGAGAAAAAGCAACAATCCTTGGAAAAGCCTAACTGAAGGAGAGACTTTAGAGGCCTCTCTTCCCATATATCTGACTGACAAAGGAAATAGAGCAACCATCTAATCCATTCCTTTCTTTCCTTGCTTAGCTTACGGGCTTGAAGAGGTTATTGCCTGTACCATTAGCCTACGATTGTTGGCATATTATACTACGGGCTATAACTAGCTAGCTTAGCGGGACTAGCTTGAATGGATTGCCTGCCTTTCATAGCTTACTAATAGATACTAGTAGGAACTACAAACAGCTATCAAGACCGGATCAACTAGATGTTCTATGCTTTCAGATCAAATCATCCATTGGTAGCCCAACAACGCGGACGAAGTACCGATACCACTAGCCGTCCCATCTTGATATCCCCTAGGAGCACCACATAATTGAGAAAGAATGTTTTACAGTTTCGTGAGGCTAATCAAACAACGGCAGATAATTCGAACATGAAAATCACATTGGCGCATTAGCGGCCGGGAAGAAAGTCACTCATAGGGCATTTGCCTTTGGTCCTAGCCGACGTTGGAACAGATCCTTAATGACTGGTGTAAAGGGCAACCTTCCCACGGTATCTCTTGATACGCTTACCCGACGTGCTTCTTTTCATGTTATTGCTCTTGCCGCGCTTATTCTTCTGGTTAACGCGCCCCACTAATAACAGATTCGAGGCTAAGCACATATCCAGGCTGAGGGTCTCGATTAGTCTTATTTAGTTCCATGAGCGGTGTACGATAGGCTCCCGGATGTTGTTGCGCATGCAAGTGAAGGTCAGGGACCACCTTATTAATGCCGTGGAGCGGGGTGCAATTGATGTTCCTTGAACGCGTGAACTTTACCTTGATGGGTATGGTTATTGACTGGGTGATCCTGATGATTCTTCTTGACCAGATGGTAGTTAAAGGAAGATCGCTTCTGAACAGGTGGTCTGTGATAATAAGGGCATTGCTCCTGCGCCTGCCGTGGCTACTAAATCTGCAGCTGCGTCCGCTACTAAGGGCTCTGGGTTTCCAACTGAAATGGGATCTGTATATGGAACGTCTACAGAGACTGGAAGGGATGCCGTGTGCTATGGAACAGGATCCGCGCCTGTCCAGGTCGAGATCCAAAGCCATCACCTATAGGGGGCCCCTTCCTTTTCCATATCCAGTTGGAGTTCGAGCAGCAGGAGGAAAGGCAGAGGCTTAAGAGGCAAAGGTCACCTGGGTTTATTGCATGAAAAAAAGAGGAAGCATAGACAAGAGCAACGGTTTACTCGGTTGAAGCAATAGAGGCATAGATAGAGCTAGCAGCAGACCTCGTGGCAAAGCTATAAGTAACAAATTCAATAGAAGATCCCGTGCCTGCATGCAGGAGCTGCTTACCCCCTATACCATACCAAGATAAAAGTGAGAAGCACCAATTGAGGTTGATCCGGAACCACCAGCAGAGAAAGCAGCGGGAAGGAAGGTAGCAGCAGAGCATAGGCAGAGACAAAGCAAAGGCAGAGTTTTTGGTTCCATTTCCAGTTGCAGTTCGAGAACCAATGCCAGTGGATCCCACAGAGGTAAAGGTTGGAGCAAAGATGGAAGCAGCTGGAGCATAGTAGGTAGCTAGAGCATAGGCAGAGACAAAGCAAGCGCCAGGGTGGGAGGAAAAAGAAGGGCATTGATTTCTCAATGTTTCTTAAAGCCTTTCTTTCTATTTATTAATTTCTTTATTTATTTGAATTGAGTTGTTAATCCTCTACTAGGTACCTATACTTATGGCTTTGCTTATGCCTATGTTCCTGCCTTTGTTCTTGGTGTTACCGATAGATACCTTTGCTATTGGTAGATAAGCTGGAACTACTGGATCTTATACTAGGTATACTTCTATCTTAGCTACAGATGCTGCTGATACTATTGGTGGTGCGTATGGTACTTCAAAAGGATCTGGTACTGGATACACTACTGGATGTGGGTATGAATAAGCAAGAACTTGAAAATCAAAGTTCTACAACCCTAGTTTATGCCGCCTATGCTTTTTATTTTCAAGCTCTGCCTTTGCTTATAGGTATTATTATAGGCACTTAATATGCTACAGTACTTGTTATGCTTAACTTAAAAAGTACCCGTCTTAGCTACTAATGCTACTGGTCTTTCGACTGGATCTACCCTTGCTTCCTATGCTGCTACTGATACTGATAGTTATGCTGGTGGGTTGACTGGTCTTGTTACTGGTGCTGGCTATGCCACTACTGTAACCTCTGTCTATGGTGGCTGTGCCCCTGCCCTTAATGCCTTTGCTTCAGCTGATGGGACTGGTGCTTTGGCTGGGGGATTCAATAGTTTGTTTGGCAAGGCACAAGCTTGATTTATGTATATAGATGCGCGGCGCAGCAGGCAATGACGAAACCCCCTTTATAGGGCCAACTATGTATAGCCTAAAAACTCCAACTCGGTCTTGAACTGACACTGGAATTGGATTGACTACGGGATCTGCTTACTCCCCAGCACCCAGATTCGCTTTTGACTCGGTCAACCAGATATGGAACTGAAAGTACTAGGTAAACTCTGGCACCTGGCACGAGAAAAGGATCTTTATCTGGGCGAGATAGTAATGGCTTTCGAAATTCAATGTATTTGCTCGAACCGGAACAACTGGAACTACACCCAGCTCTAGAATTGCTGCTACTTCTGGTTGGTGCTCTGATGCTGGTCATGATTCGATAGAAGAAACTGCTTACTCGGAGGCCTTCACCTCTGCTACTAACTTCATTAGTCGCCCTCCTTATGGTGTTCAGTGGCTCCGTACACCCTTGCTCTTTCTCCCGCCCTTGTTCCTGTCACGGGTTGTGCTCCCGTGACTCTCTGCGCCTAGGTTGGTTATAAGCCCGGAGATCGAATCTGATTCTTCCCCTTTGAGAGGGATTCTCGTGCCAACCATAGGAAGAAGAACTCGGTTGCTAATGCTAATATGTAAGTAGCTCAATGTCAGATAGAGGAATTGCTTCTAGTAAGGTAGTCGGTCTTCTAATATAAGAAAATAAGAAGAAGCTAGAGGCTTACCTCCACGATCTACTAAAGGGAAAGTAGCTTGATGTTGGTTCGAATCCAGCTCGTGAGATCCACTATTGTAGTTCATATTCAAGTCGGTTCGAGGCTTAGCCAGCAATTCGGTTTTTGCTCATGCCGATTCAGAATGCTTTCTCATGAGAATATGAAATATCTCTTTTGTGTCCATTCACCGAGACGAGCACGAGACAGTGCTTGGAGATTCGATCTTGTCTTCTTTCGCTTGCTTTCCCCAGGTGGTGCGGTTGGGGAGTACAGTAGAGAAGGCTCGTCGAGACCTCGATGCCGGGGAGTGAGAAGAGAAGGAGGGAAGGGGATTGGAGGACAAGGTTTCCGTTAGTGACGCTGGGAAAGGATTGGTAGGAAGTCATTTAGCAATTTATTTAGCGACGAACTCTTCTTTAACCCCAAAGGGAGTGAGTGTACTACTAGGAGTAAGGTTTAGGCTTGAGCACTAGGTTTTGTAGGGCGAGCACAGGAGAAAGGAACTTCACTTCTAAGCTGGGGAAGAGGCTGGAGAAGGAAAGGAGGGAACTGATAGCACTAGTCTCGTAGCAGGGACATGGCCAGAAGAGGATGCATACGGAACTGACATAGATGCCATAGAAAGAACTGCTAGAGGTCTTTCATTTGCTGTGAAAGAAAAAGCTGTTCAAGAATCTGACTCTCTCAATTCCGATTTCATAGACAGATAAGATGAATTTTCAATGGCACATCTTCCTTAATCGAATAGGAACTGCATTTCTACCTAGTCTTGTATTCAGGCGCCAGAACTTCTTGCTCTAAGACTGACAAGACAATAGGATAAGGGAAGTAAGGAAGGGACTAGGGGGAAGGCAAGCACCGTAGCACTAGGGGAAGGAAAGGGGCGGGACTGATTGACCTAAGGCTTAATGGACGAGTCAGGGGAGGAAGGAATTTCTTTCCCATTTCCATTTCCACGGTATCGTATAATAGAATAAATGCCACATCTGACCCAAGGAAAACAACTTCACTCTTTGAGGAAGGTTTGATGGAATTGAATCCAGTGCTAGTCTTTGGGACTTATCCGGTGCTCTCTTTCCTGTAGTCGGAATGGAATATCTGGTATCATATTTTCTTTTCCAACTAATACCAGATCTGATTCAATAGGAACAGAACCTTCTACCCCGTCTGGTATTCAATTAACTAGCTTCGACCACTGTCACTCCCGTTCTTAAAGAGTCAAAGTGCTTTGAGGAAGAAGGGGAAGTTCGAGAATAAGCTCTTTTTCTTTTTGCACCTGAATCAATAGTAGAAGGAAGATGGCATAGAGCATAGAATGAGATTGATGCTTCGAATGCCCCTCTTCCCCTTCTCGATCTGAGAATAGAATGATTACGCCATGACAGAGATCGAGATGGCAGCTACACAGACAAGAGGGGAATTAGCTCAAAAGTGGGCTTTTGCTTCCTCTCTTTCTAGTTAAGGATTGAACGGATGCAAGAAGAGAAGTAAAGAGTCTCGTTAGCGGTGTAGTTCTTGGTTTAAATTCCTCTTCAAGATATCAAAAAAGTCATGTGCATATCCCTTCTTTCGACTCGGAACTGATACACTAAAATCAATGGAATACAAGACAAAGGAAAGGTGTCAAGTAGGCTTGTCCAGGTTTATGAAATAGCCTTTCCGGGAAAAGAAAAGTGTTTTTTTTTTCTAGAATTAGAATGGTGTAACCATTGGCTTGCAATGATAGTCGTTCTGTGCATAAGCCCTTTTTCGGGAATTGCCTCCGTGACCAACACCAGTGTCATAAAATTAGTAAAATAGGAAGGAAGCTCCTGGGGAAGTTCTTCTTCGATCTGAGAATAGTATCTTATTAGGAGCATGCATGTCCTATAAATGAGAGGAAAAAGCGTGACGAAAATCAAATGAAATCTGGAAAAAAAACTGGAGGAATAGAGCCTGCTTGCATAGGCAGTGGGCTCGTCTTAAAAGGCGTCTATCTCATCTAGAAAGAGAGGAATTTTAGGTTGTTTTCTAGGAAGAACAGAGATGTCTCCAGCGTGTTTCAGGACATTGTGTTGCATGTTAGACTCAGAGCGTGTTCTTTCTCTGGTTTTCCACCTACTTAGGTGTATTGTTAATTCTTGGGCTATCTCTGAAAATTTCTTACTCTCTGGGTAGTTGTAGAACTGTTTTGTGGCTTTTGTTCTCTTGTGGTGTGTTGTAGGAGCCTGGGTTTGGGCGCTGTCTTTGTTTCTTGAGATTGTTGCTGGTTTGTAAGCTGTGATAGTTGTTGTCTCCTTGCCTTCCTGCGAGGAGCTTTAAGCATTTGTACTTCTTGTTTCTTTCTTTAATTTATTACCATTCATCCAAAAAAAAAGAAATGCACATCCCGAAGTCGAAAAGGATAGGCAGATTGAAAAAGAAAAGGATGCAATGATGAATACACAGGAGGATCAGACGAAGAATCGCGATCTATGGCAATTTTAGTTTCAACAGAAGGTCAGTTCAAGTCATCTCATTGA
>VIBQ01000168.1:36241-46833 GCA_006937295.1 Carpinus fangiana
AGAGAATGGGAAAGAGAAGCATGAAGCCGAGACCAAGAGTGAAGCCAATCAAGTGGAAGAGTAAACATCCGGGATCATTGAAGATGAGGTGTTTGTGGCTAGTAGCAACCCCACTTACCATCAAAATTGGGTTCTTGATACCGCCGCTACTCATCACATGTGTCCACATCGATCATGGTTTAGCTCATATGAGTCATGTGAAGGTGGGTATGTCTTGATGGGAAATAATTCCATGAGTCAAATCATGGGTGTTGGTACGGTGCAATTAAGGATGTTTGATGGCATTGTGAGAATACTTGAAAATGTGAGCTTTCTGGTTTCGGTGGAAGGCCGGAATTGAAGAAAAGCTTGATTTAACTTTCGGAGCTTGATTCTCGTGGCTACAAATACACCGGGCAAGGTGGAGTTATTAAAGTCTCCAAAGGTATTTTGGTTGTCATGAAAGGTATTCGGGTTGGAAACTTGTATAAATTGCTTGGAAGCACGGTTGTTGATGGTGCACAAATGGTGATAGAACATGATGAATTTCCGGTGCGGTTATGGCATAGAAGATTGGGTCACATGAGTGAAAAAGGTATGGAGATCTTGATGAAAAGGGAACTTATTCCCAAGATGTGCTTTGGTGACAAGGAATTTTGTGAGTATTGTGTATATGGGAAGCATCATAAGCGAAGCTTCAAGGCCGGGAGTCACACTAGTAAAGGCATACTTGACTACATTCACTCGGATTTATGGGGCCCGTCTCGCACTAAATCATGTGGAGGTGCATCATACTTCATATCTTTCATTGATGATTACTTATTATTTTATTATCGCTTAGCGTTTGTGCTAAGGTGTGAAACAGCTTGACCATAGGGAAAGGAAGAAAGAGCCTCTATCTCTATGTAAAGAAAGATAAATGCTCCTTTGGCTTTTATAATAAGATAGAAAGGGATCCTATTCCTATATTCCTAGGGCATTGGATGGGCATCAGAGCCATCGAGGAGTGGCAAGCACCTACCAAGGTGAGTGGGCTAAGATCGTTTTTAGGGCTCGTGAACTATTACCGAAGATTCATCGTAAGTTACTCGAAGAGGGTTGCTCAACTCAAAAATCTCCTAAAGAAGGACGTACGGACCGATCATGGCACTGCACTGATCGGAAGAGTGTCAAAGAGCTTTTGAGGACCTAAAGCGGGCAGTGATTGATGACCCCGTATTGCAGTTGCCAGATCACACTAAGCCATTTGAAGTACACACGGATGCGTCAGACTATGTCATAGGCGGTATGCTAGTACCTTAAGGTAACCCAGTAGCATATGAGAGCCGAAAGCTCAATGAGACCGAAAGGCGTGGTCCAGGAGAAGGAGATACCTTTGTATGGTAAAGAATAGTGCACTACTTGAGAACGTGGAGGCGGGTCACGATTTGTGGTCAAGACGGATAATGTGGCGACGAGTGACTTCCTGACCCAGAAGAAACTCACGCCAAAACAGGGACGATGGCAAGCAAGACAAACTTGCCAAGTTTTAGGGAATCCACTTTTTTTTCTTCCAAAACCTTTCTTTTTTCGGTATGCCGCTCCGCTCGTGCGTGGCACTCCTTGCTCGCGGAGCGAAAACAAAGCAGGGGGAATTCTTCGTTGGGGGAAATCCTTTGATTGCGTATTGAATATAGATCCATGTCTTTCTTGTTCCACTAGCTAGGACCAAATTCTCACATGTCCGTTTCGTTATTACAACCGTATTTTTTGATGTCAAAGACCAGAAGCTACGCGCAAATTATTATTGGATCTCGGTTGTTCTTAACAGCGATGGCTATTCATTTAAGTCTTCGGGTAGCACCACTAGATCTTCAACAAGGTGGAAATTCTCGTATTCTGTATGTACATGTTCCTGCGGCTCGGATGAGTATTCTTGTTTATATCGCTACGGCTATAAACACTTTCTTCTTCCTATTAACAAAACATCCCCTTTTTCTTCGCTCTTCCGGAACCGGTACAGAAATGGGTGCTTTTTTTACGTTGTTTACCTTAGTTACTGGGGGGTTTCGGGGAAGACCTATGTGGGGCACCTTTTGGGTGTGGGATGCTCGTTTAACCTCTGTATTCATCTCGTTTCTTATTTACCTGGGTGCACTGCGTTTTCAAAAGCTTCCTGTCGAACCGGCTTCTATTTCAATCCGTGCTGGACCGATCGATATACCAATAATCAAGTCTTCAGTCAACTGGTGGAATACATCGCATCAACCTGGGAGCATTAGCCGATCTGGTACATCAATACATGTTCCTATGCTCATTCCAATCTTGTCTAACTTTGCTAACTTCCCCTTCTCAACCCGTATCTTCTTTGTTCTGGAAACACGTCTTCCTATTCCATCTTTTCTCGAATCTCCTTTAACGGAAGAAATAGAAGCTCGAGAAGGAATACCAAAACCTAGTTCACTCGCTGAGTCTTTTTGCATCTATGGCTGAATGGTTAAAGCGCCCAACCTATACCAACCTAATAAAGAGGCAAATTCGTAGGTTCGATTCCTGCTGGATGCACTTGGAACGTTCAGTTCAATTGCTGCTCACGGAATTTATACATATAGCCCGCCCTTATAGCTTATGGGGCACTTCACTCGCTCAACACTCGTTCAAAACATCCACTCGTTCTTCACTCGCTAGGGAAAGAAAAGGGATAGATGACTGAAAATCCCGCTTAGAGATCGCAACTTTAGTCAGAGTAGGACTTCCCATCCATCATCTCCGTCGAGGCCTCGTTTTACCTTCAAATTATGGTTGATCCGTCGGATTGTAACCTCCATTAGATTCGGCAACTAAGGAGGATATTCCTATAGGCTTTTATGTCCCGAATGTTCTCTTTAATAAGGTAGCCTTCTAATTGAATTCTTAGAGAAAGCTCTTCACCGTATAACCTTTACCCGAAAAACTGGAGCACAGCTATACTTTCATCGTTTTCACTAGAACCAGAGTCATAGGGGCACTTTTAGTTTTGCCTTCCTTAAGTCCAGGGACGACCCCCTATGTTTTTTCGTGGAGCGCAGAATTTGCCTTAATCGGCGAGAGTATATACAATCTATGCCACTGGCAAGAGTATGATTGGGGGGCTCTATACTGTAGTATGTAACTCTTCAATTGGTTATTGGCTCTACCTCCTGCCTCTTCATATTCCGTATCCTGCTGCTTCTTTGCTTGCTTTTCTCGATCAAGCATTCCTGTGCTTAGCAAAGAGGTAGTAGCATTTGGGGTGACAAGAATTTCATTTTCCGGATAAGCCGGCACAGCTCTTGCTTGCTGCTTGAATATTTGAAAGGTGTGGTAGGGTCTGGTTAACAGCCCGGCCACCTCTTTAGCTCATCTCTTGTCAACGCTAGCACTTTTTAATAAATGATGCCATTCCCGACTCGCGAAGTGAAGCTCAATCTCTATTCATTAGTTCAGCGCTAAGATGTAGAACTGGATCGTATATGGGTCAAGAGATCTTCAATCTGGAATTCTCTTTTTTATATTGCAATCGCTTAGCGCTTGTGCTAAGGAAGTAAAAATACACTAAAAAAGTCTTATAAGGTGCAATAAATGATTATAGAGGGAATCTAGGGAAGAAAAGAAAGAAGCCATAGAGATTTAGTCCATAACTCTAAGTTTAATCTGAGAGGAAACCGAATGCAGTCTCAGTTTGACTTCCCTTACAATTCTCCAAAACGACGTTCTGCTTACTGCTTGGATTCCCTTCAAAAAACCTTGAATTTATCTCACGCCAAACATAGTATATGATTGCTGTAAAGCAGAGCTTTAGGATCAGGCCAGTAAAGGCCGAATTTTTTTAGTTTTGATCTTAATTAATCCATCGGTAAACATCATGAAGGTTGGTTGCAGGCTGATCATATCCACATTTAGAACAGAGCTGAGCCCAAATCCGCCCTGCATAGCTGCACTAAAAACAGAGATGTTCGGCACTTTCATCTTCAAGCATGCACAGGCCACAAAGAGTCACGGTGTTGGGATAAAATCTGCTAACTCGATTTGCTGTAAGAAGCCCAGAGTTGAGGGCCATCCAGGTGATAATACTGTGCTTGGGGGTATTCAATTTGTTCTAAACGATGCCTGCATAGTCGACCTTAGAATAGGTCTGCCTAATGAGGTTCCGGGCTGAGAGACCAAACGATCCTGTCTTCAACAGGGAGCTGCGGGAGTTCATACAGGGCAATCTCTTGCATTAGACACTGCCCAGCCATTCTGCGGCTAGGAGGAAGGTTCCAATGCCCATTTTTGATTAAATCGCTTACGTCAGCATGGGTCCGGGAGACCTGTTTCCATTAGAACAGTGATTTCGTACCTGTAGCTGATCGGGCCATTTCTAAGCCACGGACAATGCCACAGCTTCGTGCTTTTTCGCCATTACAAATCTGACACTTGATAGCATTAGCCACATTTTCCCTTACCGACACTCCTCCAAGACTAAGAGCAGTCGGATGGAATATTAGCCACCCAAATAGAGTGTCTCCTGAGATATCTAAAATTAACCCATTGAGTCCAAATGGACCCATTATCATTAACTACTCTCCAGAATTCTCTATCCCTCTTTCTCACGTCTCTTGCTGCCAACTCAGGGCCAACCTTGCCGCCTCCCACCAACCCTCTCAGCCTCTCTCCTTCTTTACCTCTCCCTCACGTCTCTCTCTCTTTCTCACCTTCTTTCTCTCTCTTTCTCTCCAGATGCTTCTCCTTTTGCTTGCCAACCCATCACCAGCTCAGTTGCCAACTCAGGGATTGACTAAGAATTGAAAACAAAGTCGGCTAAACCGACTTTAATTCTCTATATAAGGAGACCCACGGGTCCTCCTTGGTTAAGTTAGTGTGCTGTGAGTTGAGTGGTGAGTTTATGATGAGAGTTTTCTAACTAAGTGTGCTGGGCACACTTAGGTGGGGTAATATTTGTGGGTAAAGTGAGTGTTGTACGTGAGAAGTGAGCCAAGTGTCTTTTGTGAGTTAGAGAGTAGTAATTTTGGTGTGATGCATTTGTACCAAATTTAAGTATTAGTGTGTTATATAATAAAGCTTCTTGTGTTATTATTTTTTTGCCTCTCCACTACTTTTGATCCAACACTTTGGTATCAGAGCTAGACGGTCAGGGACCGTACCGAGGTGCCGCTCGTGGGATCATTGCTCGTGCACGCACAGTCTGGGACTGTGAAGCTTGTTGGTCTGGGACCACGCTTGCTTGGTAGTATACGAGAAGGTGTACCAAGTCACGATGGCGGATCCAGTAGGTGCAGTTGGAGGCATCAAAAAGCTTAATAGCAGCAACTATAAATACTGGCGCACGCGCATAGAGTCCTATCTACGAGGACAAGGCTTTAAAGGATAGGGGGGAGTTGTTGCTGGTAACGAGACCACGCCACCTCCCGCGGATGATGTCAAGGCACTCAAAAATGGGATATGAAAGCAGGCAAAGCTATGTACGTGCTCAAGACAACAGTAGAGGAGGAGCTACTGGAGCACGTTGAGGATGCAGACACACCAAAGGCTATATGGGATGCCTATGCTGCTCTCTTTTCGAGGACAAATGACGCGCGGCTTCAATTGTTGGAGAACGAGCTAATGACAATCTCGCAGCGGGATATGACGATCAGTCAATATTTCACAAAGGTAAAGTCCCTCTGTCATGAAATTTCAAAAAAAAATTAGATTCTGAATCTCAAATTAGTGAGCAAAAGATGAGAAGAATAATCATCCATGGCTTGAGACCCGAATATAACGGGTTAATTACGGCGATTCGTGGTTGGCCTACGCAACCATCTCTATTTGAGTTGGAAAGCATATTGGCCAGCCAGGAAACGCTTGGTAAACACGCAGCTGGGACTTCATCTAGAAATGAAGAAGAAGCACTCTTCAGCAATAGAAGAAGAGGAAGACCAAGTGGACGTGCCGCTGCGAGACCAAAGAAAGAAGATGAAAAGGGCAAAGCAAAGACTCAGCAGGAGAGGAGCTCTCCATCAGGGGGAGCTCAACATAGCCAGCAAAGAGATAATCGACGTTCGAGGAATTACAGACGTCGGAATGATGAATGCTATAATTGCGGTCGAAGAGGACACTATGCTCGAGATTGTCGATTCAAGAAAAAGCCAGCAGAAGGCAACTTGGTGACATCAGATAATCACCAAGATGCAAATGATAGTGAAGGCGAGTGGGATCTTCAAGCATCATTTGCTACGACAAGGCTTGAAGAGGCTTACTCAGAAGAGGAGGTGGATTTCAACAACAAAGCTATCAAAGAGCAGTCAACTATCAATGAAATAGCAGCAAGTGCTGTTGTAGCGGAGTCAGAGGAAACAGCACTAGCAGTGACCGACCCTAAAGCAGTCGATTATGATAAAGATTGGATCGTCGACTCAGGGTGTTCCAACCACATGACTGGTGACAAGGAAAAGCTACTCGGTCTGTCCGAATACAAAGGTGGCAGAGTAGTGGTGACAGCCAATAATTCAAGGCTGCCTATCACCCATATCGGCAACACGATGATTGTGCCACGTTTTAGTCCTAATCAGGTGCAGTTGCAGAACGTCCTCCATGTGCCTGGGATGAAGAAGAATTTGTTGTCAGTATCACAGCTGACCGCCTCGGGCAACTATGTGGTGTTCGGCCCAGAAGATGTGAAGGTGTATCGAAGCCTAAGACCATCAGGTACGCCGATCATGGAAGGACGTAGGTTAGAGTCTATCTACGTGATGTCAGCAGAGTCGGCATACGTAGATAAGACACGAAAGAACGAAACAGCAGACCTGTGGCACGCACGACTCGGGCATGTCAGCTATCACAAACTGAAAATAATGATGCAGCAATCGATGCTTAAAGGCCTCCCCCAATTGGAGATTCGTGGAGACACGATTTGTGCTGGGTGTCAGTATGGTAAAGCGCATCAACTACCATACAAAGAGTAAAATTACAGAGCGAAGGAACCCCTAGAGCTTGTTCACTCAGATGTGTTTGGACGAGTGAAACAACCATCTATCAGTGGTTACAGATATATGGTGACCTTTATCGACGATTTCTCAAGGTATTATTATCGCTTAGCGCTTGTGCTAAGGTACGTATGGGTTTATTTTCTAAAAGAAAAATTAGAAGTGCTTGATAAATTTAAAAATTTTAGAGAAAAGGTTGAAAGTGAAATTGGTAAGAAAATCAAGTGTCTGCGCACCGACAACGGGGGAGAATACACGTCAGACGAGTTCTCAGATTATCTGAGAGAATGCAAGATCCGACGCCAGTTGACTTGTCCTGGCACTCCGCAGCAGAACGGCGTGGCCGAGAGAAAGAATCGGCATCTTGGAGAGATTTGTCGAAGTATGTTACACGCTAAGAACGTGCCGAGTCGGTTTTGGGCAGAATGCATGAAGACGGCAGTGTACGTGACTAACCGGTTGCCACAACCAAGGCTAGGATTCGTGTCACCATTCCAGAAGCTGTGGAACATTAAGCCAACAGTGAGCCACCTCAGAGTATTTGGATGTGTCTGCTACGTATTTATACCAGACCATCTACGTAGCAAGTTTGATAAAAAGGCTCATCGATGTATCTTTGTTGGCTACGACAATGAAAGAAAAGGGTGGAGATGTTGCGATCCCACCACTGGTCGCTGCTACATATCGCGAAATGTTGTGTTCGATGAGGCTTCATCTTGGTGGTCTTCACAAGAAGTGGTGCTGCCAGATTCTAAAGAACTGGAAATCAAGCTACAAGATAAGCTAGGAGAGCAACCTCAAGAAAATGAAGCGGAACCAGAACAAGTTGCGACTGAAGAACAAAAAGCTCCTACAGATGGAGATGCGACGCAACCGAATTCGTCCGAGACACGAGGAAGATCTGTTAGTCCCTGGAGAACAGGTGTACATCAAGAAACTCCAGAAGAGCTTCGTCCAAGTCAACAGGAAGAAGTGCAAGAAACTTCAGAACCCCCACTTCCGGATATTCTAATTCTGTATTTCCGCCTGGCCTATCCCATTCCCTTCTGAAATAGATCTTTAGTCCCTTGCAAGCTTTGAATCAATCTAACTATCCTCGGGCAACCTTTGAGTAGACCACAGGCGGGTACTGTCGGATAGAAGCCAGCTAGAACACAATCTTTCTCCTGTCGGATAGAAGCTTTTCAAAGGATTCAGGCACGACTCCAATGCTTATGGAACGAACTACGACTTTCATTGAGTTACGGAACTACGACTTGCATTGATCCTTTCTTATGAAATGGAAGATCAGGGCTTATTCTCTCCTTGCTGTAGAAATGGAGATTTTCTTTCTCGTACTCGCTTTCCGAAACCGTACTTGAGACTCTTTCTCGGCTTGACTAAACCTATCTTTCTTACCGTGCAAGCCCTTGCTCGCTTTGAGAAGAGGAATTGGAACTTCTTTTCTTTATTTGCCTTGAGCCTTGCTTATTCAATTACTAGCTTGCTAACTAGAACAATTCCTGACGTGAGCTACTCAGACGGATTGGACTTCAACCGGCCTAAAAGCAAAGATAAGAAGTGGCCTATTCATTCCCCAATAGATCAGTATATCGCCCCTTCCCTGAGGAAGGCACGGGAGCACCCCCTTAATGAGATCTTGAGCTTGACTCATCGATGGAAAATCTATCTTGAGACTCTTTCTCGCCCCGCCTAACATCTCTCATTCCTTTTCACACCCCTTTAGCGGCTTCACCTTTCTAATTACGTATTTTATTATAAATGTGTCTTCTTTCTTGCTCTTCGCCGCCTACATCGACGGAACTTCTGAACTCAAGTCCAGATCTGCTTTGTCGCGTTCCTCCCCTTCTCCTTCGCTGACTAGACTCGTGCCCACTCCACTGTCGATGAAGAATGCTTTTCGGGCGTAGAAGCTTTCCTTAACTAAAGCATTCCCTTTCCCGCTTGACTGGAGCATTTCATTTCTTTACTTGACCGGACCAATTCATATATAATTTATATTGAGAAGGATTCGCAATTGCATCACCCATTGTCTAATTCGTTTCGTAGCTTATTGGCCTGAGATTCGATCTTTCTCCTTCGACGGAGCCTAGCTTTCTGACTGGGCAAGCAGCTCCTACCGAATTCGCTCCTAGACTGCTTTCAAGGTTCACGTTCACTACGGACAGCAGGGGCGGAAACTCCTACTGGCATTCCTCGTTACTTGACTGACCCACAATCCATTGAATAAGTTCAGTTCAACCTGAGATTCCATTTCTACAGAACGGGGAAAGGGGAGAGCGGGGAAGTAGTTGAGTAAGTCAGTTCAGTGTTCAAGCGGATTGGCAGTCAAGTAAGGATAAGATCTATCTCAAGTAGGAAAGGAGTGAAAGTCAAGGCCCTGGAATTCAGTTCCGTAGGGAAATCAAGATAGGTGGTTTGCTCACCCGTCAAGTATAGGAATTTTTTATATGAATAGGATGTGAAAGCGGATCTTAGTTTGGTTGTTTAGTGTCATGCGTTGCCTTGTCTCTCGTAGGCCCGGGAGAAAGAGATTTTCTAACTCCGGATAGGCGGTCAATGAAATGCTCAAGTCAAGCTCAATATCTCATTAGGAAGGGAATGGTGTCTAGTCAACCAACCTCCTCTTAGAAAAGGTAGGACGGGATTCGTTCTGTGTGCCTTTGCCTTCGGGCTTGGCACGGGACTTCTTATTATATTTATATTATATTAGAAAAGGTGACTGACTCTGATCTTTCTTATCAAAGCGAGGAATTCGTTTCAGTGAAGTGGGGCTTTCACGCTTCAGTCTTCAAGTGCCTAAGTTCAGTCTCCGTTCGATAGGTACGAGAGTAGGAAGTCGGGTTCGAAGCCTTATTCAAAGACAGTTCGAGGGACTTTCAGCAAAGCGGTTTCGTCTGTCAAGGCTTCTACGCCCTGTAATTCAGTGATTTTAGAGTGAAAGAGAAAGGGAAGGTATCAAGATATGAAAGTAGGGGCTTTCTAGTTAGATTGATAGGTCCGTGGGCTTTCTAGTTAGATTGATAGGAAGCAATGCTTCAAGTCGCTGAGGTAAGTTCCGAGAGAGCTACGCTCCGGGTATTCCTACCATTTATTCTTATAGGTTACTCTAAGATCCACACACAAAAGGGACTTGGAGTGGATTCCTCTCTTCTTCCTTCCGTACTTGTACTATACTTGACTTATTTTATACTAGTAAACTATCATCACAAGCCAAACTAGCAACAACTAGATAGGGTACACGCTCAGTCACTATATCTTGAAATCCTATTTCGGTGAACTCTGTCATTGTGGGATATTCGGATTCCCAACCAGCCAGTGAACCACCAGAAAAGTCATTAAGTCCCGAAACCCGCCATTACTCAACTCTCCTTCTTGGGAATACCCTTCAATTTTACCGGGAAGCCGGCCTCTTGCAATAGTTGGTCCAGTCTCCGGCTCCAGCTTATGCGCTACCTAGGTGATCCCCTCTTCCAAAACAAGTTCCGCCTGTGTTGACATTTTTTTAAAGCAAAAGAGGTATTTCATGGTTTTTAGTGTATAGAATCAAAGAACCTTTCTCGACTTGGAGATGACCTTCTATAAAAAAAATGACTACTTTAGAAGAAAGCCCCTTTTCATCTTTCGACTTGGCTGAAAGAGCAATTA
>VIBQ01000169.1:0-46154 GCA_006937295.1 Carpinus fangiana
CATCCCTTGTGGCGTATCTCTGCCTACCTGCAGCCTCTTATATAACTGGACAGACAATCTATGTTGATGGAGGGATGTCTGCATATGGATTCGACCCCTAGAACAATGACAGATGATCATTAGATATAATAAAACCAAGCTAACTTCTAAATAAATTTCCAAACTCCAAATATTGTTCCTTAATTTTATGTCGTCTTTTTTCTGTTTGTTTTGAGACATCATGCATGCATGTATCGATCGGAATCTCATAATTATAATGAGCTTCAGCAGATCTAGAGCTTGTCTCTGATTTTATCTGATTTCTACAATATTATTGTTGTGAACTAAACAAACCATTTGATCAACCATTCCAAAATTATTATTCTGAACAAAATTATCAGGCCAAGAACACAACCCAATCATAAAGAAAATCAATCAAGTAGAAAATTAAGAATCAAGATTTATTTAGAGTACTCAAAAATTTCGAGGCAAGTTTGAAGAAATCCACTATATAATAAAATACGTTACAATGTCTTCTCAATTAATGTTAATTTATACCCAAAAGTAGAAATCTACAGGTAACAACACTGGACATAATATAATTAATCAATTACCTTAACTTCTAGAAATTACAATGCAATTTTCTTAGGAAAACCAAATTCCAACGACGTCGCTGAGCAACAAATTTCTTAGAGAAAATCCGAAAGTCTCCATCGACCACATGTTTCGTTTGGGACATTATCTATTGAATTGATCTTTGGTTTTTTTAAGCGGTGCAAAAATAACGACACTCGGGAAACCGCCAAGTTTGAACATTGAGAGTACGTAGGGGTGGAACTAATTTTTTTTTTTAATGGAGGTTCAAATTAAGCATAAATCAAAATATATTGAAAATTTCTTCCAATCCATTTAGAATAATGTCAAGTGTTAATAAACATTTAAAAGACATATTAAATTTAGTCTAAGTTAGTAAAATACTATTAATGACGTTAAGAATTGAATGCGTCTTTTAAATGTTTATGGACACTTGACACTATTTTAAATGGGTTGAAGGGTCCTCAAGAGGTAGCTCAATCGGTTGGGACCTCGCCTAATGAAGCGAATGTCACTAGTTCAAATCTCCCTCTCTCTCTTGTGTGGACATGTAAAAAAAAAAAAAAAAGGGTTAAAGGATATTTCCAATATATTTTGGAGGAAATTTATGTCCTATTAAAATTGGAGGATCAAAGCTTAGAATGAGATATTCTCAAAAAAAAAAAATAAATAAAAAAAAATAAAGAAAAAATAAATAAATATATTAAGATGAAAGACTAAGGATTCGTTTGAGTTCGAGATTTTTAAAAGTGTGATTAAAAAATAGCAATTTGAAGATGTGCGAACATGATTTTTAAAAGCGTAATTTTTTTTTTTTTTTTGACATGTCCACACAAGGGGAGGAGGAGGGGGAATTCGAACTTGTAACCTCCACTTCATAAGGCGTGGTTCATAGCCGATTGAGCTACCACTTGAAGGCAAAGCGTAGTTAAGTGTTTGGCAAAATCACAATTTGACCTTGAAAATTGCAGTTTAGCCTTTAAAATTGTATCTTTTATTTATTTATTTTAAAAAAACCTATTGCCTACTTTTTAGAATGGATATATTTTGCTTTTTTAAATCGCAATTTTTTAAAAATGCAATCTCAAACCATCAATTTCTTACCATTTGGTTTCAAATCGCACTTTTGTCTACAAATTTGCAATATCAAACGCACCCTAAATTAAAATATAAAAAATAAAATTAGTATTCATATAGAGTTGACAGGAAAACTATTTATAGGAGAAATATTTTCTTGGGATACCACTCTCGTTATAACGGGAAGAACAAATTCTCAAATCTGAGAATTTCAAGTCCTAACGAGAAACTGGTTCCGTTATGATGATAATAACAAATGTCTCATCTTCGTCACATGTCCTGTCTTAGCACACCGTCTTAACAATTCAAAAAGCAATTTGGTAGACAATTGCTCTTTGGGTGCTTACCAATCATTTACACAATTGAGAATCTATTGTGCCACAAAAATTGGAATATTCAAGGTTGGCAATGATGTAGCACCACCAGTATTGACTTTTGAGCTTTGAACATTTTTTTATTTGAAAAGGTCAACTACTATAATTAACTTTTATATCATCTTCAAATAAATTTATATGATAATGATATTGTCTTTGATATTCACTAATTTTAATTATTATGAAGTACGCACAATTAGTACATACCATAAAACTCATTCAACCAAACACCTATGGGTGAAACAGAAACACAAATCTTCTAACCCATGGCTTTGGGGTGGTTATGTCAGCCATAGGTATGGGCAAAGGGGGTGGCCGAACCACCTTCTGGCCGACCCCAAAGCCATTTGGAGGTGGACAACTTCTCTTTGAACCTTCTGTTTCTATTTCTTAAGTGCATTTTTGTGATTTGGAATATACTACAAATTTTTGGTAGTTTAAAAAATATTGAAGCAATTTTTAGTTTGGATGACGAAATTGCAAATTGACTTTGAATTTTAAGAGAATATATGTATTTTTTCCAAATAAAACATTTGTACGTACGTGTGGGTCACATGCATCATTTTCATTCATTTTTACAGCAAAGATATGTGCCAACTGCAAAATGCTAGTAGTCTGGAGAGGTCCAAGTACTGTCATAATTAAATGGTCCACGTAGTATATATCAACTATTATTTATGCGCATGCATCAGCGTAATGAAAGCATGGATTACGTACAGCTCACCGAGACTTCGCGCACACGCATTTGCCAAATAATAAAAGTGGAATATATATATATATATATGTTGGGAGATAAAGCGATATGAAGTTTTTACTAAGAATACATTAATATACATAATTGAACACAACTCTAGCCCAAAAGCCTAAGCTAATGGGCTAAGGTCCACTTAGATGGCTATTATTCTTATTGTAATATAGGTTTACATCAATGAGATACATATATAGTAAAACACCCAAAACCCTACGTGTACGGACACGTACGGAAACTGTACGGAATCCCTAAAATACCTCCGTACTCCCGCTCCGTGAACGTCACTATCGTGACGTTCACTACACTCCCGTCTACTTAGCCCTCCACTGGTGTTAATATAAGTCACTAACTCCAACAATCTTCACCTTGGCGAGTATTCACCTCTTCGAAGATAATCACTTGAATTCACCTGGGATTGATAGGTTTGGGGATGCCACCTCTCTCTTCTCCTGTCCAGCACCTGAAGACATTTATCAAGTCCAAGCAATGCTTGAACTTATCTGCAGTAACTGGCTTTGTCAACATGTTTGCTGCATTCTCAGAAGTATGAATCTTCTCGAGTAACAATTCAGTTGTAGCAACCAATTCTCTGATCTTGTGAAACCTCACATCAATGTGCTTGGTTCTCGCATTATACACCTGGTTCTTTGCCAAATAAATGGCACTTTGGCTATCATAATGTAGTGAAACTCCACCTTGCTGAATACCCAGCTCCTTGACTAACCCTGTAAGCCACAAAGCTTCCTTTGCAGCTTTAGCCGCTGCCATGTACTCTGCCTCAGTTGTGGACATCGCAACCGTGGACTGGATCATAGACTTCCAACATATGGGTCATCCTGTAAGAGTGAACACATAACCCGTGGTTGATCTCCTGTCATCCAAGTCCTCTGCATAATCTGCATCCACATATCCCACAACTGACAAATCACTCTTTTGTCTGACAAAAGTGATGCCGTAGTCTGTAGTACCTTTTTAAGTATCTGAAAATTCACTTAATTGCATCCCAGTGCTATTTCCCCAGATTTGCCATGTACTTGCTTACCATGTTCACTGCATGAGCCAAATCTGGCCTGGTACATACCATAACATACATCAAACATCCCATTGCACTGGCATATGGGACCTTTGACATGTCTTCAGTTTTTTCAACTGTCTTTGGACACTGTGAGGTAGACAAGCGGAAGTGATTCGCCAAATGTGTACTTACCGGTTTTGCATTCTCCATGCTAAACCTCTCCGACACCTTCTTCACATAACCAGCTTGAGACAGCCACAACCTCTTGGCATCTGTGTCCCTATGAATCTCTATCCCAAGAATCTTCTTGGCTGCGCCCAAATTCTTCATGTCAAATTCTCTACTCAACAAAACCTTTAGTTTGTTGACCTCCACTATACTCTTTGCTACAATAAGCATAGCATATCATCCACATACAGTAACCGAAAAATAAATGAGCCATTATCAAGACTCCTCACATACACACAACAGTCATACTCACATCTCCTATAGCCAATTTTGATCAAATATGAGTCAAATCGCTTATACCACTGCCTTGGAGACTGCTTCAGCCCATAAAGTGACTTCTTCAATTTACAGACTAAGTGCTCCTGTCTAAGTTGACTGAACCCTTCTAGCTGCTCCATGTAAATCTGCTATTCCAAATCACCATGAAGAAAAGCTGTCTTCACATCCATTTGCTCCAAAGCCATGTCATAATGTGTTACCAACGCCAATACTGCTCTGATGGAAGTATGTCTGACTATTGGGGAAAATATTTTTTCATAATCAACCCCTTTCTGCTGTGAATAACCCTTTGCTACTAGGCGAGCCTTGAATTTTTTTCTCATTTTTTCTGATACTGCTTCATTTTTTTTGAACACCCATTTGCACCTATCTTCCTCTTCCTCTATATAAGATTACCAGCATCCACTTAAAGTGGATGCTAATAACCCACTATCAGCGTCGACTCCAAAAGTCGATGCTGATAGTCAATTATTAGGAGTCGACGTTGATATAAAACGACGTGGTTTTGGTACAAATTAAAAGGCGGGATCCTTTGGCGCGCGGTGGGTGAAATTTTCGGGAAATTTTTTTTTTATCTCCCCCCTTTTTCTTCTTCTCATCTTATCCCATTTTTCTTCTTTTCATCTTAGGATCAGAGAGAGCTATAGCGAGAGAGAGAGAGAGAGAGAGAGAGAGAGAGAGTGCAGAGAGCTAGAGAGAGAGAGGGAGACGACAACATGAGAGAAAGTCAACAGATGAGACAGAGAGAGAGAAGCGGTTCAAGGGAAGGCGGTGTACGGGTCTTCGGTGACGAGCTTGGCGGGGGAGAAGAAGGTGCGGGCGATGAGGGTGCTGAAGGCGGCGGTGTGGCTTCCGTCGCTCACCCTCTCTCTCACTCCGGGGCATGGGTTCCGGCCACCGGAGAAGAAGTCGGGTTTTGCTCTCCCTCCCTCGCTCCGGCGAAGACTCTCTCTCTCCATGCCTTCCGATCCGCGACAGTACCGAGCCCGGCACCTACCCACAGGTCTTTTTTTAATTTGATTCTTTAGGTTTTTTGGGTTCTCTCATCTAGGTTCTCATACCATTTTTTTGTTGGTTGGTTAATTTTTCCGCAGCATAACAAAAATCTTTGGTTAGTTTTTGGTTGGTTAATTTTTCTGTGTTGGTTTGCCGAGAAAAGCTTGGGTTGGTTTTTTTTTTTCCTGCTGTTCGTGAATTTGTGGAAAACCTTGGGTTTTTGCTTCTGCATTGAATAAGCAAGTTTGGGGGCTGGGTTAATTTTTCTGCATTGAATTTTATTTTTATTCCATGGCTATACTCGCTCATGAATACTTGTTCTGCCTGCATAATCCCAGTTGATACAAGTTTGGTGTTTGAAATGATGTGGGGATTTTTCTTTTGGGTTTCTTTATTCTGTCTTGGCCGAATGGGATGAAGATTTTTCTTTGATATTTCTTGCATGGAATTTATGAATTCTTTGTGAGATCTCCAGAAAAAATTTATTGCCTTCGTTTGTGGAACAGAAGGTTCGGGAACTGCTGTTTTTTTTTTTTTTTTTTTGAGATATTTGAGTGATATTAGCTAACTCTCTCTTTCTTTCTTGAGAGATTTGGGTTGAGAACAAAAAAACGGATTTGTTTTGGTACTGGGTTTTGTGAGTGGGTGTTGATTTTGGCTGTAGTTTGTTATTAGGTGGGCGATTTTGTGATGGCCGAATGAGGGAGAAGAGAAGCTGGGAGAGAGGAGTACTATACGTGTGCGCGCGGGAGGGAGAGAAGAGAAGAAAATTTGGAACAGCTCATTATGCTCCTTCCCAATACCATTTTTTCCGAACATCCAACTCATTGAAAATCCCTGCCATTGAACATCCAACTTATTTCTCGATTTCTTTTATATAAGTTTGTTTCATTTTGATATCACTATGTCCTTTGCTGCTGTTGTAATTAATCTTATAAACCCTGTTTTATGTAATGTCAGGCCAAAAACAATTCCAGACGGAATGGTGGAAGGACTATAGTGGATGTGGATATAGGTAACCTCATTAATTCTGTTATTTGTTTTCTTTCATATATGGGAGCTTCTGGATATTTGGGATTTATTTTCAGGTCTGTTTCCCCTGCAAAATATGCTCTTTATTTTGCAATGATGTTCTTTCCTAGAGGGTTGACTTTATTGGTTCATCATTGTATTCGTCGCTGTGGGGTCTGGTGATTTCTCTTAGAATATTGAGTTTTATTTGGTTTGATGCATGGTACTCTTATAAATGAATGCTGAAGTGAATATCTTTATTTGATTTGAACTTGTATGGCTTTTCGAGTGGTGACATTTTGATGACATGAATTCTGCTAGAACATTCTTGTGTTTGTCTCTCAGAACCATTATCACAAATTTTAAAACTCTTCAAGTATGGAAGCAAATAGTTTTATGTTTTCTATATGATGAGAGCTTGATAATTGTGGGGAAGAGGGAGGTTTAATACTGAGATGTTGGTAAATATAGCTTTAACGGCATGTTCAACATGGAATTTTAAGTATTTAGGCTTGCACATCAATGATAAAAACCTAGCTTTGGATCATTGTTTCCATTGACTTCTTTAGAATTGGAGAGAAAGAAACAAAGATTTTATTTTGTATGGGAAAAGAATGCCAGATATGAGAAGTGGAGTTCGGCCCGGCACAGGAAAAGGTAGCTCCAAAGCCTCAGTTATTAAATCAACACTTAAATCCAATTATCCCAGCATTCTTTTATCCCAATCCAGGCCTGGCTGGCAGAGGCAAAGGTGGAGGTGTTAGAGCTATGGATCAAGAAAATGCTAAGCCTCTTGGTGCTGTAGCTGGAGCTGGTGGCCTTGGACGTGGGGGTTTGGACTTGCTAAAAAAAGAGGTTGTTGCCATTCAGGATGAGCAGGTGGTTCAGAAATGTGCAGAAAAATTAGCAGTTGAGGTGGAGGGGAGCACAAGTCCACTTCCTGAAAGGGTACTTATCTTAATGCCTTTCTGCTTTCAATTAGCAGGCTTATAAATTGCTAAAGCTATCTTTTTTATTACGTTTTTACCTATCATTGATAATTTCTATATGCCAATTTACTTATATGCAATCATATTTGTTAGGTTAACCTTCTGAACTAGAGTTTTTTAATAGCCATCCTGGAAGTCTATGAGTGCAGAATTGATACCTCTGAATGAGTTGAAATGCATAGGAGGAAATCTTGACATGATACTAATTAAAATTTCAAAGAATATATTATTCTTGAAATGAATTCTCTCTCTCTCTCTCTCTCTCACACACACACACACACACACACACACACACAATAATATTAAGAGGTTGGTTTCTATGGTTATGTTTAGCTTTGTTCTGAATATTCTCTAGGAGTCTAAAGCAATAGATGGCCTTTGGAATTTGGGAGCTAACACCAACTCAAGCTATCTTAGAAAGGTTGAGCCAAAGGAACCAGTTGATCATGGAAGTTTCATTCTTTGACTCCTACTTATATTATATGTGCGGTAAATGATGCTTGGAAATGGATGTCCTCCTTTCTGTGCAAGTATCTCTAAGTTGTTCCCCTTCTGTTACTTTTTTCCCTCTAGGTAAAATGATAGTTAATATATTGCAAGATGTTTAAGATGATACTTTATATAGCTTTATTTGTCTTTGTAAGAGGATCTTTGCAATATAATTTGTTTTTACACACATACTCACACCCATATTCACCAACAATTAGAATGGGTATGGTGATGATACGAAATTACAAAAGACATGCCAAGCCATAGCTCTGTTAACTATTTTTCAGTATTTAGATTTACTGTTCCTAATGTGGAGTACATCTCATGAGGTTAAACCAATACAAAAGTTTTTGGCATAGGAGACTCTTTATCTTTCGTCTCTAACAAACTGGTTCAGCACACCTTACCTTAGTAGTTCCTAGTTTAAATGAATAGAAGAAAAATAGTTTCTTTAAACTCTTCTGTGATCTATTTCCTTAAAAGAGAGTTTAGAATTTGTACACCCTAATGTGTAATGGTTGTTTCTGTAAGATACTGGTGAGAAAAGAAAATCATTCAAATCAACTGTAGGTTTAGCACATAACTCTTATTGGTTGCTCTAAGAGAAGAAAAGCAATTTTTTAATTTCTAATATGCTTCATCGCCTTTAGAACTAAATTAGAAACATGCGATATCTATGCCCTAGTGACTACAGTTCTAATTGTAAAAGAAAATTATGACACATGAGATTAGATGTAGAATCTGTGATATGATTTATCAGTGGTGCTGATGTTGATGTAGTTAAGAACCAAGCAAAGAGCATGAAGACACATCACATCTATTTTCTGTGACTCACCCACAACTGGCAAGTAAGTTGCTCTTTATATACTCTCCCACATTCTCAATTTTGAACCCCCAATATCTAGAAAACATGAAGCGAAAAGCATTCAACCCCTTTCTTTCTCACCTCAACTTGAAATCGGAGAAAATGATATATTTTTGGTTGATGAGCTTTGTATATTTTGGTTAATTTTTATATCAGATTTCATATTTCATTGCTATTTGAGCTTTAGAATTCTTCTTTGCTTCTTGATTGGTCTATGAGTGGGTTTCTTTTCTATTAATTTTCTGGATTTAGCTTGACTTTGTGGATGTAAGTTTAGGGTTTATGAGGATTTACATTATCTTGGTACATATTGCTTTAGGTTCTTATTTGAATGTCTGATATATTGTAAACCATTGTCAGATTCAACTGCCTAATGCCCTAAGCTCAAGTTTTCTACGGTCTTTGTCATCTTTTTTCTTTTGTAGTTAGCTTACACAGCTCTGATAATCTATTAACTTACAATTACAAAAGATATGCCAAGCCATAGCTCTGTTAACTATTTTTCAGTATTTAGATTTACTGTTCCTAATGTGGAGTACATCTCATACATCTCATGAGGTTAAACCAATACAAAAGTTTTTGGCATAGAAGACTCTTTTTATCTTTCGTCAGAAAAATAAAAGTACTTCCGTAGAAGCTTGAAACCATGTGTTTGGCATGTCTTCTCATGGGTCATATTGTTATGTACCATCTCTCTGTGAAACTAAATAAAAAGCCTTATATAATATGATTCCTATTAATTGATAGATCTTACTAATTTCTTATTTCATCATCGTAGTTGGTATCTTTGGGTATTTGTGGTCATTTTCTTGTTGCTGAATGTCTCTGGTAAGTTGGTAACTCTCTCTCTCTCTCTCTCTCCCTCTCTATTGATCATATTTTTTTTAGCTGGAACTTGAATTTTATGTTCAAAAGATTTGGCTCCGAAAGTGGTAGAGGTTTTCAGTTTATCCATTTGAGACACATTTCTCTATCTTATTACCATTGACAAGAATGTAATATTCCAGGAATTGGTGTCCAAAATTTTAAAATTTTACAAAGAATCATGTGCTGTGATTTTCTTGCAGGTTGGCATGCATATTTTTGGATTGCATTCGTTCCCTTTGTTGTAAGTTTGTCCATCCTAGTTTTCCTGTTAAATTTCCTATTATATTTATGCACATAAAACTCCCAGAGAATAACCTTGTTGGATAAGGACCTTAACGTTGATGGTGATTCTTTTTACAGCTTCTACTTGCTGTGGGCACCAAGTTGGAACATATAATCACCCAGTTGGCCCTAATGGAGTTAATTTTCATAATCAGTTGGGGTTTTTGGCTGATTATGAAAATTAATGGAGTTTTAGAAGAATGAAATAGATATATTTTAATTTTTTGATGATGTGGATGAAGAAAAATATCTGGAAGCATTAGCAAGGAGCCATGATGGGCCGTATTTTTTATTTTTTTAATTATTATTTTAATTTTTTTGGGACCATTAGCGTCCACTACTGTAGTGGACGCTAATGATTATTATTATTTNTATTTTAATTTTTTTGGGACCATTAGCGTCCACTACTGTAGTGGACGCTAATGGTTATTATTATTATTTTTTTAATTTTTTTAACACTCATTAGTGTCCACATGGTTTGGACGCTAATGGTTATTATTTTTTAAACTCATTAACATCCACTTGGTATGGACGCTAATGGTCTTTTTAAATTTTTTTTTTTGGGACTATTAGTGTCGACTTAAGTGGACGCTAATAGTCTAACTATCAACGTCGACACTGTGTCATCGCTTATAGTTCGCTATTAGCGTCCACTCAAGTCGACGCTAATAGTGAACCATTAGCGTCGACTTTGGCTTCATCCATTAAAGTATTAGCGATGAAACTACAATGCCTTTTAGCGTCCATATGCAGGTCGACGCTAATGATAGCATTAGAGTCAAACTTTTAGCGTCGACCTCATTAGCGTCCAAATGTCGACGCTAATACTATTAGCGTCGACTTTTCGACTTTTAGCGTCCAAAAAATGTCGACGCTAAAGGGCTTTTTTTTTTGTAGTGTACTCCTTTTTCTTTCTAGCCTTTCTTCTCTTGCTCTCAAACTTTTGGTGCGTATGAAGCATAAGCCCCTTGCTTATTTATAGCCTAGGATTTACAAGTAGTCAATTTGATAATCATCTCTTAGAGAAACTCAAATTGATATAATCCTTTAGAGTAATGAAACTCAATTTAATAGCCATCTAGTCCTTCTAGATGAAGCAACTCAAATTGGTAACCATCTAGTCCTTCTAGATGTTTGCTTCTTTAGGAAATACAAGTCAACTACAACAAAAGAAAAAACTGGTGGCAGCTACGGACCATGAATGTACGAAAGATCAACCATGTTCTAGAATTAAGATTTTTTTTTTTCCTAAGCAAATGAGGAATAGGCTAGGGGGAAGAATTAAGGACCTTGAATGTAAAATAATTTTATTTGTCGAGTAGGATTATTAATTGTGTCGAAATGGGACATAATAATTGACAAACTTTTCAGGTGCCTATGTATAAAATTAATTCTTTTTAGGGTTCTAACTAATTAAATAACTTTTGTTGATTTGGGCACTATAAATATGGCCACCGAGCTGTATGCTATCATCATATAGCAGCTCTTGTTGTAGTGATATGGCTCAGTCAGCTAATTGTGGCAAAGATGGCAGATGGTCTCTTGAGGGAACCACAGCTCTTGTTACTGGTGGCTCCAAAGGAATTGGGTTCGATCTTTCTCTCTGCTCTCTCTTTTGCTAGCTTTTATTTTCAGATTAGGAGAAAAAAAGAAAAAAAGAAGTTTGGTTGAGTGAGAGATTATGTGATATATATGGGCTTAGAACTCGTTGCTTTATATATGCTCCGCTAAGTTTTGTTATTTTCTGTATGTGATTAGGTATGCTATTGTGGAGGAATTAGCGGCGCTTGGGGCAGCCGTGCACACATGCTCTCGAAATGAAGCTGATGTTAATAAGTGTGTGCACGAGTGGGAGAAGAAAGGCTTCCAAGTCACTGGTTCAGTGTGTGACCTTTCTTCTCGAGCTCAAAGGGAGGAACTTATGGAAAAAGTTTCTCATCAATTTAATGGGAAACTGAATATTCTTGTAAGTCTTCGATGGTCTCCTATACTCATTAAGAAAAATATGCTAAACAAATCATTTCTAACATTTACTTGACTTTTGTGGGATGGTTCTATTCTATTGACTGGTTTTAGGTAAATAATGTGGGAAACTCTATTCAAAAACCAACCTTAGAGGTGACAACTGAAGATTTCTCATTTCTCATTGCTACCAACTTCGAATCTGCTTACCACTTGAGCCAACTTGCGCATCCTCTTCTGAAGGAATCGGGAGCAGGAAGTATTATTCTCCTTTCTGCCGTTGGTGGATTGTTGGCAGTAGGTGGTTTATCCCTTTATGGAGCAACTAAAGGTAATATATACACTAATTATGCAGTTTGATTTTCATAATTTAATTACAGGTTAGGGATATTGTAATTAATTTTATGCGCAAATTGCTTGTTTTATATATATGCAGGAGCAATAAACCAACTTACTAGAAGTTTAGCATGTGAGTGGTCACGAGACCATATCAGGACCAACTGTGTTGCACCAGCGGCCATAAAAACTCCTTTATTGGAGAAGGTAAATGCATTTGCTTCTATTATATTCGATCTATCAGTTCTATGGGGTTTTGGTTGTGTTTCTATTTTTTCTTCTCCTTTAAAATCCTTGCTATTTACGATTAATATAGGCACTCCAATCGAAATCTATGGATATTTCAAATTCAAGGACTCCTCTCGGACGACCTGGAGAGCCAGAGGAAGTATCATCCCTTGTGGCGTATCTCTGCCTACCTGCAGCCTCTTACATAACTGGACAGATAATTTATGTTGATGGAGGGGTGTCTGCATATGGATTCGACCCCTAGAACAATGACAGATGATCATTAGATATAATAAAACCAAGCTAGCTTCTGAATAAATTTCCCAACTCCAAATATTGTTCCTTAATTTTATGTCGTCTTTTTTCTGTTTGTTTTGAGACATCATGCATGCATGTATCGATCCAAATCTCATAATTATAATAAGCTTCAGCAGATCTAGAGCTTGTCTTTGATTTTATCTGACTTCTACAATATTATTGTTGTGAACCAAACAAACCATTTGATCAACCATTCCAAAATAATTATTCTGAACAAAATTATCAGGCCAAGAACACAATCCAATCATAAAGAAAATCAATCAAGTAGAAAATTAAGAATCAAGATTTATTTAGAGTACTCAAAAATTTCGAGACAAGTTTGAAGAAATCCACTATATAATAAAATACATTACAATATCTTCTCAATTAATGTTAATTTATACCCAAAAGTTGAAATCTACAGTTAACAACATTGGACACAATATAATTAATCAATTACCTTAACTTCTAGAAATTACAATGCAATTTTCTCAGGAAAACCAAATTCCAACGACGTCGCTGAGCCACAAATTTCTTAGAGAAAATCCGAAAGTCTCCATCGACCACATGTTTCGTTTGAGACATTATCTATTGAATTGATCTTTGGTTTTTTTAAGCGGTGCAATAATAACGACACTCGGGAAACCGCCAAGTTTGAACATTGAGAGTACGTAGGGGTGGAACTAATTTTTTTTTTTTTTAATGGAGGTTCAAATTAAGCATAAATCAAAATATATTGAAAATTTCTTCCAATCCATTTAAAATAATGCCAAGTGTTAATAAACATTTAAAAGGCATATTAAATTTAGTCTAAGTTAGTAAAATACTATTAATAACGCTAAGAATTGAATGTGCCTTTTAAATGTTTATGGACACTTCACACTATTTTAAATGGGTTGAAGGGTTCTTAGGATCCTTTTTCTCTCTAGAATGCTAAAAACCCTAGAGTAGAAGTAACGTTTTCCAAGCTGTTCTACGGCTGTGAGAGTACTGTTTCTGTGATTTTTTCCTGTGTGACGATGGATGAGGAACGGATGGCAGAGGATCTTAGCCGGATGTGGGGAAGTTTCTCCCTCTCGGAAATGGAGGGGGATGAGATGGAGATCAAGAATCACGCCTGGGAGGGGGGAGCAAAACGGGGTAAAACCTGTGTGGTAGGAAAGCTGATTGCCGATCATTTGGTGAGCAAGGAGACTATACGAACCACCCTTATATGAGGTTGGAAGCCGTCGGGATCCCCATCTTTCAAGGTGTTAGGTGACAATCTGTTCCTGGTGGATTTTGTGGACGAGAAGGACAAAGATATGGTTTTGAAGGGGCGACCTTGGGTCTTTGAGGGGAGCCTTTTTGCAGTCGAAGGCTATGATGGTTTAACAGCACCATCAAAACTCTCTTTCGACAAGGCCGCTTTTTGGGTTTGGATGGTTAATCTACTCTTAGCATGCATGAATCTGACTATGGGTCATCAAATCAGTTCATCGATGGGGCACGTTGAAGAGGTGGATGTAGACGACGGGGGAATGGGCTGGGGGGAATTTTTGCGGGTCAAGATTACTCTTGATTTGCAAAAACCCCTGATGAAGGGGAGAATGTTGAAGATTAACGGCTCCACCTCTCTGGTCACTTTCAAATATGAGAGACTGCCCAAGTTTTGCTTCCGGTGTGGGGTGATAAAGCATGGCTTAACGGGCTGTTCTGCGAGGAATGAAGCTCGTAAACAATATGCACCAACTGAGTACGGCTTATGGCTGCGAGCGTCATCACCGAAAAGGGTGTTTGGAGGCAGAACGAACCAGGCACCAGAAAGAAGGGAAGCAAAATATAGTCAGCGTGAGGAGAATCATGGTAGACAATATGGGCGCCGTTCCTCACCGGGAAGAAAGAGGCCGAAGTCGGCAGAAAGTGGGGCCGATCCATATTGGGAAAGAGGTGTGAATCCCTTACAATTTCCTTCCAGAGAGAGATCTCCTACAGCAACAGGTGGCGAGAATGAAGGGGCCTTCAATACCGAAATTAATGGGGATAAATTACATGCAGATTCGGGAGCCAAATCGCAAGGAGGAGTGACTATGCAAGATGCTGAGGAAGATCTTACGGCTGATAAGGCTGTTTCGGTGGAAATTAATGAAGGGCGCAATTCTGGGATACGGAATGAATCTCTCCGTGATATGCTGGACATGTTGGCGCAGAATGATGAAAAATTAAGTGGCCACGTAGGGAAAGGAGACAATGAAGACAAAAACATGGAAATTACTGAAGAAGGATGGCGTAGGGGGGCAAAAAGGTCCAGAAGTTTGGGAAATAATTTTTTCACCATGTCTGACGTGGAAAAAACAATGAAGCGTGCTCTCTCTACTGAAACAGGGAAAGTTTGACGGGCTAGTGATGATACTTGGAGGAAAAAGGATCAAACAAAGACCCAATTGAGTAACAATGGTGATAACCAGGGAAAACAGAAAATGAGTGACTTGACTATAGAAGGAGGAGATGAGGCAGTGAACAAACATCGGGTGAAGGGGGAAATATTAACAAGCAAACTGGTGTGGTTATGAAAAATGATAAAAATGGATCAGGATTGGCGGCGGCTGGTGAACAGCCCCGCCGACCGCAATGAGTATTGTAAGTTGGAACTGCCGAGGGCTTGGGAACCTTCGGACAGTTCGGGAGCTTCGCCGCTTGGTGAAGGAGAAGAAACCCAACATAGTTTTCTTAATGGAAACTAAGTTACGTTCGAACAAGATGGAAAGGGTACGCATTCAATTGGGATTTGAGCACATGTTTGTGGTTGACCCAGTGGGAAGGAGTGGTGGTTTGGCTCTGTTTTGGATGGTGGATGCCGGGGTGGAAATCCAAAATTATAGCCGTCAGCATATTAACGCAAAGGTGTGTCCTTCCCCCAAAAAGCCGCAATGGAAATTCACAGGTTTCTATGGCCACCCGGATTCGAGCAAGAGACCGGAAGCTTGGAATTTGTTACGATATATTGCTAGGATGGATCCCATCCCTTGGGTATGCCTAGGCGATTTTAACGAAATCCTAAGTGCGAATGAAAAATATGGAGGGAGTCGGCGCCAAAGAGGTTTGATGGAAAATTTCCAAAATACCTTAGAGGCGTGTGACTTGTCGGATTTGGGGTACAAGGGGCCAGAATATACGTGGAATAACGGTCGTGCAGGGGTCGAATTTACTAAAGAAAGACTTGACAGAGTGGTGGCAAATGGGAGTTGGTGTGAGATGCATCATGGAGCGGAGGTGGTGGTTGGAGTAGCCATTGCTTCGGACCATCTTCCAATTTTTTTGGAGTTCAGAGGACGAGAATCAGCACCTAGACAACCACGAAAATTCAGGTTTGAGGCAAAATGGGACCTACATGCCAAGTGCCGTGACATCATTGCCAACTCATGGGAGGGGAATCAATTCCATGTAGCTGACCCGTGGATTAGCTTAACAGGTAAAATGGAATATTGTAAACACTCCTTGATGGGCTGGCAGCGTAAGGAAGTGGCGAAACCACGGTGGGAGGTAAAGAAAAAAAAAAGAGAAGTTGGCAGCACTACATGATGCAGAAAATGACCCGGATGTTGGGAAAGTTTTTGAGCTCCAAAAAGATTTAAAACTCTTAATGGAGCAAGAAGACTTAAAATGGAGGCAACGGGCTAAAATGGATTGGCTCAAATATGGAGATCAGAACTCGAAGTTTTTCCATGCATGCACAAGTCAACGACGGAAGGTAAATAAAATAGATCAAATTCAGGATGACAATGGAGGGCTATGGAAAACTCAAGAAGGAATTGGAGAGGCGTTTGAAAATTATTTTGCTAAGTTGTTTACTGCAGGAGGAATTGTTAATTATCATGAGTGTCTGGATGGATTAGACGGACGAATTACAGACACAATGAACGAGGCACTTGTATGGCCGTTTATAGCGGAAGAAGTTCGGACTGCATTATTTCAAATGGCCCCTCTTAAAGCCCCGGGGCCGGACGGTTTCAATGCGGGTTTTTTCCAAAAACATTGGGACATTGTGGGAACTGAGGTTTGCAAAGCTGTCCTCTACTCTCTTAATAAAGCAACTATTGATAATATTTTAAATTCTACGTTTATAGCACTTATCCCTAAGATGAGAGTAATCCCACTAGTGTTACGGAGTTTCGACCGATTAGCTTGTGTAACGTCCTTTATAAGATTATCTCAAAGGTATTAGCTAATCGGTTAAAGGTGATTTTGCCAAATATTATTTCCCCTTACCAAAGTGCCTTTATTCCGGGTAGATTGATCAGCGATAATATTTTGGCGGCCTACAAGACCCTTCATTCGATGCATACGCGGAGAGGTAAAAAGGGCTACATGGCAGTCAAAATTGATATGAGTAAGGCCTATGACAGGGTGGAGTGGGGGTTTTTGGAGGCGGTGATGGGAAAAATGGGTTTCGCGCCCAATTGGATAAAATTGATCATGATGTGCATTACTTCGGCGAATTATGCAGTTTTGGTGAATGGGATATCAACGGGGAAAATTATCCCTACTCGGGGGATCAGACAAGGCGACCCGATATCTCCGTATTTATTCTTGATTTGTGCAGAGGTTTTGAGCTCTTTATTAATAATGGCAGATAAAGATGGTGTTTTGGAGGGGGTCCCTACCTCAAAAAGGGGTCTTCGCTTAAATCACTTATTTTTCGCTGATGATAGTTTTCTCTTTTGCAGAGCAGATTTGGGCCATTGGAGTCGCTTATCTAATTTACTAAAGAGTTACGAACTAGCCTCAGGACAGAAGTTAAATACCTCCAAGACTGCTATTTTTTTTCAGTCGAAACACTTCTCAGGAGACTAAAAAAAGCATTTTAGAGGTGTCGAGAATCCCCTGCTCACAAAGATATGACAAGTACTTGGGTTTGCCAGCATTGGTGGGAAAATCCCGGACACGAGAATTTAAATGTATTATTGACAAAGTGTGGAAGCGGTTACAAGATTGGAAGTTGAAGCTTTTATATCAGGCGGGCCGGGAAATTTTATTAAAAGCAGTTATACAAGCCATTTCGACGTACTGTATGAGCGTCTTCATGCTTCCAAAAACGCTATGTTCAAAGATTAATTCAATGATGCAACAATTCTGGTGGGGAGCATCGGGAATACATTGGATGAGCTGGAGCAAAATGGGCATCCCAAAATCAAAAGGAGGTATGGGTTTTCGGGACTTCAACTGTTTTAATAAAGCACTTCTTGCAAAGCAGTGTTGGAGGCTTTGGAGATCGCCAGACAGTTTAGTATCTCGAATATTAAGGGAGAAATATTATGCTAACAGTTCAATTTTTGAGGCAAAATTGGGGAATAAGCCTTCCTATGCATGGAGAAGTATATTGGAGGCGTGACATTCTTAAGGAAGGACTCTTTTGTAAGATAGGCGACGGAAAAGATACAAGTATTTGGGGTGACAAATGGGTTCCTATCCCTACTACCTTTGCTATCCAATCAGCTCCCAGGGAATTAAATGGAGATGCAAAAGTTGTGGAACTCATTGATACAGATCGCCACAAATGGAACGAAGATTTGCTTGCGAAGTTGTTTCTACCTGAGGAGGTGAATGCCATCCTTAAGATACCTATTAGCACACAACAGAATGATGTAATCGTGTGGATGGATACACCTAATGGGCTGTTCACTGTGAAGAGTGTGTATCACGGGACTATGAGAAGTAAAACACAGTTGCAAGCTGAGAGTTCATCCAATGCTGGCAGGAAGGAATTGTGGAGCCGTTTATGGAGACTTAAAATACCAAATGGGGAAAAACATTTTCTATGGCGGGCATGTCATGAAATTTTACCTACCAAAGCAAGCCTTTTTCGAAGGAAGATTACTGAAGATGCTTTGTGCCCTATTTGCACACTTGAGGATGAGACATGTTTCCACATCTTGTGGAGCTGCCCATCCGCAAGGGATGTATGGAGCGGGAGTATTAGAAGGTTTCAAAAAAGCTCGTCAAATGGCCCAACTTTTCGAAGTGTGGTGGAGGAGATGCTGCGATCGTGTGACGAAGACGAATTCCACCTGTTTGTGGAGATTGCTTGACGGGTGTGGTTTAGACGAATGAAACCGTTCATGGTGGACCCTTTACTCATCTGACAGCCTTGGTCCAACAAGCTGGGGAGGCTTTAGCTGATTTTTCTGTTGCAAATAATAGAGATGTAATTCCATTTTCTGCTCTCGAAAAACCTAATGGGGGCGTCAACTTGGGTAGCCTTTGAGGTCGGCTCTTGTTGGTGCCTGTATTCCATTAGGGAGAGAGTGGGAAATGGGGCCTTGATATTTTCTTGATTTTTGCTTATGCACTGATTTGTAAGGAGTCTTATGCTTCTTGATTATTATATTTGATGAATAAGAATGATTATCTTTTTCTAAAAAAAAAAAAAAAAAATGGGTTGAAGGGTTCTCAAGAGGTAGTTCAATCGGTTAGGACCACGCTTAATGAAGCGAAGATCACTAGTTCAAATCCTCCTCCCTCTCTTGTGTAGACATGTAAAAAAAAAACAGTTGAAGGATATTTCCAATATATTTTGGAGGAAATTTCTGTCCTATTAAAATTGGAGGATCAAAGCTTAGAATGAGATCTTCTCAACAACAAAAAAGAAAAGAACAAATAAATAAATATATTAAGATGAAAGATTAAGGATTCGTTTGAGTTCGAGATTTTTAAAAGTATGATTAAAAAATAGCGATTTGAAGATGTGCGAACATGATTTTTAAAAGCGTAGTTAAGTGTTTGGCAAAATCACAATTTGACCTTGAAAATTGTAGTTTAACCTTTAAAATTGTGTCTTTTATTTATTTATTTATTTATTTTAAAAAAAAACATATTGCCTACTTTTTTAAAATGGATATATTTTGCTTTTTTAAATCGCAATTGTTTAAACACGCATTCTCAAACCATCAATTTCTTACCATTTGGTTTAAAATCACACTTTTGTCTACAAAATTGCAATATCAAACGCACCCTAAATTAAAATATAAAAAATAAAATTAGTATTCATTTAGAGTTGACAGGAAAACTATTTATAGGATAAATATTTTCGTGGGATACCACTCTCGTTATAACGGGAAGAACAAATTTGAGAATTTGAGAATTTCACGTCCTAACAAGAAACTGGTTCCGTTATGATGATAATAACAAATGTCTCATCTTCGTCACATGTCCTGTCTTAACGCATCGTCTTAACAATTCAAAAAGCAAATTTGGTAGACAATTGATCTTCGGGTGCTTACCAATCATTTATACAATTGAGAATCTATTGTGCCACAAAAATTGGAATATTCAAGGTTGGCAATGATGCAGCACCAGTATTGACTTTTGAGTTTTGAACATTTTTTTATTTGAAAAGGTCAACTACTATAATTAGCTTTTATATCATCTACAAATAAATTTGTATGATAATGGTACTGTCTTTGATATTCACTAATTTTAAATATTATGAAGTACGCACAATTAGTACATGCCATAAAACTCATTCAACCAAACACCTATGGGTGAAACAGAAACACAAATCTTCTAACCCATGGCTTTGGGTGGTTATGTCAGCCATAGATATGGGCAAAGGGGGTGGCCGAACTACCTTCTGAACCACCCCGAAGCCATTTTGAGGTGGACAACTTCTCTTTGAACCTACGGTTTCTATTTCTTAAGGGCATTTTTGTGATTTGGAATATACTACAAATTTTTGGTAGTTTGAAAAATATTGATGTAATTTTTAGTTTGGATGACGACATTGCAAATTGAATTTAAATTTTAAGAGAATATATGTATTTTTTCCAAATAAAACATTTGTACGTACGTGTGGGTCACATGCATCATTTTCATTCATTTTAACAGCAAACATATGTGCCAACTGCAAAATACTGGTAGTTTGGAGAGGTCCAAGTATTGTCATAATTAAATGGTCCAAGTAGTATATATTAACTATTACTTATGGGATCCCACTTCTATGCGGTAGTGAAAACTACCGCATAGATGCTGTAGCCCAAATGGTATCGTTTTGGGTTTAGTAAAAGTATGTCTCTATGCTAAACGGTACAGTTTTAATAAAAAAATATAACTGTTGCCCTATAAGACTCACGCCGTTACACAGTCACTGGAAGAGCAAAAAGCTGGTTGAGTTGCAAGTTGAAGGAGAAATCTCTAAGCAAAAGAGAAGAAAATAAACTGACAATTTGCGCATTGAAGAGCTTATTATTTGATGGCGGTGAGCCTTGTTGCAGTTTCTAATTCTTCATTTATGGCGGGCGAGCGAGACAGAGAGAGAGAAATGATGTTGTTTCTTGTTTCTTCTCCAATGAAGTAACGTTTGCCTTTTTAATAGAGAGGAGCTCAGGCCAAACAATTGATTTGGGTATCCCATTCTCCCTCTCACTCTCTCTGTAAGCTGGATTTGATTTTTTTTTTTTTTTTTGATATTTTGGTGGAGGGGTTTTGTTGATTTGGGTTTTTTTGATATTGTATATGTTTTGGTTGGGGGGTTTTGTTGATTTGGGTTTTTTGGAGATTTTAAAAAAGCGTATATAGATTTTTCCCCATGATCTATTCTCTCTCCCTCCCTGGTTACTCTCTCCCTCCTCTCTCCCTCTCTGCTAATTCTTTTTGCTGGGGCTTTTGATTTTTTTTTGGGGGTTCCTTTGGTTCTAGGTTGCTTCTCTCCCTCCCTTGTTACTATCTCTCTCTCTACTAATTCTTTTTGCTGGAGCTTTCGATTTTTTTTTTTTTTTTTAGTTCCTTTAATTCTGGGTGTTATGGAAGGGGTTGCAGTTGATGGTCTTCCGGAGTGGTTGTTTAAATAGAAATACAATTTTTTTTAAGAATCCTCATATGTGTGCAAAAAATGGGATTTGGCTTAGAGAGATAGGAAGAAAGTGTCGATGGTAGGTGCTCCGGCTAGGCCTCTTGCAATTGTTTGGCCTGAGAATCTCCTTTTCCTACTTGTGTAGGCTATTAATTAATTTAGTTTGTTAAACACAGTTTGCCGTTTGGTGTAATGGCGTAAGTCTTATAAGGCAAGAATTATATTTTTATTAAAACTGTACCGTTTTGCAAAGAAACTTACTTTTACTAAACTCAAAACGGTGTAGTTTGGCATAACTGCATCTATGTGGTAGTATTCACTACCGCATAGGAGCCTGATCCTTATTTATGTGCATGCATCAGAGTAATAAAAGCATGGATTACATACAGCTCACCGAGACTTCGCGCACACACATTTGCCAAATAATACAAGCAGGATATATATATATATATATATATGGAAAATGCTAAGGGTTCTTCCTATAGGTTCTGCTAGCGTTCTCTCAATCTTACGTAAAACATGATTTAAGAAAAAATAAAATTGTAGTAACCTTCTCTACCCATTTTTTTAGGCATTAGCACCAAATTTGAGACATTAGCACCAAATTTGCGAGGCATTAGCACCAAAATTGAGGCATTAGCATCAAAATTGAGGCATTAGCATCAAATTTAGGATGATCAAATTCATTTTGGGTGATACCATCCTAAAGAGTTAACCTTCCACCCTTAGGTTTTAGTTTTGAATTCAAAAACAAGTTTTAAAGCATTAGAACCTAACTATTAACCTATAAAAATTAATTTATTAGCAAAAAAACGGTATTACAATTTTATTTTTCTTAAATCATGTTCTATGTAAGACTGAGACAACATCAGAAGAACACTATAGGAAGAACCCCTAACAAACCCCTATATATATATATACACAGGCATACACGCATGCATGATCCTCCCTCTCTGCCTCTCATAGGATCATATCACATCAAATATATATAAACACTCCTGTCTTCTTTTTCTTCTCATCAAATATAGCCTTTGTCTTCTTGCAGTGGGACAAAACTAGTTGGGACACTCTTTGACACCATCACGATTTACGTGGGACACGCAATCTAGAGGGGAATTGAACTAGCCTTTGGATTTTGGGAGAACAAAATTAAAAAAAAAAAAAAAAATTGAAGTATAATTTTAATTTTTAAAAAATTTTAAAAATTGTGGGTACTACATGGTCTCTTGGGGGTTGGGCTCCCCAAGGGACCAACACTTGACTTGATTTTTTTTTTTAAAAAAAAAAAAACTCCTTGGTGTAATTAATTAACCCAATTTTTCTGATCTAGGGACTTTTCTTTTAGAGAGATCATATGTCAAAAAAGGAAAGAAGTGTCATCACATGCAGGGACGGAATTACATAGGAAGGAGTGAGGTTGTTCAAACAGGGATTATAACTGCCCTGCTAATTGCTTTGGTACGTAGGTGGTTATTAAAATCACTAACCGCCTACTACGGTTGCGGTTAACGATTTTAGGAGCTAGGGTAAGGTGGTTATTTTTAATATTTAATATTAATAAAATACATTAAGTTTTTCATTTTTATTAAGATTAATGGTTTGGGCTATTTATGACTGTATGTGAAATTTATAATATGGTATGTGATGTTTTGGGAAAACATTGGTTGGCCCAAAAAATATGTTTTTTTTTTTTTCATCTTTTTTAGAACATTTTAGCCTTAAACCCTTAAATTAAGCCTAAAAAATAGGTCAATTAAAGGCCCAAAACACTTTAAAAGCCATATAAAAAAAACAGTTATAAAACCGTTGGTTATTAGATTGAATAACCGCTAACCACCTAGACGGTTATGGTTACAGTTATTAACAATTGATAATTGCCCAACGTGATTGCGGTTGTGATTATAGTGAATAACGGTTAATTATAACCGTCTAAGCACCCCTAGGAAGAAGTTTGGGCGGCATATTCTAATTCTAAGGCTCTGTTTGCCAATGGCCCAAAAAAAGACCTTATGTTATTCATCTCAAAAACAAACCCCAACATATGTTCTTACTTCTTTTTTTTTTTCACATAAATTAAATCTGTTATTATTCCAGGCCACTTCATTTTTTAAGTCGAGTAGCAAACATAGCCTAAGGGTTTTCTCTAAGGGCATATTCTAATTTTTTATTTTATTTTTTGAAAGATGGTCATATTCTAATTCTAATCAATGTATGATGGAAACTTGATCAACCGTTGTTTCGTCTTGGCATGAGGCTCTATTGTACAGCTGTGAGTATATATATCCTTAGCTGTACAATACAGCCTCATGCCAAGATCCTAATTTTCCTTGAAATTAGGATCTTGTTAGCCTTGAAGTCAATGATCTCTATGAGGCTTGTCTTATCATGGCCGATTGAAATCAACGGTGAGATCTTGTTAGCAACATTCGTTTGAGACAATGGAGGAAGCCAGAAAATTGTTGTTATAAGAACCAAATTAAAATATGATAAACATAATTTTAAACAGAAATAAAGAGAAACTTATGAAAAGACAACCATTGAAAATATATATATAAAAAAAAATAAAAAAAATAAAAATATAGGGTTTAAAGGTGTGCAAAGAATGATTTTTGGGTGACCGATTGATATTGTCCTCTTTTTTTTTTTTTTTTTTTTGAAAAAAATGAAATTTTCATTGATAAAATTTCACGAGCATAAAGCTCTTACATCATTTAGTACATAACCCTGAGAAATCATAGCCAAAAGCTATGAAAGTTACAAAGTCATAAAAATGACTTCAAGCTTCCGCTAACCTACGTACAATTACATTTAAGGAACATATTTGCTTCGTGCAGACTAGATTTAAGACATGGATAGCCAAAATACAAAAACAACTACAAACTAAAAATCCAGCCATGAGAGTTAAGCCCCTACATCGATCTATTCCATCCTCCAACCCGAAGACCAGGACAACAAATCTATCCTCAACCCGAAGGCTAGGACAAACAAAAAAATTAAAAATGAAACAAAAACCCCACAAGTAGCAGTGGAGGAGCACGGTGTCATAGACATCCCTTCGGAAGACAATCATTGGCCGAAGAAGACGATCAGATCTAAGGTTAAAGAGACTAGATTTGGATCTAAATCTAGATCTACAAAATAGATCTAAAGCAACCCGTCAGAAACGAAGACCGAATGAGCCTACAGAGAAGACACCGAACACTGCTACCATAAAAGGGGAGGAAGGAAGATCTAGATCTAGATCTTCCTTCCTCTCTCTAGCCTAAACATAATTGTTAAATGATTGATATTGTCCTTATTTATACTTGTTTGTATATATATATATATATAAAGAAGCCTAATAGTAATATTTCTAACCGTTTGAGTCGTTTGAGGGGTTTGAGATGTACGTAATAGGCATATGTATAAAATTAATTATTATTGTTATTTTATTAAAAAAATTTCGTAGGAGGTGCATGGCCCCGCCAAATGAACCACTATAAATATCTCCACCCAGCTACTATCATCATATAACCTTAGTTATAAAAAAATCTAAGAAAGAAAATCAGTGATAGTTAGTTAATAGCATTGGTGGTGGTCATTGTAGCGATATGGCTCAGGCAGATAGTCATGGCAAGATGGCATATGGTCTCTTAGGGAATCACAGCTCTTATTACTGGTGGTTCCAAAGGGATTGGGTTCGATCTTTCTCTCTGCTTTTTTTTCTTTTTTTCTAGCTTCTACTTTCAGATTATAATGGAAGATTTGCTTGAGAGAGATCATGTGATATGGATGTATCACACGACTTCACTTTTGTAAATTTCATTGTTCATCATAGTTTCCCCTGTTTATTAGCAAACTCTCTTGCTTTATTATGTGTAATAGAAAGTTCTGCTAAGTTTTGTTTTTCTATATATATGTGTTTGTGATTAGGTATGCTATTGTGGAGGAATTGGCAGTTCTTGAGGCGACCGTGCACAAATGCTCTCGAAATGAAGTTGAGGTTAATAATTGTGTGCGTGAGTGGAAGATGAAGGGCTTCCGAGTCACTGGTTCAGTCTGTGACGTTTCTTCTCAAGCCCAAATAGAGGAGCTTATGAAGACTGTTTCTCATCAATTTAATGGCAAACTGAATACCCTTGTAAGGCTTCGTTGGTCTCCTTTACTTTACTCATTAAGAAAAAAATGTTATGCTTCTATTAGATTAATGGTAGTTAAAATTAATTATTGAAATTGATAAAAAAAAAATACTGAATTAATTATTTCTAACAATTACTTAACTTTTGTGGGATTGTTTTGTCCTACTGCATGCGCTTGGTTTTTAGATAAATAATGTGGGAACCAACATTCCCAAACCAACCCTAGAGGTGACAACTCAAGATTTTTCATTTCTCATTGTTACCAACTTTGAATCTGCATACCACCTGAGCCAACTTGCGCATCCTCTTTTGAAAGGATCGGGAGCAGGAAGTATTGTTCTCATTTCTTCCATTGGTGGATTGTTGGCATTAAGTGGTTCATCCGTTTATGGAGCAACTACGGGTATTTTATATACTAATTATGCAATTTTATTTTCATAATTTACAGGTCATGGATATTGTAAATTTTATGTTTGATTTGCTTGTTTTATATACACGCAGGAGCAATAAACCAACTTACTAAAAGTTTGGCATGTGAATGGGCACGAGATAATATCCGGACCAATTGTGTTGCATCTGGGGCAACAAGAACTCCTTTAATGGAAGAGGTAAATAGATTTGTCTAGTCGGTAATTAGAATATTAATTCAGTTTCTATAAGTTTAAGTTTTTTGATTTAAAATAGTATGAGAGCTAGCTAAAAGTTTCTAACCTTATCTCCACCCATTCACCTCTAATATTCATTTCAATTAAATCTCCATTCCTATTACTATTATAGGCTCTCAAATCTAAAACCACGGAACTTTCAAATTCACGGACTCCTCTCGGACGACCTGGGGAGCCAGAGGAGATATCATCCTTGATAGCATATCTCTGCTTGCCTGCAGCCTCTTACATAACTGGACAGACAATCTATGTAGATGGAGGGATGTCTGCGTATGGATTTGATCCCCAGAACAATATATGAAAGATGATCAGATATAATAAAACCTAAGCTTCTTACTTTGTACGTCCAAGCAGTTCTGAATACATTTCCCAACTCCAAATGTTATGTTGTTCCTTTTTTTTTTTTTTTTTTTTTAATGTTTGTTTTAAAACTTCATGGATATATCGATATATATCTCATAATAATAGGCTTCAGCAGAGCCTTGTCCGATTTTATTTGACTCCGACAATATTGTTGTTCCACCGATATGAGTGGTTCTGGGGTACGTTGTCTACATTGTTGTTCATTTGGCGCATACCGTATATTTTTACTTTGGTGCTTGAAGAGATATATATATATATATATATTTATGCCGACAGGCTGAAATAAATCTGTTTCCTCCTATTTATCATATTCTTGGTCACACCCCAGCTGTCTTCTGTGCATTTTAAAAAAATCCAAACAAGTAAACAATTTCAACCATTAAATCCTAAAAAATTATTTCTGAACAAAATTCGCAAGCTAATTAATAACACAGTCCGATCCAATCATAATTAAAGAAAATCAATCAAGATTTATTTGGATTTGAAAATTTTCGAAACAACTTAATTTGAATAAATCCAATATATATATAATAAAACATGCACGTAACAATTATATGATCTTCTATCTGATTCTTCTCAGTTGACATATACGCTAACAATAATGGACATAATAATATGGGGTTTGCTAGGGGTTCTCCCCATAGTGTTCTCCTGGCGTTCTCCCAGTCTTACATAGAACATGATTTAAGAAAAAATAAAATTGTAGTACCCTTTTTTTGCCAATCGATTAATTTTTATGAGTTAATAGTTAGCTTCTAATACTTTAAAACTTGTTTTTGGATTCATAACTAAAACCTAAGGGTGGAAGGTTAACCCTTTAGGGATGGTATCACCCAAAATGGATTTGATCATCCTAAATTTGGTGCTAATGCTTCAATTTTGGTGCTAATGCCTCACAAATTTGGTGCTAATGCCTCAAATTTGATGCTAATGCCTAAAAAAATTGGTGTGGATGTCACTACAATTTTATTTTTTCTTAAATAATGTTTTATGTAAGACTAGGAGAACGCCAGAAGAACCTACGGGGAGAACCCCTAGCATTTTCCTAATAATATAATCAATCATCTACAATGCCGCAAGAAATTCGATACCAAGCTGATGATAAAATCTTTGAGAAAACCCCAAAGTCTCCATCGACCAAATGTTTCGTGGTGGCCGGCATTATCCATTTATGATTGTTTTATGAAACTTGTGGACATATAAATAATTAAATTTTATACATTGTTTTATGAAACTTGTGGACATATAAATAATTAAATTACCCCCCCTTCCAGAACGCCGTAACTACAGGGGAGGAGGGATGGCCTCCACCATCCCTCCTCCTCACGTCCCTTTCGCATCGGGCTCTAGTAGTTTACTTGATGTCCCTAGACCCGGTGCCCCCCGTCCCTTTTCCTCATCCCCCGCCTCCTCCATCCTGGTTTTTGTTTTGGTGTTTTGCTGAATTACTTTTCTGTCTGTTTCTGTGTTTTTTTTGAGTTTTTTTGCAGTTTCTACCGATCTTCTCAGCGCCGGTTTCGCTGCCCACCGTCCATTACTGAGCTTCTTTCGCGCCCCCACCGCGACGAGCTTCCATCATACTCTTCTTTGTACGGGGTCAACGTACATGCGATCGACTTCTTTCCTTGTATTTCTTTTTGCTTGTATTCAGTTATGTTACTTTTATTTTCCCTGTATTTCATTTGTTATTTACTTGTAATAATGCTCTGGCCTCGATGGTTCGATTGGATCCCCTTTGATCCTGACTTGTGTGTCGTGGATGTGTATTTTACCCTGGCTTTCGGGTCGAGGAGGAAAAATGGTCCAGACTTTTATGTCGTGGATGAATATGTATCCTGGCTTAATTGTTGAGGAGGATGAGTAGCGGCACAAGAGGGTTTACCTCTTAGGGTCATGGAATAAACGCTTCCTATGTAGCTGATGACGTCTGCTTGGTTCAGTAGTCTTTGAACCTACCAAGCAGATTTGAATGTTTATCCTGTTGTTTTAGTCATGGGGTAGCGGATGTGTTTTCAAATTTCGTTGATTTGTATGAGATTCGACATGTGACTTTGTAGCTTAGGCTACGGTTGTTTTAGGGCTTGCCCTGTGATTGTAAGAGCTTTCGCTCTTGAATACTATGAAATGATAATGAATTCTTTTAAATAATAATAATTAAATCATATTCATTGTTTTACGAAACATCATGTGGACATATAAAGAATTATTTTCAATGTTTTGTGAAACATGTGGATTCATAAAGAATTATATTCATTGTTTTATGAAATCGATTGGTATTCGCTGATTTTAAATATAATTGAATACAATTAGAGTTGACCTTAGATTGTGGGAAATAATTTTGTATGGTATACAAAATTATAGTTGAAATAAAATAATATCAATATGAAAATTATTTGATTAAGGACCGAATGGGATGACAATTAAAAAGGTAGCAAGATGGAATTTGCAGTCAATTTTCTAAAATAGAGTAAAATGTATTTTTAAGGATGTAATGTGCTCTTAGGTGACGTCTATATTTATAGACGTGAGCTGCTAGTTTACCAAGAGAAAATAAATTTATGACCAAACGGTGTGAAAACCTTAAAACATACACCTAGCTAGTTAATGTTAATGTAAGCAACGGTTGGAATAGAATCCTCTCCATTTCAACTCAAATGGAGAGTATTCATTTAGTGTAAAATGAGGGGTAATATTGTCTTAACATTAAGACAACACTACCCCTTATTTTATACTAAATGGATATTATCCATTTCATTTGAAATTGAGAGGATCCTATTCCGGTCAAAAACGTAGAAAACTAATTAAAGATGATTTAAAAACTCGTTTGGTCAACTAATTTAAGTTGATTTCATTTTCCCATAAAATTTGGTTTAAGATCAAACGGTTAAAAAAATAAATAATGTTTGTAATATTCCAACATGAATTATCCAAACACATGCATAAATCAATTAAAAGTTCATTTTATATAAACACATGATCAACGATGAGCCTCAAAGCTATGAGTTGACCATAGGCAATTATAATATATATGTAGTTATATTGAATATTGAATGTTAACTTCTATAATCATCTATCATTTCTTTATTTCAATTTCTAGCAGATACATTTGCATGACGTGATGTACACATAATAATAGAGAGGGGAATCATATATCATATATCATATATATATATATATATATAAAAGCCGAATCACTCTCAGAAGTATATTAATATTGTAACATGTGGCGTGAACCTATTTTTTGAAAGATGATACAGAGATATACGTGGTTCGGTCTATGACCTACATCCACAAGATCAAGTCCTAAGGTTGCATTAAGCTCTTATTTCTCTCAGTAATATTTTCAATATAACATGCTTCTATTTATAGGAGAATCATGTTTGATACAAAATAGACTTCTACTCTAGCTTGGTTAGCTAGGTGATAGTCTTTAACTACTCAACTGAAACTCAGTGATAGTTTTCAAGTGTAAGTAATAGTCTTATACTGTGACTATTATTCTTGAACTCCATGATATACTCTAACATTTTCCTTCAAACTCAAGATATAAACTTGTGAAAACTTAAGTTTGTTCTTTGGTTGGCAACGGAGGCCAAGATGGTGACCGGAAACTCGTTGGAGTTGGTGCGGCCGAGGTAGTTGAGTGGAGTTGATGGCGCCAGATTTGAAACATCGGCTGTTCTTGAACTTGAACTTCGGCAACTGTGGCCAGCATCGTCAACTGTGGCCGGCATCGGCTACTATAGCCGGTATGAGCCAACTGTGGGCTGAAATGAGCTTAGGTTTTAAACAATACCACAAAGGCTAAGAGAATCGGGCCAACAAATGGCCAAAAAGTAGGGCTGGCAATTTTGACACGACCCGATAACTTGACACAAACATGACACGAAATTAGCGGGTTTGGGTCATAAACGGGTCGACCTATTTACGAACCGTTTATTTCCTCTTAACGGGTCGTGTCGCGGGTGACCCGCGGGTGACCTGCCAGACCCGTTTATGATTTTTTTTTAAAAAAAAAGTCATCCTTATCATCATCTTATCTCACTTTTCCTGTTTTCCACCCCTTTCCCCTTTCTTTTTCTTAATTTTTTTTTCTTGTGTTTTCTTCCACTACTGACAACATCACCCACCCCCATCTCTTTCATTTTTTTTTGTTCCTTCCTTTTTTTAGTTTTTTCTCCTTTGTTCAGTTGTTCTTCTTGCTCAGCCTTCCACGGACCCATACCCATCATCACCCATGGCCTGATGGCCATGGCGTCTCCATTTCTCTCTCTCTTGCGCGCCGCCGTCCCTCATTAGCCTCACCTCTCTCTCGCATCGCCGCTGCATCCCTCTCATTCTCAGCTCGCCTCTCTTAATTGATTTCGTGGCGTTGGCTGCGAGTTGCTGGTAGAGGATGCTTTTTGTGAGGGCCAAGAATGGTGGGCATTGAGACTCGAAAGCCGAAGGCCAATACAAGTCTATAAGGGTGGTGAGAAGTGGAGTGAAGCTGCGTAAATGGGTAAGTGCAGCGTCAATTTCGCCTTTAAACGTTAATGGCTTCACAGCTGTTGAGTGTTGGCTTAGATGGGTTTTCTTTGTCGGGTTTAGAGGAGTCTGTATTGGGGACCTTTGGCTTCAGGGTTTTCAGATTTTACGGGTGGTTGATAGGGTCCGTGAGGATTTTTATAGGTTAAATGCAACCTGACCCAACACATTATTTTAAACGAATTTACTGGGTCGTGTCGGGTGACCCGTGAAAATTCATGAATCGTATCGTATCTGGGGCTTCAACCCGTTTACTAAACAGGTCGTGTCTGAGTCTAGCTTAAACAGGTCGCTGGTCACCATATGTCGTAAACGGGTCGACCCGCAGACCCGTTTTGCCAGCCCTACCAAAAAGTAGGTATAGGTCAACAAAGGACCAATAAAAGACCAAATAATTGTGCCAACAAAAGGCAAAAATATAGGCAACTTGGCCTCTTTTTCTTCTTTTTTTTTTTTTTTCCTAATAATATCCTATTCTCTAATTACATAAGCTAGGATAAGGATTATCTTATTCCCATAACCAAATGGAAGTAAATCTGAAACTTAAACCAAAATAGCATATTCCTAAACTAGAATAGTAATATATGCGGCATTTAAGAGATACACCTAATTTCTTATCTTCTTCTTCAATTTCTTCTCCCAATTTACGTAACTCTTAGTCTCTTAACAAGTATAGCACACCTTAGGTTCAAACCGTCGAAGGACGCTGGAAACACACCGTTTGAAGTCGGAGGCGGAGGGAGACGCTGGTAGCGCTGACATTGGGCTAGGAAAAACCGTGAAGAAAGGCGCCGGATGGGAGATGAAATCTGAGGGAGACAAAGTGGGTGGAGAAGTTGATGCCAGAGACGATGGCTAAAGTGGTCGTGGCGCTACACATCGTGCATCTGTGGTTGAGAGGCAGAGGACTGGAGATTTGGTGTGGACTGATAAAGAAGAAGATGAACGGAGGTGGTGAAGGCGCCAGCAGATCTAGCGGCTTGGGCATGAGAGAGACCACCGAGGTCTTAGAGACTGATATCTCCCTTTTTTTAAACAAAATAAAACAATATAGATTTCGTGATTTTGAAATCAATCGAAATAAAGAATAAGAAACATAAAAGAAAAATTGCAATCCAAAATCTAACAATTGGTGTTAGCCTATTTGCTCTGATACCATACAAGAATTCATAATGTGGAAATAATAAAGCAGAATAATAAGATAGAGATGACACAGAGATATACGATGTTCGATTTATGACTTACATCCACAAGATCAAGTCCTAAGGCTGCATTAAACTCTTATTTCTCTTAGTAATATTTTCAATATAACATGCTCATATTTATAGGAGAATCATGTTGGATACAAAATAGACTTCTACTCTAGTTTGGTTAGCTAGGTGATAGTCTTTAATTATTCAACTGAAACTCAGTGATAGTCTTCAAGTGTAAGTCAGTAATAGTCTTATACTGTAACTATTATTCTTGAACTCCATGGTATACTTTAACAATAAGAACATAAATAAATAGCGGAATAACGAAAATAATAATAAGAGATTTTAGGTGGTTCTGTTTGCGACTTATTTCACTTAATGATTTTTCAATACAAATGGTCCCTATTTATAGGGATGTGGAGATAATATAAAATGATTTGGTTGATAAAATCAAATTAAAATTGAAGGTATCTGATTTGAGCCCATGATATTAAATTTTACACAATAGGATTTACTGTTAACTTTAAACACATAATTAAAAGAGATAAAACATCAACAAGAGAAAAAGATTCACAAAATAATAAAAAGCAATGAAACACTATCACTAAATACTATAAACTAGTTAAAATTTTCACAAAAAAGACAAAAGTAATCAAACACAAACCAGCAATCACGTGGGAGAAAAGGATCGATACTAAGCAAATAAGACTTTTGCCTTTTTTTTTTTTCTAATTAAATATGGAAAATGGTTATAAGATACGAACATGAGTCGGCCGGAGGAATAGATTATATATGGTAGGTCTCTGAAATTTAATTATTTTTTTATTTTTTGTAGTCTCTAGAATATATAGGGGCCAGCCGGTGAGTAGAATAATATTGCATGGGCGCATAAGTCTAAAACTTTGGCCCATTTATACTAAATTATAAGCAAACTTTTCAAAAGACGAGTGGGAAGGCAAAAATGCAATCCGGTTTCCTTTGATTTCCTTTTGTATTTCCAGCCTTCAACTTTCTTAATTAGGTTTCCAACTCTAGCTAGAGGATTTTTCCATCTGCAGGCTATTTTTAGAGTCAAGTTTTCTATAATTGATCCTTTCACTCTACATATTTTAATTAATTAAGCTGACTATCATCCAATTATGTGGGTACTGATCTCGCTTGATATATTCAAATTAAAAGTTTTTGTTTGACGGCATTAATACAGTTCAACAAAGGTGACTATCTAGATGCATGGACGGAATTAATCAACCTATAATTTTCTTTTAATATAGACACTATATATGTCAAAAAAGGGTGCTTGGAACTTGAAAAGGAAACGTCCTACTTTTCTTTCTCGTCGAATACAAGTATCAAGTGTAGGTACCGACCACCCACAACTTGTAACAATACCTGCCACACGTGATGTGATAGAAAAATCTTGCGGCCCGGTTTGAATTAATTGAAGATCTTTCCTTGATACTGGGGTACGTGCATGGCCCCGCCAAACTATATATATAAATATCTCCACCGAGCGCTATGATCATCATATATTAATTAACCTGCTTCTGCTTGAGAAGCTGCATACAGAATTGAGTGATAATCATTGTATTGCATGCAAAATGGGTGAGGTAGATTATCGTCGCAAAGATGGTAGATGGTCTCTTGAGGGGAAGACAGCTCTTGTTACTGGTGGAACCAAAGGAATCGGGTTCGTTTCTCTCCGCATGCTCTCTCTTTTCCTAGCTTTTATTTTCAGCTTCACAAAAAGCATTTTGCTGTTTTTATGGCTTTGGCTTCATTTGTTTTGAGACAAACGGAGGGTTGTTTTATATATATATATATATAGGTATGCTATTGTGGAGGAATTGGCAGGTTTTGGGGCGATCGTGCACACATGTTCTCGCAATCAAGGTGATTTGAATAAGTGCTTGCATGAGTGGGAGGCGAAGGGCTTCCAAGTCACTGGTTCAGTTTGTGACCTTGTGTCTCGTACCCAACGAGAGGAACTTATGACTACAGTTTCTTGTCAATTTGATGGCAAACTCAATATCCTTGTAAGTCCTTGGTTTTCTTTAGTATTCATTAGAAAAGAGACATGCTATACCTAGCTAGGAGTTCTATCTTTCCTTTATCCCCCAAACGTGATGTATCTTTTAAAATTATTACTATTGAATTTGATAGTCCAATGATAATTTTAAAAATAACATCTTACTTAAGGAGATAAAAGGGGAATAGAGAATGTTAGAGAGAGAGGCGTGAGGGAAAGAGGGAGATGAGGCGTTTTTTTTTGGACATGTCCACACAATAGGGTGAAAAGAGATTTTAACTAGTGACATCCGCTTCATAAGGCGTGATTTCTAACTGATTGAGCTATCTCTTTGGGTGCTGTTGCCAAAGAAAGAAGAACAGATGGGAGAGGGGAGGGGAGAGAGGAAATCGAGATAACACTTTATTTAGGAGTATAATATTTCATTTGATAGCTGCAAGAATAACAGATGGGAGAGGGGAGAGGAGAGAGGAAATCGAGATAACACTTTATTTAGGAGTATAATATTTCATTTGATAGCTACAATATTTTCCAATATATTGGGAAACACTGTAGCTACCCAAGGGCCTAAGTTAAACCTAGGGAGTCTGATGTGAGGAGATTTTTGAGATTTTTCCTAAATATAGAGAAAGGAATATTGAGTTATAGGGCATCTGCGACTAATTCTCTTATATATATATGACTAAATTTTGTTTTTGTTTGGAATTGCAAAATATATAAACGTCTTTTAGGATATTGAGTCATTGACTAAAAATTAGCTCATGCATGCATGTATTAATTACATCTACCAACATTATGATTATTGTTTAGAATAATGCATATATATTCACTAAAAATATAACCAATAATTGGTTTTAGATAAATAACGTGGGGACCAACCTTGTTAAGCCAACCCCAGAGGTGACGGCTCAAGATTTCGCATTCATCATGGCTACCAATGTTGAATCCACTTACCATTTGAGCCAACTCGCTCATCCTCTTCTGAAAGAATCGGGAGGAGGAAGTATTGTTCTCATTTCTTCCATTAGTGGAATGTTGGGTATAGGTGGCGCATCCATTTATGGAGCAAGTAAAGGTACGTAATATATATTTTCATAATTTATATATATATAACGGCCAACCTAAATAATTCATAATTGAATTGCATGTTTTATATATAAATATACGCAGGAGCAGTAAACCAACTTACTAGAAGCTTGGCATGCGAGTGGGCACGAGACAATATCAAGACCAACTGCGTCGCACCTGGGTTGACAAGAACTCCTTTAACGGAGGAAGTAAGTGAATTAATTTGACTTACTTGTTGGCATAATCATCATTGAATATGTTTGCCCCATTTCTTTCTTTTTTGAACTCTATTTTTTGCTTAATTAATTCCTAATACTATTATTAATTATTACAGTTACTTGAAAGTAAAGCCATGGAAGCTATAAATTCACGGACACCTATTGGACGACCTGGGGAGTCAGAGGAGGTATCATCTTTGGTAGCGTATCTCTGCCTGCCTGCAGCCTCCTACATTACTGGACAGATAATCTATGTTGATGGAGGGATGACTGTGTATGGATTCGATCCCCTAGAACAATGACAGATGATCAGATGATCATACTATCCTTAATTAGTTGAAGCAGTTTTGAATAAATTTCCCAACTCCAATTGTTCATTTTATGAAGTCTTTTTTTATATGTTTGTTTGTTTTAAGATTTAAATAATGCTTGTAAGTTGTATCGATCTCATATTTTATAATAAGCTTCAGCTGAGCCTGTTTATGATTTTATCTGACTTCTGGGGTTGCTAGTTTTCTATTTAAAATGAAAATATTTGTACTTTGGTGCTTGAAGATATATATATATATATATGTGTGTGTGTGTGTGCGTGTGCTGCAGCTGCTGCTAAACTTTCTGTGCATGACTCCTTGTCTTGACAGACTGAAATAAATTTGTTTCCTCCTTTAATCATCCTATTTAATTATTCTGTGAATATAAAAGAAAAAAAAAATACAAACAAAAAATTTCAACCATTCCCAAAAAATTATTCTGAACAAAATTCTCAACCTGAGAACAGATTACAATCATAATTTATAAAGCAAATCAATCATGTAGAAAAGACTCGAGATTTGTTTGGAAAACCTTTTGAAGTGCTTGAAGGGAAAAATTATGAGACAACTTCGAAGAAATTCACTATGATAAAATATGTTACAATATCTTATCGATTGTTTATACCCAAAAGTTGAAATCTACACTAACAATGGACATAAAATAATCAATTACCTAACCAAAATCAAAATTTTCTGCATAAACATTTCCTTTTCTTCTTCCTAATTATAGAAAAAAGCAATGCTACATACTACACAAGTATACCACTATCTCAGTACTAGTGCCACATCGGCCAGTTGGATGGAGGTAGAATTTATGGGTGTGTATTATTCAAGAGAAAATACATTTTATTAGACTTCGTTTACAGAGCAATGCTAGAAATTATATGCTACACAAGTTATGTTGCCTGGGGCTGGGCCCGCTGGGGGAAAACAGACAAAGACACTTTAGTTTTACATAAGCATCTTATGTTCTGCCGGCCAACAACGTTATATGTACAATCCATTGGGAGAAGCACTAGTTAAAGTAAGAAAGAGGCAAAAGAGGGGGATGAAATGGCTGAAATTGGTAGCAGAGAAAGCAGGTGGTCTCTTCAGGGAATGACAGCTCTTGTTACTGGTGGAACTAAAGGAATCGGGTTCTCTTCTCTTTCTCTCTCTCTCTGCCTACTACTCTCTTTCTGGTTTCTGTTTTCTGCTTCAAAAATCATTCTAATTACTGCAGATTTCTAAAAGATAATTAATTAATAAACAAATAAATAAATACCTATCTAAAGCGACTTTTTATTTTTATTGCAACTCTGTTTAGAAGTTTATTGTACATGTATTAGTTAGAGCATCGGTTGGTTTGTTTCCTTCAACTCTTTTGCTCTTTGGGATTTGGATTTTATGGCTAAAAATTAAAAAATCTGTTTTGGGATTCAACCCTTTATTTATTCATTTTCTTTTTAAAAAAATTTGGGGCAGAGAATAAAGAATCCATGGCTTGGCTTGACCTTTACCCCAAAAAATCTAATTTATCTTCTCATCAGAAAACAGAAGGAAAATACTCTCTTGCTAATTGTTTTATGTGCAGTACTGTAGGAAAACATTTTGGAAGCCTCTTGCTTCTTGTCATCATCATTCTACAGCTACGAAATTGTTGTTTTGTTTTGTGAAATTTCGGTTACTATATGTTGTTTTTAGGTATGCTATTGTAGAGGAATTGGCAGGTCTAGGGGCGACCGTCCATACATGCAGTCGAAATGAGACCCAACTCGATGAATGCTTAAATCAATGGAAGACGAAGGGAATTCGAGTCACTGGTTCCGTGTGTGATGCAGTGTCTCGTGCCCAACGAGAGGAACTAATTAGCACTGTCTCCTCACTATTTAATGGCAAACTCAACATCCTTGTGAGTTGTAACACACTTTTACTATCCTACTTAAGAATTTAAATCTTTAATGTTTTCTTTTCTATTTTAAAATCATTGACCCTCATTTGATCTGGAAAAAAAATACTCATTTTTTCAAGATCCATCATGAAACAACCAAATTGAACAATGCAAGAATCAGCACACACAAAAAGCTTTTATTTATTAATTACTAAGCCTTAATAGTATTGTTGTTGTACTCTAATGTCTGGTTCTAGATAAACAATGTGGGAACCAACATACCAAAAACGACCGTAGATTACACAGCTGAAGATTTCTCATTCCTCATGTCTACCAATCTTGAATCTGCTTATCACATGTCCCAACTTGCTTATCCTCTTCTGAGAGCTTCGGGAGCAGGAAGCATTGTTTTCGTTTCTTCTGTTGCCAGTGTAGTAGCAGTAAATATTGGAACGAGTATATACAGTGCAGCTAAAGGTAATTTCATTCTACTGTTTGATTTTCATATAAGTTTAAGAGAGACATTATAAGATCCGATCAATTGTTGTCTAATATTATTAATCTTTAGGAGCGGTGAATCAGCTAGCAAGAAGTTTGGCATGTGAGTGGGCAAAAGACAACATCAGAAGTAACTCTGTTGCACCTTGGTTTATTAGAACCCCCCTGGCTGAAACTGTAAGATTCTTTTCCTTGTCTGTGATTGTCATAGAGTGGGATTAAGACATGACAAGAATCTATTTTCTCTTCTTTTTGCATGCAGTTTCTGAGGGATGAGAAAATTTCTGCGGCTGTTGACTCTCAAACCCCTCTTGGACGTGCTGGAGAGCCAAAGGAAGTTTCTTCCTTGGTGGCATTCCTATGCCTACCTGCGGCTTCTTACATAACTGGTCAGAATATTTGTGTTGATGGTGGAAGTACAGTAAATGGCTTCTTAGTGCCCTAAGCATGCTTTGAAATAGCAAAAAATGATGTTCAACTACTCCACTGGAATGTGCTCTTATTGGTACAATATTTGTATGCAGGGATGTCTATAAAACTTGCGCTTTATTTGCAAGATCAAAAGCACCAAGTCGTGTAAAAATCTAATTAGACAATAAAATTTTAAATATGCACATCTTTTTTATCTCCTTTTCCTTTTTCCCCGGAAATAAATAGCAAATTAACTTCTAATCCATGCCAAGCCATTTGGGGTCCCTATACTACGAACATTGCAAAAGGTCAAGGGATCCGATATTGATGTAGTGTTTTAATGGATGATCACACCATAACAAGTGTGGTTATCCCCACACAATCATTTCCTTATAATGAGAAACAGTACAACGTGATGAAGAGTTGCATAATGGTCTATATATTAGAAGGTTGGAGGACAAATTTGACATTCATTCTCTTTGTTTTACTCCTGGATTTCTACCCTCACAAGATTTATCCTCCTAAACACTTGCATTCTATTTTCTATAGAGTTCCTTCAATGGTATCAACTATCAAAGCCAAGCTTTGGAATAAGACAAAGAGAACAGAACAAAGTCTAAGATTGTTGTACAACAGATAAACAAGACCATCAATTGACAAGTTTTAAATTTGGCTTCAACAGTGGCTTTTTACAATCTTCATCAATCGATAGGCAAACTGGAGAAAAAACCTTTGACAATCAGTACTATGGGTGTTCTAAAATATACCCGGGAATGTAGAGAACTTAAGGAGAAGGAATCTACTCAAAGAAAAATATGGGAAAGATTTCCTCTATTCTCTATTAATTAACAAAATTAGAAAGTTTTTCTTTAGAGAAAACTCTCACCAAAACAGAGGAAACTTCTTCTCTTTCGGGCTTTGAGAGTGTTAGGGTGTGATGCAAACCTAAGCTCGATATAAGCCCAAGACCAAGCAGACAAGGCCCAATCGAAGGTTGACGGGTTAAGCTCTGACAAGCGGATTGAACTAGAAGCCCAACTCAATCCATGTGTCAACCAAAGCCCACCAATCGAGCCAGAACCAGCCGATTTAAGCATGATTTGATCATTTTGACCATGTAGGCCCATTTCAGCCGCAATTTGGGCAACTCAAAAGTCAATTTAAAGATTGTTCAAAAGGAGAAGATCACTTCAACACTTTTAAACTAAAACTTTCGAAGTAAAAATCAAAAGAAGATCCACAAAGAACCAGAACCAAAGGTATATTCCTCCTTTTTGGCTGTTGCCAAAGCATCGCAATGAATATAATAAAATATTATTAGTTGTTAGGTTTTAGAGTTAGTAAATTCAATGCCAAGACATGTTATGTTCTAAAGTTTAAGTTTGGGCTTGAGTGGTTGAAAAATAGTGTTAGAATTGAGAGATTGAAGATTTACAACTTTGTTTATCAAGCCATGCCAAGCAACTTGTGTCATCTTCCAATAAGCTACTAAAGGAGGTCGAGGCAATCCTATGCATAGGGCCCATTGTGAATATTGGAACTTGCCATTGATGTTGGATTTTTTCCAATGGCGAAATTTCAAGGAAGTCAATTGTATTATAAATGATGGGTGATGATGCTCTATTGTTCAAAGCTATACTCACTTGTGCCAAGTAGTTCACTAATTTTTCATAAATTGGTAGATCCTTGAACTTGAGAGAATAGAGCTTTGGAACTAGATCCGGCGACTTAGATATTATAATTCAGAAAAGTTCAAGTAAAGTGATTAGATTTGATGGTAAGAATATAAGGTTAAATACACTTTAGCCCCTGAGTTGACAACCCTATTAAAAAATAGTTCCATGAGCTAACAAGTGTGACATTTAGATATATTAAACTATCATTTTATTGCAATTAAGACCATTCGTTAGCATTGACCGTTAGAGTGGAAACAAAAACAACATTTGCCAAAAATCTTCTGGAAATACCCTCATTTTGACCATTGAAAAATCAAATTTACCTTTTATAATTATTAATTAATAAAAAATACTAAAATTAAAAATAAAAAATTGAAAGGAGGGTGTTGGGCTAGGAGTGGCTCGTGGCCACCCCCACCTAGGAGGTGGTTCAGTCACCCCCTCTTCCTTGCTTCAACTACCCTTTGTGTGTTGTACCCTTTAGGATAAGGCAAGAATTACGTTATTCATGGAACATAGATTTACCTAGGAAGGGGATTTGGCCTTCTGCCTTTAGCTAAAGTAAATCTATGTTCCATGAATAACATAATAAAAGTGGTAAGTCTAAAGACTTAGTAAATGTTAACGCATATAATACCCATGTCATCAATTTAGTGATGAACTCTATTTGATAAAGTATGCAACAGTTTAATTATGACAGTTTTTCATAGGTGTAATATAAATATATGATACATGCTTATGATTTAGAGTAACAGTGATAGTTCAACAGTATGGTATACCTGAGATATTATCCTTTCTCAACAGGATTAGCGCTGTCATGAGGGACTTGTAACACAACATCAGTGCCTCGGATATTGTACGCTACTGTCCATAACACTAGCAGCACGACCGAGTCCAATCTCGGGTGGCCCACACCACTAATGATCGATGTATGTCTTGTAATGACCGTCCGTTAAGGCTGCGTCGGTCACGAAACAACTATTGAATCCAAGACCCATATAACACATATATTTGACCATAAAGTTAACATGTATAGTAAGCCCATGACCGTTATCACACATGTACCGGTGTACAATGTCATACGATGCAATTAATCTTGTTTGTATTTTACATGCATGATTTTACAAGTCTCACTTTCATTAATATGTTAAATACAACATTTTTCACAAAATACTACAGTTCATGTGCAACAAAATGTATATCATAAAAGTTATAAATATGTATTTTTTTTGTGAACAAAATAGTCGTGCAAATGTGGGAAAATAAATGACAAGCATTATATATATGAGTTAAAACTCACATGGGTTGAACAAAGTCTCCGAGTATTTCTCCAAATGTCCTAAGTTCTCCAAATTTGTGAAAAACTTTATATTAGTCCCAAGCCCTACTAATTTGAGACTTAGTCTATAATAACTTTTAGGGGTAATTACATTTTTTTTCCCCATTAACTACAATGTCTTAGCACCTTCCCCCAATGAATTACCAACTGTGACACCCGATCCCTATGAATTACCATTTTGTGCCCAAAACCCCCATTCCGTCAGTCAAAGGCGTTAACTCAAACGGTCTACTCGTCACTTTGTCCTCATGAACTACAATTCATTGTCACTCTGCTCCTATGAATTAAAAACGCATTGTCATTTTGCCCCCATAAACTACAACGCATTATCACTTTGACCATTTGAGTTAACACTTTTAATTGACGAAATGAGCCTTTGATTGATGGAATTGGAGTTTTGAGTACAAAATGNATGGCGAAATTTCAAGGAAGTCAATTGTATTATAAATGATGGGTGAAGATGCTCTATTGTTCAAAGCTATACTCACTTGTGCCAAATAGTTCACTAATTTTTCATAAATAGGTAGATCCTTGAACTTGAGAGAATAGAGCTTTGGAACTAGATCCAGCGACTTAGATATTATAATTTAGAAAAGTTCAAGTAAAGTGATTAGATTTGATGGTAAGAATATAAGGTTAAATACACTTTAGCCCCTGAGTTGACAACCCTATTAAAAAATAGTTCCATGAGCTAACAAGTGTGACACTTAGATATATTAAACTATCATTTTATTGCAATTAAGACCATTCGTTAGCATTGACCGTTAGAGTGGAAACAAAAACAACATTTGCCAAAAATCTTCTAGAAATACCCTCATTTTGACCATTGAAAAATCAAATTTACCTTTTATAATTATTAATCAATAAAAAATACTAAAATTAAAAATAAAAAATTGAAAGGAGGGTGTTGGGCTAGGAGTGGCTCGTGGCCACCCCCACCTAGGAGGTGGTTCAATCACCCCCTCTTCCTTGCTTCAACTACCCTTTGTGTGTTGTACCCTTTAGGATAAGGCAAGAATTACGTTATTCATGGAACATAGATTTACCTAGGAAGGGGATTTGGCCTTCTGCCTTTAGCTAAAGTAAATCTATGTTCCATGAATAACGTAATAAAAGTGGTAAGTCTAAAGACTTAGTAAATGTTAACGCATATAATATCCATGTCATCAATTTAGTGATGAACTCTATTTGATAAAGTATGCAACAGTTTAATTATGACAGTTTTTATAGGTGTGATATAAATATATGATACATACTTATGATCTAGAGTAACAGTGATAGTTCAACAGTATGGTATACCTGAGATATTATCCTTTCTCAACAGGATTAGCGCTGTCATGAGGGACCTGTAATACAACATCAGTGCCTCGGATATTGTACGCTACTGTCCATAACACTAGCGGCATGACCGAGTCCAATCTCGGGTGGCCCACACCACTAATGATCGATGTATGTCTTGTAATGACCGTCAGTTAAGGCTGCGCCGGTCACGAAACAACTATTGAATCCAAGACCCATATAACACACATATTTGACCATAAAGTTAACATGTATAGTAAGCTCATGGCCGTTATCACACATGTACCGGTGTACAATATCATACGATGCAATTAATCTTGTTTGTATTTTACATGCATGATTTTACAAGTCTCACTTTCGTTAATATGTTAAATACAACATTTTTCACAAAATACTACAGTTCATGTGCAACAAAATGTATATCATAAAAGTTAAAAATATGTATATTTTTTGTGAACAAAATAGTCGTGCAAATGTGGGAAAATAAATGACAAGCATTATATATATGAGTTAAAACTCACATGGGTCGAACAAAGTCTCCGAGTATTTCTCCAAATGTCCTGAGTTCTCCAAATTTGTGAAAAACTTTCTATTAGTCCCAAGCCCTACTAATTTGAGACTTAGTCTATAATAACTTTTAGGGGTAATTACATTTTTTTCCCCATTAACTACAATGTCTTAGCACCTTCCCCTAATGAATTACCAACTGTGACACCCGACCCCCATGAATTACCATTTTGTGCCCAAAACCCCCATTCCGTCAGTCAAAGGTGTTAACTCAAACGGTCTATTCGTCACTTTGTCCTCATGAACTACAATTCATTGTCACTTTGCTCCTATGAATTAAAAACGCATTGTCATTTTGCCCCCATAAACTACAACGCATTATCACTTTGACCATTTGAGTTAACACCTTTAATTGACTAAATGAGCCTTTGATTGATAGAATTAGGGTTTTGAACACAAAATGGTAATTCATGGGGTTGAGGATCACAGTTGGTAGTTCATGAGTACAAAATGAAAATACGTTGTAGTTCAAAAAGGAAAAAGTAATTACCCTTAACTTTTATTTGGAGATTTCACTGTCTCAAGGCAGTAACTTGGATGTTTATCTTTATCATTTGATGCTTCTTAGTCGATATGGATTGCTTGATGTGATAGATAGTTCATGTAATAGAAAAGTCTTTCGCTATAAGCTCTCTGATGAACGTTCATGATCCTCTTCTCTTATTCTTCAGGGAAATTTGACAGTGAGATGTACGTACTAGAAGATAATTACCCCTTAGTTATTTTTTGGAGCCTTATAAGTCCCACCCTTTTTGACTACCTTGATCGCCTTGCTTGTCTCTGCATAAGCTTAACCGGTTCTGTAGTGTCCTTATTCAAAACAACATCCTTGAAAGGAAGAAAATACAAAAGGTTTGAGATTTCCAGGTTCAGATAATGCATGACAAATTACAATCAGCAAATTCTTTGATAGTTACTTTATGGAAAAATTTCAAAATATATGAATATTTGAAGTTATTAAAATATTCTTAGATGCATCAAGAAAAATGGATTCAAATTCGAAACAAATGTGAGTTCTAATTTAAAGAAAGTATAAGAAACAAAATGGAACATTGTTTTCATCTTTAATTAAGCTGCTATATGTTTTACTGAAACTCAAAAAAGGAAATATCTCATCATATATATATATAAAAGCCGAGTTTTGATGTAGAGACTGCTTAAAATTGCGACACGTGTCCATATTTTTTAATATCTGAACATGTTTTTTTGTTTTTTTGTCTTAACTCTACTTCCCATGACCCATCAACTTCTCCTTCTATCTCTACTTAAATATGTCTTAAATTTCTTTCTCTCTCCCACAAATATATGAACCGGTTTTANTTGATGCCGTGTAATACCGGGTATGGCCATCTGATAGAAGATATTAGAGCCAATCTTCAAGGGCTGGGTAGCTCAATTTTTAAACATGTAAGGAGAACGGCTAACACACACTACAAAAAAAACAGTTCTTACTGGCATTTTTTAAGTGCCAACAAACTGGTTTTAAGTGCCAAGAAAATTCATCTTGGCATTTATTACCGACATAAGGTATACATCGGCAATCCCAGTGTCAAGAAAATTATTTCTTGGCACATAAACTAAATGCCAATAAATTTTAATGGCACATATTATATGTGCCACGAAGCCAAGAAAATTATTTTCCCGGCACATAGTTTATGTGGCAAGAAAAATTGAATTTCTTGGCACATAGGCTATGTGCCAAGAAAACTTGAATTTCTTGGCATATATCCTATGTGCCAAGAAACTTGAATTTTATGTGGCACGAAAAATTGAATTTATTGGCACATAGGCTATATGCCAAGAAAACTTGAATTTTATGTGCCAAGAAACTTAGAATTGCGGATGTTTTCTTTGATGGGCCCAAAATTGCTTTTAACGCGCAAAAAGTTTATTTGAAGAAAAAAGTATTCGTTTGGTAAAAAAATAAAAAGCACTTTTAAAGATCCAAAATGCCTAAAAATGACTAAAACACATTTCTGGCAAAATCTTAATAATGAAACTTTTACCCAAAAACTCTTTTTAACTTAAAAGCTCTGCTTCTCAAATGCAATCTCAAACAGGCTTTAAAAGAAATATCTGAAATGATGAACAACTTGCACTTTTGTAAATTGCATTCAATTACTTGTCAAATTGTCAAATGAACCAACAAGAAAAATACAATGATTAAAAATAGAGGAAACCTATAAAACCTTGAAAGAACCTCAACCAATTCCAGCAAGCACATGAATATTTTTTTATTTTTTTTTCTCTTTAGAAAAAGAGAAATCTAGAATGAATCTCAAAGAATTCTAGTAATTACATAGTAATATTGAGAGAAGCAAATATAAAATTGAATTGAAATGGGTAACAACCAAGTTCTGTAGATTCAGTCATCCATCTACTATATTGACGAAAACCTTGGGAGTATGGGTCATTGAAAGCCCAAGAAATGGTCCCCTGTAAGGACCCTTGAGTCGATGGAGGCTCTTGTGCCATTAGCTCATCTATTTGTACCTGTAATAAGTCAAAAGTGTTAGCAATTCACCAATTAGTCTTTTAACATCATTATGCGTCCAAAAA